>CM053783.1:680058870-680458870 GCA_028749045.1 Cupressus sempervirens | reverse complement strand
GGATAAACTGCATAGTGTTAGGTAACTTTTGACTAGAGCGATTAAATATTTTCAAAAGAAAAGTTAAAATTTTAGGGGGGTCACACTTTGTACTATGTTATGTTTTTCTGGAATAAACAGTACCACTTTTTGTGGCCCCCTTTTTTGAGGACCTAAAACTAAACCATTTTGAAAAAAAAATAGTAGTTTAGAAACTAGATTCAGAGGACTATGACTTTTATTTTTGTCATATCTTAAAATTTTGAGCGTAACTATCTTCAAATTCTTGTTGAAGTCCAGAAATTGCTGATTTCAGGAAAAAGGTGTCCACTTATACCCCCCTTTTGGCACCACAACTTGGTGCACTTACCCATATGAAACATAACTAAATATGTATTCTTTATTTATTTTTTAATTATGTCAAAAATAATTTTTAAAATATTGTTTGATATAATTTATTCCTACTTTCCAAGAAGTTTTATATATTTTTCAAAATATATATTTACAAAATTATTAATTGATATTATATTTTATAATTTGAAATAATCAAATCTATTATAACATCTATTTTTAACTACTAATTCACATAACCTCATCCATTAAATCAATTAAATTATAATATATTGAAAAGTTACTATCTATTTTAATTTAATTTGGTCTTCTTGTAATTTAGTAAAAGAAGAGGGGTAGAAGAAGTAATTTTTATAGCATAAGTTATATAATATAACAAAAAAACTTTTTTAGCTTTTGAAATAGACTTTCGTTACACTTATATTATACATTTTATCTTTATAATTTTGGTAACATTATTTTTTTAAAAATATATTTAATTATAAATGTAGTTATAATTTTTAATGATTTTTATGTCTGCAAGTATACCAAATTTTTATTTATCTATTTATTAATTTCTTGATATCATTTCTGATGTTCAATTTTTTAAAAAAAATTACTAATGTTTCAATTATAATAAATTAAAAAAGATATTTTATATTTTGAATCTAGTTTTTTTTTTCGAAGTATTAGATAGCAACCAAAAGAAAGGGGTGTTGACCCCAAAGTACAAAAGAGCTAAAGAACAAACTGAAGTCACCTCCCACTTATCTAATTGATCCCAATTTATACTTCAAAAAAAAAATAAAGAGTAGCTCTAAAAAAGAGTAACCCTTATCAACAATCCAATCCCTAACAAGAATATAATACAAAAATTTATACCAACAACAAGGAAACTTAATCCCCATAGGGTATCATGTTCAACGGGATCCAAAACATAATAAAAAAACCAAAAAACAAAGAACCAGAGGCTAACTGCCCACTTTCTCTCCATGTTGCTCCTTCTTTTCCTCAAGCTCCTCCTTGTTAAAATCTACCTCTCCTCTTTGATGGATTTATCTAGTAGCATCTTTAGCTAATCATCCACTAAGAAATCATAGATGGAGTAGGTAGTTTCACTCTCTTTTCCCATATCTTTCTTTTCCTTATTTACGTGTAGGAAATAGAGAGTGGTGGCAGTAGAGTGCATGACCTTCATGATGAATTCTTTTAAGGTGTCAAATTTTTGGCTAATACCAATATGATTATACACAAGCTCCTTCATTAAATTCTCCACCCTCTCTAGTCAAGCCTTGCATTGACTCTATCCATGGCTATGTCTCCCTTTCCCCCCAACCTTTGAGATATTCTTTCATGGGGGAGGTGATATCCTCACCCCTCCCATTCAGGGACATGACAACTTCTAGGGTGTCCCAGTTATGTAAGTGGCTAGGTGGGCTTTACACTTCCTTCTTCCCAGCATCTAGGTGCTACCTCTTCCTTTTGGTGGGTTTTTTCTCACTCTCAGTGGAATCAGAACTAAAATATTGTTTAGGATGCCTTTGAATTTGTCCATTTAGATCCATTTACTAGCTCTCCTAGCAATTTTCATTTTCCCCCTCATGTTCATGTCAGACTCAATGACACTTATGTTCACTAGAAACTAGGGGCTATTTTTGATTTTTAATAGTCTTAGCTAGGCCTAGGGTCCATGGAGACTTGTGGAGTAATAGTAGCTAGTGGATTGACAAGAAGCAGTGGGCTTATGGCAAGGTGGTATTTTTTATGTTTTTTCATGAAGCCCTGGTGGATGATATAGAAGGGTTTTCCTTCCTCTTTCTTTTTTCTAGTGTTAAAACCACATTCTTCCATAGAATTTAGAATAAGGTGTATAAAGGAAATCAAATCATGGTTCTTGAAGTGGTTCAGAATAAGGAATTCATAGCAGTATAGTACCTGGAACCAATCTTCAAGAGTAATATACAATATAATTGCATAAGAAATCATATCTTAGGTCTTTGATAGATCCTGTTTGGAGAACCCACCTCTCATGTGGACCAGATCCTCTTTAGGTCAAAAAAATTCCTCAAGCTCATTTCATCAGACACTCTAGCTTATTTGCGCAAATTCTTTCCCTCTAGCAATAACTCTCAAACCATAGCAACAAGCTCCTCCCTTGTTCCAAATGTCATCTAGGGTAAGCACACCAAGTTGTGGTGCCAAAAAGGTGACACCATTTTTTTTTCTAATTTTTAATAGTGTGTACTTGCTATAGCATGCATGTGCTATGGCTTGGGTATTTTGAGCCATAGCATGTACATGCTATACTGCATACGTGCTTTTCAAAAACCCCAATTATTACAAATGTGTTGCAACACTACAACCCATTCATTTTATCTTCATTTTCCAACTTCCCTTCCTCATAGTGCATATGTGATTCCAACAAATTGAAGGTTTTTAGCACCTGCCTTGTCAATATGCCTCCTCCCCATCAAAGTTTGAGATCATGAGCATGTCGTATGTTGTTTGACCTTCTTTTTGCATTGGTTTATATGTTTTTTGTATTGTTTTGTAGGTTTTTTTTAGTTTTTCTTTAAATTGATTTATTTATTTAGATTTCAATTGATTTCTTATCAAAAGATGTGAATAATGAACTAGAAAATCCCCAAGAAGATCGAAACCAAAACCCTCAACAATATCCAAACCAAAAGCCCCCACAACAAGAACAACAAATTCCACAACCTACACCAATTGGAAGACCTCCTCTTGGCACATAAGAAAATATAACAAATGAAATAGAAAGAGGAAAAATTGAATTAGAGGCACTCATCGGTAGGTTGAAAGCTTGTGGACAAACCAATCCAATGAGAGCTTAATTGGCATCCTCCCTCAACTCCATTAAGACCCACATAGCTTCTGTTAGTGGTCAATTAGATATTTGGTAGGTTAAGAGGGATGAATAAAAAATATATTATGTAAATAAATTATCATATCAAGATCTTAAAAAAAATATATACTAAAAGGGAGGATTCGTACATTATTTAGAAAGCCTAGTGAACAAGATACTATTAGAGAGACAACTAAACAGTTTCTCATCCATTGGTGCATAGATGATGGTATTAGAAATAATTTTTGGATAGATGGTGGATGGTTTTTGATGTCCCTCGCAATAATCATAAGGTCCCAATGTATTTCTTAATGAAATTGTATTATGAGTTTGTCCTTGGGGAGATCCCCAATTATTTTGATATATTAGACTCTTAGGGTACAGGTGGGGGGTCATCATCTAAGAGGCTGGGGGTACATTGTGACCCTAATGTAGTTAAGGCACCTATGGTCAAGCCACAAGGTGAACATGTGATTATTCCTTCAGTTGTAAAGGAACATGTAGAGGCCAACACTCTAGGGACTATTAGTGCTTTGACGTAGACCCCCATTCATTGCACAAGTCCATTAGTTGAGGAGGAGCCTTCTGCACATTGCGGTCACATGCGCACATCATGCATATAATTATGCACATTTGGCAGTCATGCTAGAGATGGTGTGGATGATGGGTTGGTGACTGATCAGTTCCTGAATGAGACATTTGGCATTGACATGTAGATAAATTAAAATTATAATAAACTAATTTTATCACATTTCATATGTATAGTAAATGATTAATTAATTAGCATGTATTGATATTGTTCAAAATTTAGGGTCAGAGTGTTGGCAACCCTAGTAGTGACCCCCCAGCCCCATTTTTCATGCCATTGATGAGTCTAGAGGTATGTATCAATTTAATCATTTAAATTAATACATATATTTATTAAGTAATCATATGAAGGATTGATAGAAAAATTTATGCATGTGCATGAGTTCTCTACATGATAATCGACATTCACTATGGACTTCGAACCTAGATGTGATATGAATTTCATAAAGGTACATTTTTTTCATGTTAATTTAATTCATTTGATTATATTTGTTTCATGTTTCATGTTACATGTAATGTGTATTGTATGACATGTATCTCTCAACATCTGAGACTCCTCCTCATCTTCAATAGTCTATCGATTGTGGAGTGGCTACAACTATGGCTAGTTCACAGTCATTGACTAAGGTATGAAAGAATTTTCTTGATTTTAGTTGTTGTTTATAATAGTTAGTATCAAAATTTCTAATGTTTTTTATAAGTGATTATATTGATTGAATTTTTGTAGGGTCTTGTTACACCAAATCATCCATAAGCCTTTGAGGTGGACTTGCAGAGTGACTATATAATGGCCGTAGGAAAAAATTATTTTTGTGTGTACATATATTTAATTTTAATGTATAATAATTATTGATTCATATCTACTTTGTTTGTATCAGCTTGAGTTAGAGAAGAGCCTCAACAAGAGGACGAGCGAGCATGTGAGGAAGACCCCATCATCAACATCATCTCCCTCCACATGACAATTGAAGACCTCTAGAGATTTATTTCCTTCCCCTCATGGGAAGGAGAAGACATACTTGATAGACATACATGTATAGGCATAAGAAAACATATACGTTGGATTTTATGTCAATGGACATATTTGATATACATTTGATGTATATATGACATTTTATATTTGATGTATGACATTTATTTGATGCATGACATTATTAGACTTATGAAATTATTGGTTATCATAATATATTATGTGTTTCTCAATGTATGACATTATTGGTTTTCATTTTATATTATATGTTTGTCCATGTATGACATTACTGGTTATTATAATATATTATATGTTCCTTCATGTATGACACCCCTAGTACTCGTACCCACATACCCAAGCACCGAGTACTCAATGGAGAGCATCATAGCTAAGGATCTTGATTGAGATTTCAGATTATTTCTTTTAGTTTTTTTGTTGTGTATCAGCTTTTTGTTTATCAAGCTTAATTCAATACCTAATCAATTTGAAACTTTGATAGAATATTGATTAACAATAAACATTATCACTATTTAAGAATAAGTTTATTATTTTCAATATGTCATTGTCATATGATTTATGATCTTGTTCATGTTTAAGGTTTTCCTTCTCTGTTATTTGTTTATCAAGCTTAATTCAATGCCTAATTAGTTTGAAACTTTGATACAATATTGATCAACAATAAACTTTATCAGTGTTAAAGCTAGAAATTTATCATTTGCAATATTTCATTGTCATATGATTCATGATCTTCTTGTTCATGTTTAAACCTACCTTCTATGTTACGGATCTAAAAATTTATCATAAATTATTATTACAAACATATAACAAATCTAAAACTGAAAACAATACATTACATTTACAAACTTTATCATTGTTCTTGATTTGAAAATTCATTTTCATGACTCATAAATTTAGATTTTTCTATAAATATAAAAGTATAATTAAAAATAAAGTTTGACATACCCAAGTACCTTCGTCTCCTATTATAAAAAATAGTTGTACCCATACCTATACCCATACCCATACCCTAAGTACCCCGAGTACCCTTATTCCCATGCAACCTTGTATATTATATGTGGATCTTAGTGTTTTCTACACACCTATGTGGTCTATAGGATCTCTTGCTACTTAGAACATCCCCTAACCTTTCCCAACCTCCTCACTAGGTTAATCGATCCAAACCTACAACATCACTCCCTTACTCTTCTAAGAACAGTATCCCTCCAAAGGTTTTATAGGTCTACTATTGTGTCATAGCACTCCCCTATCCAACCAAGGTTTCCATTATTTCCTAAGGTGTTATTAGAACACTTGTACTATACTTGAATGGATAACAACAATGGGTTTGTACCTAATTTAAAAATTTCTTCATAAAAGGGTGACAAGGAGAGCCCCTAATTAGGCCTCCACACGGATTTCTAGGGCCAATAGCTCCTTTGTCTTAGAGTTTCAACACCTCTAGCCTTAAGAAAAATTGATACATAGGACCCACATTCAAGGATTTTTAGGGTCTTAGGGTGCATATAGGTCGTATAAGAAAAATAGCAAAATTGAGGGTTTGGTAGGGTTTTCTTGGCTACCTATTGTTCCAACTTTTAAGACACCTTCCACACTTCATCAAGACTCCTCCTCCACAAGTTATGACCTCCTCATACCCCTCTTCAATTCTTGAGAAGGGAAATTCTTCATTCTTTAAGCTTTTCTCTCGAGAGCTCTTTCTTTACTAACAATCCCTAGCCGAGCATTGCCTAGCTCACCTAGGGCTTGGTCAAAGAATTATTTGCACTCACTTTCAGGGCACTTGCAATCTTTAAAATCTAGAATACCATGGAATTTCCATGGTGGAGACAAGACTTACAACCCTTTCATGATAAATAACTCCAAAACTGGTAACAGATAGGTATCTTTGAAGAAATTTACAAAACCTTTCAAAACTTGGTCACAAACTATAACTAATGCATGGTGACTATAGAGGCAAAAAATATCTAATATTTTTTAGCCATTATAGAGAAATTTCATATATCTATTGCTTGACCTCATTAAACCCATGTCTCCTAGCTTAAGGCTCTACTTTCATGGCATTAATATCCTTAAAAGTGTATTATGCCAATGCTTTAAGATAATGGGATGCATGGCCCATGTTCATCTATGACAAACTACTTTCTTCAACCTTTATGTTTTTAACTTCTTTAATTTGACGCTTTGTCTACTATACAAATCATCTTTCACATCACTAGCAAGACAACCATGAACTTTATTGTTTTGACATCTTTTGGAATCCCTTTGCTCATTTAGGCCATGAATTTTTGAGCACCTATTATCATCTTCTTTAACATTACTATTGTTGTAATGTTATAACTGTCACATTCTCCAAAGAGAAAACCTCACTATTTCAAAGTCTTATCCTTAATGCTATGACAATTGTACAACTTTGGACATCTAGATTTGTTAGGTTCTTATTCATTAGATCACCATTGGTCATAACAATATAATAATATATTGATGTAGTGTAGCCTCAAAATCACCATATATCACTAGTGCACTAAAATGTATGCAAAAATATTTGAAAGCCTTTGTAGAATTCTGAGTTCATGCTAGGTGAAACTTGTAAATTTATTCTAACAGAGTTCAACATTGAAAAAATAGGAGGAGATAATAAGTTTCCTCAAACTACCAAACTACCACCATCTAAATGGCATTTGGAGCTCCTCTTCAAAGCTTTAGAACTATGATTGTTCCTTTTTGGTTATCCCTTTATGAACTAACTCACAAGTTTACAACTCATTGTAGTATTTGATTGTGAGTCATCTTGCACATACAAAACTAGGTGTTTTGTTAAAAGATCATTGAAACATTTTAATTTATTTCTGCTACTATAAATAGTACTAAATGTATTCTATTATATTACACATGATTACTAGATTTACTAAGATTTTTGTCTCACTATGTCTTATTATTTTTTAAATTCACTATCATATGATCCATTAAATTAGTTCTTATATACCTCTACCATAAAGGTTCTCCATTCTTTTTACCATATGACTATAATGAATGTGATATAGTAGTAAACTAGCTTTTAAGAGGTTTTTCATTATACTTTAATCAATCATTAATCTCAATTGGACACCTCTATTCCATTTGCACATAACTACTGCATAGGCTTTTCACATGTACTTTTTCACTTGTTTTGACCAAGCACTATTGTTGTGCTTAGTTGAAAGAAAAGTCAGAATGATTTTAAAGATTGTCATTATCATACTTTGCCACTTTACATTCTTTTACTTATTCCATCTAAATAGGAAATGATTCCAATTTCTTTAACCCTACCACAAAACCCTAGAAATGAATATGAATATTAAGTTTAATACCATGTCATTATTTTCATTAAAATTAGCATTTTGCTAAAGATTTAAGAGTTTTTTTAGAGATATTGATAGTTACATTGCTACAAAGGTTTAACAAGTTATTTATCACACTCACTATTATTGCCTTCAATATTTCCCTTTAATCTCATTCCTTTGTAATGCCTTTACCTTATGCATTGATTATTATTAACATTGTTTTGACAATTATATTATCTTTTTATCTGAAACCCTTTATGAATACAATCTCCCTTAGTCTATGACGTACATCCCAACCAATCATTACTTGAAATGAAACACTTTCCATAGTCTTTCTTAGGGACATTTCGGTTTGGCATGCCTGTGAACGTTGAAGCACTCAACAGGATGGGACGAGGTTAGGGCTAGTGTTTACCTAGCCACTCAGAGCCAACATAACATATAGTTTGATGCCATGATGAAAGGTGAGAGATATTTGGTAGTTGGCAACTTTGTACTGGCCAACACTACAAGTTTTAGCATCACTCGAGATGGCATCGCAAAATCAAAATGGAGCAAAATCTCCAAAAAGTGAGAGAGGTTATAGTACATCTCTACAATATGGTCCTATTGAAAATAGAATCATATCCATACCTCACATAAGCTCTGAGATATGCCCCGTCAAAGATCACTGCCCTATGGCATTTAGTGACCCTTAAAGATGTTTCAGTTTGGCATGCCTAAGAATGTTCAAGCACTCAACAAGATGGGAGAAGGTTGGGGATAGGGTTTATATAGTCACTTGAAGCTAAAAAAATAGATAGTTTGATCCTATGATGAAAGGTGAGAGAGATTTGATATATGGCAACTTTGTACTGGCCAATACTACAAGTTTCAACATCACCCAAGATGGCATTGAAAAATTAAACTAGAGTAAGATCTCCAAAAAAAAAGAGAAGTTATTGTAGGTCTCTACAACATAGTCCTATAGGAACTAGAATCACATCCATACCTCACACAAGCTCTCAGATATGCCCTATAAAAAATTGTTGCCCTATGGCATTTAGTGACCCTTAGGGATGTTTTGGTTTGGCATGCCTGAGAACGTTCGAGTGCTTAACAGGATGGGATTGTCTTGGAGATAGGGTTTACCTAGCCACTTGGAGCTAATAGAATAGATAGTTTGATCCCACGAAAAAAGGTGAGAGAGATTTGGTAGTTGAAAACTTTGTACTAGCCAACACTACAAGTTTCACCATCACCCGAGATGGCATCACAAAATCAAAATGGAGTAATATCTCCAAAAAATAAGAGAGGTTATTGTAGGTCTCCATAACATAATCTTATAGGAACTAGAATTGCATCCATACCTCACATGAGCTCTAAGATATGCCCCATCAAAGATCCCATCCTTATGGTATTTAGTGACCCTTAGGGATGTTTTGGTTCGGTGTGCCCAAGAATGTTTGAGTGCTCAACAAGATAGGATAAGGTTGAGGAGAGGTTTTAACCATCCACCTAGAGCTAATGGAATATATAGTTTGATATCACAATAAAAGGTGAGAGAGATTTGTTTTTTTGTAACTTTGTACTAGCCAAAGTACATGTTTTAGCATCACCCGAGATGGCATCAAAAATTCAAAATAGTGTAAGATCTCCAACAAGTGAGATAGGTTATTGTTGGTCTTCACAATATAGTCTTATAGGAACTAGAATCACATTCATACTTCACATGAGCTCTGAGATATAACTTGTCAAAAATCACTGCCCTATGGCATATAGTGACCCTTAGAGACATTTTGGTTTGGCATGCCCGAGAATGTTTGAGCACTCAACAAGATGGGACAAGTTTGGAGATAGGGTTTACCAAGCTACCTAGAGCTAACAGAATAGGTAGTTTGACCCCACGATGAAAGGTGAGAGAGATTTGGTAGTTGGCAACTTTGTACTAGCCAACACTAAAAGTTTTAGCATTACCTAAGATGGTAGCACAAACTAAAAATGAAGTAAGATCTTCAAAAAGTGAGAGATTTAATTATAGCTATCCACAACATGGTCCTATAGGAACTAGAATTGCATCCATACCTCACATGAGCTCTGAGATATTGCTCATCAAAGATTGTTGCTCCATGGCATTTAGTGACCCTTAGGGACATTTTGATTCAGCATGCCTGAGAATGTTTGAGTGCTCAACAAGATGGGATGAGTTTGGAAATAGGGTTTACCTAGCTAGCTGGAGCTAACAGAATAGATAGTTTGATCCCATGATGAAAGGTGAGAGAGTTGTGGCAGTTGGCAACTTTGTGCTGGTCAATACAAGTTTCAACATCACTCAAGATGGCATCAAAAAATCAAAATGAAGTAAGATCTCCCAAAAGAGAGAGAGTTTATTATAGGTCTCCATAACATAGCCATATAGGAATTGAAATCACATCCATACCTCACACGATCTTTGAGATATGCCTCATCAAATATCACTACCCCATGGCATTTAGTGACCATTAGGGACATTTCGGTTTGGCATGCACATGAATGTTTGAGTGCTCAAGTGGAAAGAACAAGCTTAGGAATAGGGTTTACCTAGCAACTCAGAGCAAATAGAATAGATAGTTAAATCCCACGATGAAAGGTGAGAGAGATTTAGTAGTTGGCAACTTTGTACTAGCCAATACTACAAGTTTTAGCATCACCTGAGGTGTCATCGTAAAATTAAAATGGAGTAAGATTTTTGAAAAGAAAGAGAGGTTATTTTAGGCCTCCACAACATGGTCCTATAGAAACTAGAATCATATTCATACCTCACATGAGCTTTGTGATATGCCCCGTCAAAGATCACTTCTCTATGGCATTTAGTGACCCTTAAGGATCTTTTGGTTCGGCATGCCTGAGAATGTTCGAGTTCTCAACAAGATGGGATGAGCTTGGGGCTAGGGTTTACCTAGCCACCCAAAGCTAACAGAATAGGTAGTTTGATCCCATGGCCCTTTTTCAACTAAGTTGCAAATTTGAGCAACTTTTACAACTTTCAACAATGCAATTTTGCATGAAAAGTGTATTTTTTATATTTTTCACTTGATTCCAATTCTTTGACTTCGAAAAGGTTCCAAAACACTAAAATAACTTATTTCCAAATGCTCAACTCTTCTCCAAATCCAATTTTCTACAAATTTGTCAACATTTTTGCAATTTTGCTTTGACAACTTTTGCAATTTTTTGCAATTTTTGACATCTTAACTCCTAGACTCCTAAATGTTGGTGTAAATAAGTATTTACTTATTACACTTACTTAAGTTTTACTTAAGTTAATGCATTATTTACTTATTTTGCATTATTTTATTATTATTTTGGTGAGACACTTAGGAGTTTGTGAACTCTTATTGAGTTACGCAACTCTAATTATGCACATGGTGTCTACAACATAGGAGTATGCATCATTCACTGAGTTGTCATGATGACAACACAATTATCCACACTCCTTATGTAGCACATGTTGTCTATACTACTGATTTGCGTGCTACATCATCGTAGGCTTATCCTCACATCATCGCACTTAATCCAGTGCTCAATGGAGGATAACCCATATCTAGTGGACATGTGCTTGGTTGTATGACATATCATGATGCTAACTTCTATGCATTCTAGAAGCTCTCCTGAGGCCTTTATATTCAAGCACTCCTAGTGTACTCTTGAATCCAGTTATTGAATGAATATCGTCATTCTGGTCATACTCTGTCTATTTTGGTCTACTATGTACTTGTGTTGAGTTCTTTAGTTCTTGGGTGAATTTTGGCCTAAGGAAAATTCTTACATGGTATCAAAGCTAAGGAGGATTCTCATCACGTAGCCGTTTGAGACCGTTCATGCTTTAGCACCTCGACATGCATCCAGAGGATCCATAGAAATTTGGAATGTCCAGAGCCAGATCTAACCTCACTATTGCATTTGGAGCGTCAATTCGGTGAAGATTGACTATAAACTTACCTATATTAGGTGAAAGTTGATCTTGAAGCAAATTTTTTTTGCAAACCAGCACCCAAAGGCACCAATTTGCAATTGGGTATGATCGTTTATTTCATCTGATTGTTTGATTTTCGGATCTATAATTCTCTATAATTTTTGGATTTATTTTTTAGTTGAAATTTTCAGATTTATTTTTCGGAATTAGACAGAGAAATTTTTTTGGCCGAATCGGGCAGTGACACCCTGGCTCGATCGTCTATATTTGTGGGTGGAATTTTATTTTTTGCAGGGTTTCATTATTAAATTTGGGATTAATCACAATCTGCAGGCCAATACTACAACTTGCATTGCGAAATCTCGACTCAAATAACCTTGAAATTTTTTTGAGAGGTAGTATACAACTGGACCGGCTGTCATAAAAAATTTTGATAACTGCCCTTCACCGGCGGCCGAACCCAACAAATTTTGGCCTGATTCTCAATATACCGACATGCTAGCTATTTAGTTGACCATTACTGAAGTTTCTTTTTAAAGAGCACTCATAGTGCTACCCTCCCAAATGTGGGATTAAAATCCCCAGAAAATGGCAACGGAAAGGCTTTTTTGGCAATGGAAAAGGTGTTTTCAGCAACGAAAGTCTAAGCAATTGACATCCACAGACACAAAACCACACAACATTCAATAAACAAGGACACGAGTCGGAAGCTAATAGATCCACATAGACCATGCACCCGCCCAGCCAGCTCCACATACGGTCATAGTCAGTGTAACTCTGGATCGAATAGACATCTGACACATGTACTAAGCTTGCACAGTCAGATCTGACATGTGAACAGTCCAGTCAATGACACATCATCACTAAGTCACCTAACCTATTTGCTAATTCTGTACAGTACAGATTACATGTCATATGCCACGTCATCTAGTGGGACAGGTTTTTTTGCTGACATCATCAATTTCACGATCCTAAATTTGACACCCATTTGGACATCATTCCAAGTGGAATTATAACTGCTACAACCACCATATGACTGTCAAATTTAACCTCATCTTTTGCTTGTGCAACCCCTCTTCAAATTGATTTTGGTTTTTTCAGTCTGACTTCAAGAGGCTATAACTCACACATCTGGACTCCAAATCAAGTGCAATTTTTTTTGAAATTGGGTAGAATTTTCTAAATTTTTTAGTGGTGTAGCTATTTTCTAGTGTTGATTCATGGATTATTCAAAAATTGCATTTTTTGGTGACTGTACCTGGATAATCTTGCATTTTGCAACTTCAAATGCTCCGTACGGGCACATCTAGAGTTGAAAATAAGTTTCATTTTTTTTGAAAGTGTATTTTTTTTGTTTGGTTTCTAGATCTGGCATCAGATTGTAGTCTTGTGTAGACAAATTGTTACTTTCAGCAATAGGGCCTTTCTTTGTTTTGTAATGCTTCAGAATTGTAGCACATTGTAAAGTTTTAGATTTGTACTCCATTAAGAAGTTGTAACAAGAAAAATCAGAAGTCCATGAAGGCCAAAATTGGCAAGTGGCCCATTGTAATCGCACTACTGATAAAGTGCTGAAAGCATCTATTTTGGGGGGGTTTCTTGATTTAGTGAAAAGGGGGGGTGTTCTGGGTGTTGTGTTCTTGCTTTTCTACACTTTTCTTTTATTTTCTGCATTATTACGAAACTTTAAGTTTCCTAAATTAACTCCTCATAACTATACTTTGTGGTCAATCAAAATGTTGTATCACTTAATGCATAATGGAGTTTCACAATATGTAGATGGTACTCTTTCTAAACCAGCAGCTGATAATGTTTTTGCAAGTGATATTTCAAATTGGGTAGCCATGGATACAAAAGCCCTAGGTGATATATGTTTGGGGGTAGATGATAAAATCATGTATCAAATTAAGAAATGTACTACATCCAAGGAAGCTTGGGATACGTCGAGAACCTTTATGGGAAAGTGTCTGAAGAGGATGTGTTCAAAATTAAAGATGAGCTTATTTCCTTAGATACTAAGTCGTATGACTCTATATAGGACTTCATCATTAAGGTGAATGAATTAAGGACAAAGCTTACTGATTGTGGGAGTTCTATCAAAGATAACAGACTAATCTATCTCATTTATAAAAATCTGCCATTAAAATATTCTACATTTGTATCTTCTTTTAAAACCTCAAAGACTACCTTAGGGTCTGCCTACAAGAAAGTCACTTTTGATGAATATGCAAAACTATTGGATGATGAAGAAAAAAAGTTGAAATCAATGGGGATTCTCAGATCACCTTAGTCCAATGGATTGGTGGCCAATGAGGGTTCTCAAAATTCAGCAGGACAATCTTCAAGTAAAGGAAAGGGTAAAAAGAAGTGGAAGAAAGACAAATTTGAGGATGCAGAAAAGACAACACCACAATCCAATCAACAAGGCAAGTCCTCGAATTCCAAAAAGAAAGGGGACAACAATAAGGAGAAGAAGTGTGCTTATTGCAAGAAAATAGGTCATGAAGAGCATGAGTGTTATCTCAAAAAGATTGATCAATTGAACAACATCATGAAGAAACATAATTTTCCATTGCCTAATGCTTATAAGGATAAAGGATCTTCTTTAGAGTCCAAGAACAAATGGCAAGCACTCATGGCTAATTTGAACTCTTCAAAGGAATGGATATTTGACTCAGGTGCCTCATATCACATGGGTTATTCAAAAGAGGATTTTTCTTCAATGAAGTAGTCCAAGGTATCGCACATCTTCATGGGGAATGATAGTAAAATGGAAGTTGAAGGAAAAGAAAATGTGGAGATGGAAGATGGAGAGTTTCAAGAGGTTCTCTATGTTCCAAACCTAAGTTCAAATCTCCTATCAATCTACCAAATCACTCACCTTGGAGATGGACATAGAGTTGAGTTCCTTCCTGACTCAGTTCAAGTGCACAGTCTTAAAGATGACTCCTTGGTTGCAGTGGGGAAAGTGAATGATCACAAGAGGTTGTACTCTTTCTCGCATTTTGTACCTAAGTCTCCTTCAAAGGCCTTGTTATCACAATCCAATTCAAACATGCAATTATGGCATGAGTGGTATGGTCATCTTGACTACCGCTACCATCAACAACTTTGCACATACCATGTGGTCAAAGGTCTACATCAAATCAACTTTTCTAATGGTAAATGTTCAATAGATTCAATGGATATGCATCCATGGGGGAAGTTACAAAGAGGGAAGTCTTCAAGAGCAACTAGTGTTCTACAGATGGTTCACATGGTATTAGCAGGTCCTTTTGCATTTAGCTAGGGTTGCTATATACTTACCTTTGTTGATGAATTTTCAAGGTTCACTTTGGTCTACTTTCTGCATAACAAGAATGAAGTGTTGGACACATTTCTAGACTTCAAGGCTCATGTAGAATGAAAATCCAAGAAAGCCATCTTAGTACTCCGCATGGACAATGGAAACATGGATGTGAAAAGAATCTACTTAAGGACTTTTGCAAACATGAGGGAATTGATCTTCAGACTCCTTCAACATTCAGTCCGCACAAGACAGATGTTGCAACTTTGAGGATTCTCACTCTTAAGTCTATGGCAAGTTGCATGATTCATGCCAAGTCTCTAGATCCCTCATTAGAAGTCGAAGCAATATCAAGTACCACTCACATTCTTAATTGTTCTCCTCATCTATCCTTTGATGGCAAATCTCCTTTTGAGGCATAGTGTAGCAAAAAACCTATTGTGACATGCTTCAGAGTCTTCGGTTGTCCTACATGGGCAAATATATCTTCCAAGGGATGCAAAGCACATACATCTTGGCCTTGTACCTTCATTAGTTATGAAGATGATGTGAAGGCATACAGACTTCTAGATCCTGAGACACATCAGATATATGTGGAGAAGGATGTACATTTTGAAGAAAGTTTACCTAGCTTGTTCTCTACTCCTCTTCACACATCATACAGTGTGGATACTGATAGTGATTCCAGCGATAGTGCTTCAATAGATTCAGACACATGGGGTTCTATCAACAGATATAGTAAGAGGTTACTTCATCAGTTCAGTCCACATGCATACATCGCCACAGTGATAGGTCCAGAATAGCAGGCTACATCTAGTCTTCCAGATGCAGGTTCAGTGATAGATTTGGGAGATAGTATTGATGATCTGCCTCTTCTTCTTGATGGAAAAATATCTTCTTCAATTTTCATGAGGGTTTAATCTAGCTCTCTTGTTCAATCTCTATATGATCAATCCTCCCAGGTTGAAGTGATTATGGATACTTATGATCAACAGTTGTAGCAGGGTTCTTCATCAGTTGCAGATATAGACAGTTCTTTGGGATAGGTTCTTCAACTAGTTGAGCAGGTTTCAGAGACATCATTTATTCATGGAATTCTCACCACACATAGCAGAAGCATCTCATTTATACCCTTGGCATTGATTCTTCCTAAGGGGAGGAACACCATTGTGCAGTCTTGGATCAGCTTCTTCATCAGAGCAGTCACTATTCAGCATTCTTCTTTGGGGGAGGGAGCCCATCCTATCTCTCTTCCTCTTCTCATCATTCTCTTATGTATATATTGGATGTATGTTGTAATGGGGGGGTCTTGATTACTCCATCCATCCATGCATCCTTATTTATCTCTCTTTTTGGGGGAGGATTTTTCCCATGAGGTTTTCCCTCTTTCCCGGCTTTATCGGAGACTGCATATCATTATGTACATGGATACCTAACATGGCCTAGTAGTCAGGACCCATACTGCATATCATCCTACATTTCATAAGCTTAAGGTCATTCCCCTAAGTTACACTTAAGGGGGGCTGATTGTGGAAATAAGTATTTACTTATTACACTTACTTAAGTTGTACTTAGGTTAATGCATTATTTCATTATTTTGCATTATTTTATTATTATTTTATTATTATTTTTGTGAGACACTTAGGAGTTTGTGAACTCTCATTGAGTTACGCAACTCTAATTATGCACATGGTGTCTACAACACATGAGTATGAATCATTGAATGAGTTTTCATGATGACAACACACTTATCCGTACTCCTTATTTAGCACATGTTGTCTACACCATTGATTTGCATGCTACACCATTGTAGGCTTATCCTCACATCATCACACTTAATCCCGTGGTCAATGGAGGATAACCCATATCTGGTGGACATGTGCCTAGATGTATGACATATCATGATGCTGACTTCTATGCATTCTAAAAGCTCTCTTGAGGCCTTTATATTCAGGCACTCCTAATGCACTCTTGAATCTAGTTATTAAATGAATATAGTCATTTTGATCATACTCTGTCTATTTTGGTCTACTGTGTGCTTGTGTTGGGTTCTTTAGTTCTTGCGTGAATTCTGGCCTAAGCCAAATTCTTACACTAAAACTTAAACTAATGACCCTAAGGACCTTTATAACCTTCTAAGAAATATAAAAATTCTTTTTTCCTTGAAAAATCACCTATATTTATCATTTTTGACCCCTTGGTTCAATTTGACACTTGCCTTATAGTCCAATTAACCTTACATCTTTGATCTTATTACATCATTGTGTTGTTGTATGAACATGTAAAAACTATAACATGTGAAAGAGTGATATGGTTTGATAGGTATTTGAATCACCTTTCATTTGCATTTGGTTTTAGATTTTTATCTATTCATTTGTGCAAGTTATTGTTATTTTACTAAGGGTTTCTTGGTTAGTGTTGTAACGTGACTAGTTTGCATTCATGGACCTCTAACTTGTAACCCAACAGTGCAACCAGGCTGATTTTTTGGAGGGAAACTAGTTAGGGGAGCATTTTAACATATGTCAGAGTTTCAAGGGCAGAAAATGTGGTTTTTTATTTTTGCTTGTAGGCCCTAGGCTGAATATCACCATGTATTCAACCAATTTTTAAAGAAGTGGTCTAGAACTCCCAAATATGTCATAGTGACTTAGGGGAAGGGTGAAATTATTTTTTGGCATTGTGAGGAAGAGTCCCAAGTGGCTTTTTGAATTCTGTAACCCTATCTCTTGGCACTTGCTTTGGAAAGCCAACCTAATTAGGCCTATTAGGATTGTGAACCTAGTTGGTGTTTGGGTATACTGGAGTAGGATCAGCCCATAAGACTTTGAAATATTCAAGAGTCTAGAAAGAGGAATCTAGAAATGTATATTTCTTCTCACTTTTTTTTGGGGGTTTGGGAGTTAACCCTTGAAAACTAGAAATAAACCTACTAGGATTCTTAGGCCTAGATTTGGGAACTAGGTTTATTAGTGGTGTTTGAATATTGAAAGTGGATGAATCCTTAGTGGGATAGGTCTAAGTATGAAAAAAGAATTCTTTTCTTGAACCTTAAAAGTATTTTCTCTAATTTTCCCTATTTGGCCTAGTTGAGGGCTAGTGTCCCTAAAGCTTAATTGAGACCCAAGATTGTTGTGAACCCTAGGGAGAGGGTAAGACCTTGGAGAAGTAGAGTCCACTTGGAAAGAAAAAGGTCAACATTGGGAAGATGTTGGTAACTTTTCTTGGCATCCTGCAGTTGGTTGGTTGTTGCTAGGCACTGCAGGAGGTGGTGGTAGATTATGGTTGTAGACTCTACATCAAATTTGATGCCATAGGTATAACAACGGGAGATCTGCTAAAGGATGTCATGGTTTTATATAAAATAGTCAAATTAATCATCATAAATATGGTGTAGGATCAACTAACAGGTCTTTGAAGTGACTTCTTGGTCAGATTTGAAGAGACCCTAGTTTTTGGCCTTGTTTGGTGAGGGTTTTATAAAAAAAACACATATAGAGAGTTGATGGGTTCAATCCAATTGAAAAATCCTTACTTTAGGATCATATTAAGATACTTTACTAAATTTTTATAGTTGGGGGATAATTATTCCATATAGTTCCTTTGTAAATGGATAGGTTTTTATGGCTAAAAAGTGGCCCATAGTGTAACAACAGAGACTTGGTACAAAACAACCATACCTCATCTTTTTATATTTTATAGAGAAGTGAAATGGGTATCCTAATCTTCAATTTATTTTCTTTATGTTATGAAAAAATGTGGAAAAAAAATGCAAGAGGACAACATTTTATGCAAGAGGATGACATTTTATACATTTTTTCTCATTTTACATCATCACTTTGGAAAAGTGGAAATATTACTAACCTAGTTTGAAAATCAAGTCTATTCTATTTATTGTATTGAATTATTGTATCTTCTTTCATGCTAGTTACAACTAGATATAAGATTCACCAAGGAAAGTGACCTAAGGCTATATGGAAGAAGCATGACAATTTTGTCAAGGATTTACTAATTAAATTTATAGACATTGTTCACTTTCACCTCAAAGGTCAAAACATACTAGACATAGTTCAAAAGATAATGAGCTAGATATAGAAATCGCAAAGGAAGAAATCTTACAATTTCAACAAGATAAATATTAACAAAAGCTCATGAAATTGAACTTGGATCAAGAAAAAGATAAATGTTTCATGCACTTATTCTCTCAAGGAGTAAAATTTCCACACAACCTCAATGTTAAAAAATTGATTCAAAAGGAGGAACCTTTATCTTTAAAAGTCATTATGAAACAAATGGAAGCAATGAGGAAAGAGCCTAATGTGATCAACTTGACCAATGACATCAACTTGATCAATGACCAATGACATTCAAACTAAAAAAAAAAATGTTTCTCCACTTAAATATTGACTCAAACAAATTGAATAACTCTAGTAGAGATAAACTAGCATGGGTTTCCAAATCTAAGCACACTTGTACACCTCTAGGAGACTCACTTGAATTGATGTTGAATATTTTGATATCGAATAAGATCATTACACTACCATATAACTATAAACCTTATGAACCCAAGGCTAAGCCTGAATTTTGCAGTGATAATCACTATTGCATATATGATAGGAATAAGGGTCATAAGACTGCAAATTATGGTGTAGAGCACCTAACTTTCATTTATCAATATGTTTGTAATAAGATTAGGGGATAGATCTCATGATCTCCCTATGACTCATCCATTTTATTGAAGACACAAGACCCCTTAGTGTGTTTATAAACCTTAGTCATCATTTTGTTGTAATGGATGATATGTTAGTCATTTCAATTTTTTCTATGTGTTTCTTAGGGGTTGGGAAGCCCAATAAGGTTTCTAAGTGTTAATAAAGTTTAAATGCAACATTTCTTACTACAATGACAAAAGTTGCTTAAAAGTTGTCAACAACTTTTACAATTTGCCAAGCAACTTTTTGGTTTAGGAGTCCCAACGGCTCAAACCATTTGATGGCTGAGTGGAATGGTTGGAAACAACCTATTTTGGCTTGAGACATTCAAAAATCAACAAAGAGGAAAGATCCAATTGTAAACTTGCTTTCAAATCAATAAAATATACTTATTTTAGTGTAATTTTTTAATATTTTGCAAGTACAGTATGAAAGAATAAGGGGTGGATGGTGACCTTTTCTAATCTAAAAATTGATGCTAAGTGTTTGAAGGGTTTTGGAAATGGTTTGCAGTTTTTATAGACATAATAGACAAATTCAATTATAAAAATCCAAATACTACTATCCGGTTGGTAATGGTTTAGTATTTATGCACTCCTATGAAAATCAGAGGTCATGATTTAGTATTGAAAAAATTTATTTCTCTTCAAATCTCTTACTTGTAGCTAATCTCATCAAAATGCCTCTCACTGGAATCTAGACCAAATGCATGCTCCTAAATCTTGACTACCAAAACTAAGGAAACTCTCCTATTGGAATCCATAATCTTGGTTTCCCTCTTCTTTCAAGTTGATTTCAACTTGTGAGAAAAATTATTATTTTAGTAGCATCTTCAAATTAACTAACATACTACCTAGTCGTACAGAGAATTTATCCACCAAATTACAAGCAATTAAAGATCAAAATCCAAATCTTGATAAATGTGAACATCTACCCATTTCATAACAATAGATCAACTTAAATGAAAACAATATCTTGAAACAACTTCTTTGTCTAACTACAAGGTTTGGTTCTATCTCTCTCCACAAGTCAATATTTGTGTAGTGGGAGAGTAGGATGGACTGATGGTCATCTATTCTTATCATCAAGTATTTGCTTAAAAATTCTCTACCACATGAAATAAAATGCTAAGAGTAGAAATAGAATTTGAGTTAACCACTTTAATACTTGTGTGATATTTCCTTATATCCTAATTTTCTTTCCTAGACCTACAAGTTTACACCACTTTAGGCTTGAATTTATAATTTTTAAAGTCTTGAAATTTGTTCAAAATCTGATTTTCATTTATTCTTATTTTAAAAATTCCTTCAAACTCTTCAAAAATTCAGATGGAAAATGTGAAATTCACTGACTACAATCATGTCTACTCTTCTCTTTGACTATTTTATAGTAGGTTGTAATGAGATTTTTAAAAATTATTGTATACAAAGTTTGATGAATAAATGTCACCATTATTTCTTCTCAACTTTGCACCATCGTACACCTTGGCAATCAAAGACATCCATCAACCTAATATTTATGTTTAAATTTCATGACTTCAACAAGAATTTCTGGTGTAGGGCACTCTGACCATTTCTCATGGAATCTTGAATCTTATTTAGTATGGTTTGAGTCTTGATATATTATGAATTAGTTGTTTCATATAATGTTATTAGGTGTTCAAATTAAGTTTATGTTGACCAATTTCATATTTTAAGTGTTATGAGTCATAGTGAATAAAAAGTAGAAAAATGTCATGTAAAGGCATTAATAGAATATTTCATAGTATTAAGATGTTATAAGATGATGATAAACGTTTTAAGGTACCTAAGAAAGTATATTAGAACTTAAAATGCAAAATACGAAAAATGTGTAAAATTGCTAAAAGGTGCAATCAACAAATTATGTAAAATTGAGAAAGTGTAGAAGATGAATAGTCATTCATATTGTTAGAACTTCTTAGAAAGGTAAAGATTCATGTTATGCTATAAATAAATGTAATCTCATATCGAGAGAGATATAGAGTGACAGGGAGAATTTGTGGAGAAGAGAAACAAAGTGTTTTGTATATAGTTGTGAAATGGAAATTAGTATTTTGGTGTAATATTGCTGCTATATTGGCATTTAGATTATAGTCCTTCTATTCTCTCTTAGGATTTCATGGGTATGATGATCTTTAAAGTTTCCTATTTATGGTGAAGAGCATAATACTTTTGTGGTTGATAGAACATTTGTATGTCATCATTAAATATTATTACCAAGAATATATTACTTGTTGTTTGGATAGTAAATTTTGTAATATTTCAGAATATGGTGTGATAATGATTGCATATTCTCATTTGTGGAGATAGTGCAAGGTATTAATGATTCTTATGGCTATTCTAGTTTGTCCTCTTTCTAAGTTAACACCTTAACTTGTTACTTGTAAGGGAGATGCTCATAAATTAGCAAGTTACTAACTATTGCATACATTAACAGTGAATCAACAATTTCAAAATAAAGAAAATGTGGTAGAAGTTGGTGTGTGGTCTACATGCTTGTTGGGAGATTGATTTTGTTCATAAGACAATAAAGAAGCATTTGAATGAGAAGGAAAGGTAGGATATTGGAGCTTAGAAGCCAACCATAGTAATTTGTAATAAAATTCTCATCAATACAAGGGTTTGATAGTTTAAAGATCTCCTCAATAATTGGGAGCCAAACATCAACAATTTGAAAGACTTTAATGAGGTAATGAAGTATATAAGTTCATTTGGTAGAGTTGATTGAGGTTGTTAAGAGTCATAGTTTTAGTGAGGATTGTATTCCTAATGGCATAGGTTTAAGTCTTTGAATCATATGCTTGAATAAGAAAGTCCAAATCTTAGATTTTTGAATTGAAAAAACAAAAAATGCAGTAAAATGTATTAGAATCTATTTTTAATATTGGTTGATTATTTAAGGGATTTGAGTTTTAACCTAAATTCTAAGGTAGGCTATGAGATTGAGTAGTTTTTATTGGTGTTTTGAAGTCTCTAAGGTGTCTAGAACCTTATGAATAGTGAAGGTACTATATTGGTAGTGACTTAATTCCTTTGGAAGCTTATAGGGAGACAGTGTTGATAAAGATCTTCAAGGTGCAAGATGATGAAGGTGTCATGTGGTGAGGTGTAAGGGGGTTGTTGTTTGATTTTGTGAAGGTGTAGATAAAGAGAACTAGAATAGGTGAAAGTGGCACAAGGAATAGGCCATTCACCTTGTCTCTAACTTTAGAGAATTGAAAGGGATAGCATATGTTGTGCTTAGGTAGGCTTGGAAGCAGCCTAGCCTAGTTTGAGAGATTTTGTGTTAAGAAACAAGCATCATCACCACCATCCTTGCATCAATTTCCCATCTCTAGCTAGATTCTCAAAGATATAATCACAAATAAGAATTTTAGGTACTTGTGCACATAACATAGATCCATCCACAAAAACAAGTTTTTTGAAGAAGTTAGAATTGTGAATATTGAGTTTTACACAAACATAAATTGCACGACCACTATGTCCTATACCTAAAGCTTAAACATTGATCAATCACCTATGATTATCCTTAAGGGTGTGGATTCTTCCATACAATCACAACCTTGCAATATTGAGACTAAAAACGAACAAACATAACATCCTATGGTCATCCTTAAAGAATTTGACCCTCGAACCCATACATATGCTAAAAACTTGAATCTTGTGAATAAGAGTGAACCAAAGATTATACACTTTGGTCTTAACACTTCCAAATAGACAACATCTGAAAAATTTATAAGATGGGTTTTATAAGTTTATAATTTGGATATAAATTTGTTTTGGAGTTTCTCTAAAACAATTACAGATGATAAAACAAATAAAAGATAAAATCATGTTAGTCATAATATCATTATTGGTAACAATGTTCGAAATGCAAATAATTATTTGTTTGAGCTTCTAGCAATGATCAAGTGGCATACTGAATGGCTTGATGAGTCTTGGAAACTTCTCCCATTGTATCCTTGCTTTCGCCAATTTGAAGTTTTTTGTTACATGCACACAATCATGACTTTACATCACAAAGCATTCACATTCTAACAATTTTCATGTTCTTTCATTACATTTTGATCGAAACAAAAAATTGCAAATTTTCACTTATTCAAATGACTAATATGAAAATGGGTCCTTTTAAAGAATCTAGTATAAATTCAAATAAAGTATCTAGATTCTAAACAAATCAAAACATAAAATTTGTGATTTAAACTTATCTCATCACTTACACATAATAACAGCACCCACCTTATCATGTGGACAGTCTTGGAGGAGAGGTTGTAACATTGTATTTGGATTCAATTGATCACTCTTTCTCTCTCTCCCTCTCTCCCTATTCAATCTAATGAACCAACTAGATCTACTCTACATTTTAATGTCTCAAGTATTGCCTCATGGTAATTTTCCAAAGAATCTTATTATGTGGTTTTCAATCATATTTTATCAAGTGGACATTTGATGCAACAACAAGGTTTGAATAATAAAAAATCTTCCTCTTTATTTGTGAATCCTTGAATAACCTCAAGTTAGGGTTTTTCATAGAATATCATCTAAGACATGTGCCAATTGCAACCATCGCATCGATATGGTACTCTAAACCTTCACCATTTATAACTAGGTGATCTAGTTTTTGTTTTGCTTGGACACAATGACACAAATAATAATTTTTCCCTTTTTCATTGTCTTCAAGAGAAATAATAGCAAAAACATGGCTTGCAGTGACAAATATAAAAAATGTGGTCATTAATTCAAAAAATACTTAGGTAAAAGTTATAAAGTTATATATTGAAATTACAAAGATATATAAATATATATTACTAGGTTGCACTAAATAAGACAAGTGGTCAAAGTCAATAGAAAAATCTATGTCTACCATTTCTAGTGCTTGTGGGAGATGATAGGTGTCAATTTGGTCCAAAAACCATATATTCAATTTGTCGACCCATTCAGTTGACTCATAGTCATCCAAATTTTTCTCTATAGATGATGGGCAATAGCATGCCATTTTTCATGTGTGGATACTCCATGAACCTGCATCAGAGCTTCTAAAAGAGGGCAACTCATTGAATCCTATTAGTGTGCAACAATCCTCATATGGTGTAATGTTAGTATTATCTATCAACAGAAAAAATCTATGAACTATAGACTCACCTTCCTTACCTAGACCTATTGTAGCATTACACCACTAGATGATGGATTTTGCATCTGTTAATATTGCTCCATCTTTGTACTTTAGTTATTCACAAACTAAGGTTCTTTTGATGCATACGCCTGCACCATTGTGCTCTCCCTTTCCATGACCAACCTTTGTAAAATTTCACATATATTGAATTCTACACAACCTGTGCACCCTACTCAACCAATAGAACATCCATGCATTCTTGAATTGAGATGCATAATTATTTGACCAAATAATGTGCTGATGATATGTGATGCCCCTTTTAGCCAAATCTCCATAAAATAGTTGAAAAAAATCATTTACAAACTTTGTAGAATGTGGTCAATCATCACTGATGTAAAAATTATACTCACTCAAAATCTTCCTGCCATCCTCTGTACTTGTAGGTGAATGCATGCATGTTAAGTGAACAAATATGAAAACCTGTTGAAAAGTATAATACTTTGCTTGTACCTCATTTTGTGGTTGTAGTGTGTATTTCTCTATGAAGTCTACAACTGAAACAATGGTATCCAGTGGAAATGTATCCTTGCACAACTTAAATTGCAAATCTAGCCATTAAGTTTTATGTGTATGCCTTGCATACTTGTAAATAATATTTTTAGAAAAAATTATTGTAAACTCATAAATTAGAATATTTTTAATGACTACATCACATCTTTTCCTCTATTTTCTATCTTTTAGAGCATATGTCACTATCTTAAATTTTTCATAATCTATTATTTCATTTCCAATTGCATGTGTACTATCCATATGTTCACAAGTTGATAAAAGTTGCAAAGAAATACAAAATAAGCATGTACCATCCAATCATAATGTATTTTAAAATTATTTATCATCCCCTATTTCACATAAAATGTTGGATATGAATTCCCTTGAAAATCTTGGTGGCTCATTTATGTTACAATCCTGCAAAACAAACTTAGAATGCAAAAACACACATATATGCCTAAAAACATCAAAATGTTTAGAAAATTTAATATGTATCCTACAAGAACAATTTGTGAGTGTGTGATTTATCTTCACATATAAAGCTTTAACCATCTCAAAAAATCTTTGACTTATTTGAATTTGAGGATACACACCAATAAATTTTGCAAAAAAATTTGTCTGAGTTGAGTCCAAAAAATATTTTGCATGTGGGTCCTGATTTTGGCTACCAATCCTCCTTCTTACAAAATCTCTTTGATTAGGGGAAACACGTGTTATTTTTTCAAAAAAAATTGATCAATGATTTCAAAGCTTCACTAATTTTTTTATCGTTTTATGGTAGTCTACCACTAGATGTCTATAACTCATTTTTTGTTGGATCTTCCAATCTCCCACACCTTAACATGGCTCTCCTTAGAGTACCTCTACCAATTTTCAATTTTTTTCTTTTCTTTCTCATGAGTCAAGCTTTCTTCATTTGGGTACTTACTATTTTTAATGTAAGTACTCATCTTGTGATATTACCATCTTCGGTACATGATTTAAAACCCACTTTGTCATAAGCACTTGTTAGATTCTTTACAATATTTTTTTCATTTGAATCATCCATCGTTCTTAGCCCAAGAATCTTCATGATAGGCCTAACTCTAAAATTCCTCATCATTTCAACAAATAATTGGCATTGACCTATAATATTTAATTTTTCAAAGAATAATCTCCACATACGATTAATTATTCTTTGGCAAGTGTGCTTTCTAATCTTCTTAGGCATTGATTTCAAAATGTTTGTATCAATATCAATCAAATATTTTGGTCTTCTAAATGAATTCCTGGTGGTGTTATAATCTCTTCCATTCCCTCGACATTTTGAACATCAACAAAAAGTTGAGTTTTTTGCATACCTTGAACTGAAGATGATGTGCCTTGGCAATAAGATGCAAAAGATGGAATAGCACCTACTTGATATGCTGATGTTGTGCCTTCAACATGACATGATGGAGTGTGTGCATCATCAAATATACAAATTAGTGTCTCTTCAACATGAGAGGATGATATGACTCTAACATTGGAAGATGTTGTAGCTTCACAATTCAATTGTCTTCTTGAGCGTAACAGTCTCATTCATTCTCTTTTTCTTTCCAATTCTTCCTCTTTGTTTCTTTGTATCAGTGGTTCTTGATGTTTTTTGTAAGTCAATTCTTCATTATTGCTTTGCAATTTTCTTTGTTCACATAGTAGTTTTATTTTATCTCTTTTAATTTCCAAATCTGTCTCCCTATCTTGATTTGTTTGAGTTTTTGGTTTCTTCCTTGGCATGATGATGATTTCTACATGTCAAATTATTGAAACATTTGAATTACGTACAATTTGTAAATTATAAATCATTCAAATACATATAAAAATTACAATTATTTCAATGAATACAAAATATATCTAAAAAAATTTCCTAATTTCTAACCATTTTCAAATAGCAATTCATTCAAATGTACAAATTTCAATGAATTCACTATATATTAAACATGTCAAATTATAATCAAATTTATCTCTCTATATCAACAAACAATATTTAAAAAGGACTGTACTAACCTTTTCTATAGAAAGAATATTCAAAAAGCTAATCCAATGATTGAATTCAGTGTTTGCTAGCTTCAAGAAGTCTTCAAATAGTGTTTGCTAACTTCCAACAGCTTGAAACTCATGTTTTTTGTCATAATAATAGAATGCGCAATAGAAAAAAAGTATAATATGGATAAAAAGGGACCCAAACTTTCTTTTTGACCATTTGTTTGGTGATTTCAGATAGTGTGTATGAACTATAGGCTATGTCAAAGCACATCCCTCCCTATCCCACAATCCCCCATCCCCTACTCTCTCTCTCTCCTCTCCCATCCCCTACTCTCTCTCACTCTCCCTCTCCCATCACCTAGTCTCTCTCACTCTCTCTCTCCCATCCCCTACTCTCTCACTCTCTATCCTCTCCCATCCCCTACTCTCTCTCACTCTCTATCCTCTCTCTTCCCCTACTCTCTCTCTTGCTCTCTCTCCTCTTCCATCCCCTACTCGCTCTCACTCTCCCTCTCCCATTGCCTATACTCTCTCACTCTCTCTCCTCTCCCATCCCCTACTCTCTCTGTCTCCCACACTCCCACCCCCCTCTCTATTAGGCTACTCTCTCTCTCTCCCCTCTCCCATCCCTTACTCTCTCTCTCTCTCTCCCTATTATCTCTCTCCTCTCCCATCCCCTATTCTCTCTCTCTGTCTCTCTCTCTCTGTCTCTCTCTCTCTCTCTCTCTGCCCTCTCCCATCCCCTACTCTCTCTCTCGCTCTCCCTCTCCCACTGATTACTCTCTCTCCCATCCCCTACTCTCTCTCTCACACTCCCATCTCCCATCCCTCTCCCTCTCCCACTACCTACTCTCTCCCTCCCATCCCCTACTCTCTCTCGCTCTTTCTCTTCTACTCCCTCTACAACCACCTACTCTCTCTCTCTCTCTCTCTCTCTCTCTCTCTCTCTCTCTCTCAGGCTCCCATCCACACTCTCTCACTCTCTCTCTCCTCTCCCATCCCCTACTCTCTAGATCTTTCACACATAATCACATTCCCCCCCTCTCTCTCTCCCTTTCCCACCATCTATTATCTCTCTCTCATTCTATCTCTCTCTCCCTCTCTACTATCTCTCTCCCATCCCCTACTCTCACTCACTCTCTCTCTCATCCCATTCTCTCTCTGTGCCACCCCCTACTTTCTCACTCTCTCACACTCTCTCGCATTGAATACTCTCTCTTACACACACTGCAATCCTCCCCTCTCTCTCCCTCTCCTGCTCCCTCTTCCACCACTTACTCCCTCTCTCCCTCTCCTACTCCCTCTCCCACCACCTACTTTTTCTCTCCCATTCACTACTCTCTCTCTCTCTCTCTCTCTCTCTCTCTGTCTGTCTGTCTCTCTCTCTCAGGCTACTCTCTCTCTCCCCCCTCCCATCCCCTACTCTCTCTCTTTCATAAACACACACTCCCATCCCCCCTCTCACATCCCTTACTCTCTAGATCTCTTAGACACACTCCCATCCCCCCTCTCTTTCTCTCTGCCACTCCCTCTCCCACTACCTTCTCTCTCTCTCCCTCTCTCCCTCTCTATTCTCTCTCTCCCATCGTCTACTCTCTCTCTCTCTCTCTCTCTCTCTCTCTCTCTCTCTCTCTCTCTCCCTCTCCCTCTCCCATCCCCTACTCTCTCTCACATACTCTCCCATCCCCTAATCTCACTCTCTCTCTTTCATCCCATACTATCTCTCTTTACTACCCCCTACTCTCTCTCACACTCTCTCCCATCCCCTACTCTCTCTCTCTCTCTCTCTCTCTCTCTCTCTCTCTCTCTCTCATATGCATTCTCATTCCCCCTCTCTCTCCCTCTCTCACTCCCTATCCCACTGCCTACTCTCTCTCCCCCATCCCCTACTCTCTAGATATCACTCACACACTCCCAACCCCCCTCTCTCTCCCTCTCCCACTCCCTCTCCCACCACCTACTATCTCTCTCTCACTCTCTCCCTCTCCTTCTCTACTCTCTCTCCCCCATCCCCTACTCTCACTCTCTCTCCCATCCCCTACTCTCTCTTACACTCTCTTCCATCCCCTAATCTCACTCTCTCTCTCTGCCACCCCCTTCTCTCTCTCTCTCTCTCTCTCTCTCTCTCTCTCTCTCTCTCTCTCTCTCTCTCTCCTCTCTCTCTCTCTCTCTATCTCTCTCTCTCTCTCTCTCATAGACACACACACACACACTCTCTTCCCATCCCCTACTCTCTCCCTCTCCCCTCTCTCATCCCCTACTATCTCTCTTTCATAGACACACACTCCCTTCCTCCCTCTCTATTTCTCCTTGCATACCCTACTCTCTAGATCTCTCACAAACACTCCCATCCCCCCTCTCTCTCCCTCTCCCACTCCATCTCCCATTGCCTACTCTCTCTCTCTCTCTCTCTCCCCCCCCCTATCTACTCTAGTCTCTCTCCCATCCCCTACTATCACACTCTCTCTCCCATCCCCTACTCTCTCTCTTACACACATTCCCATTCCCCCCTCTCTCTCCCTCACCCACTCCCTCGCCCACTCCCTCTCCCACCACCTACTCTCTCTTCCCCATCCCCTACTCTCTCTCTTTCACACACCCACACACTCCCATCCCCCGCTCTCTCTATCCTCTCACATCCCCTACTCTCTAGATCTCTCACACACACTCCCATTCCCCTCTCTCTCCCTCTCCCACTCCCTCTTCTGCTACCTACTTTCTCTCTCTCACTCTCACCCTCTCTACTCTTTCTCTCCCATCCTCTACTATCACTCTCTCCCTCCCATGCCCTACTCTTTCTCTACCACCCCTACTCTCTCTCTCTCTCTCTCTCTCTCTCTCTCTCTCACTCTCACACTCTCTCCCATCCCATACTCTCTCTCTTACACACATTCCCACCCCCCCTCTCTCTCTCCCTTTCCCACTCCCACTCTCTCTCCCACCACCTACTCTCTCTCTCATCCCCTACTCTCTATCTATCTCTCTCTCCCCTCTCCCATCCCCTACTCTCAATCTTACACACACAAACCCATCCCCCCCTCTCTCTCTCCTCTCCCATCCCCTACTCTCTCTCTCTCTCTCTCTCTCTCTCTCTCTATACTCTCTCTCTGCCACCCCCTACTCTCTCTCACATTTTCACACTCTCTCCCATCCCCTTCTCTCTCTCTCTCTCTCTCTCTCTCTCTCTCTCTCTCTCTCTCTCTCTCTCTCTCTCTCTCACACACACACACACACACACACACATTTCTATCTATTAGGATAAACCACTGATAGAAATAAAAACTACATGCAAATATAACCAATAACAAAAAATAATATATCACACAGAAATGAACACAAGGCACCAAGATTTAACGTAGTTCACCCAATCCCTAGGCTATGTCCACCAAATAGCAAGTCTAATACTTATTGCAATCTAATGATTACAACTTGATTATAGTATGTAATCCCTTATAGCTCAATACCACCGCAAGAAGCAATTTCGCATTGCAACATAATGAAAATACCTAACCCTAAACCCTTTTATACAAGTATTTTATCCATTTTAGGGTTACAACATGTCGACCATAATATGTTAGCCACGGCCCAAAAAAATTCTTGGGGCGATGCCTTGAACCCCACTAATTATGAAGTATGTACAGTATTTTCCTGATCAGTCACCATAATCTAACAATCTCCCACTTGGGGACTGATCAGGCTCCACACTAAACAACAATCTCCCACTTGGAGACTGATCCTGTAGCAATACCACTACCACATAGGGGCTCCTAGTAGATCAAACCACCCTGGACTCTACTGTTCTTTGATTCATGCTCAGTCTAAAAGACCAACCGAAGCTGAAGAGGAGTGCAGCTTCCCCCTTGTTACAACCTTTGTCAACATATCTTCTGGATTGTCATTTGTATGGATCTTCTCTAGCTTTAACTATCCATCCTCCAAAACTGACCGAATGAAATGGTACTGCAACTGTATGTGTTTGGTCTTAGAATGCAGAGCTAAATTCTTTGCAAGATGAATGGCACTCTGACGATCTATGAACAAATAATTATCCTTCTAAGGATGTCCCAATTCTTCGAAGAAGAAATGAAGCCATATGATCTCCTTGGTTGCCTCTGTAGTAGCAACATACTCTGCCTTTGTAGTGGATAGAGCATTAATCTTTTGTAACCTAGAAACCTAGCTCACGGCTGCCCCACCAATAGTAAAGACATAACTTGTAGTACTTCACCTAGTATTGATATCCCCTGCCAAATCTAAGTCAAAATAGCCCTGTAAATCAGTAGTAGATTCCCCAATGTGTAAACACTTATTAGATGTTCCTCTCAAATATCTGAGAATCCACTTGATAGCATTCCAATGTTGAAATCCTGGATGACTCATATACCTGCTAACGACTCCCAGTGCATGTGCAATATCTGGCCTAGTACATACCATACCATACATTAAGCTTCCTACAGCTGAAGCATATGGTACCTTGGACATCTTATCCTCCTCCTCTTGTGTCTTAGGACACATCTCCTTAGTCAACTTTAAATGACCAAGTAAATGTGTGCTAACAGCTTTAGCATTCTCTGAGAAATGTTACAACACCTTCTCAACATAATTAGCCTGAGATAGCATTAATGTTCTATTCTTCCTATCTCTGCAAATCTGCATACCAAGGATTTTTTTTGCTGCCCCAAAATCTTTCATAGCAAATGCATGTGCTAACTGGAATTTCAACCCCTTAATATGATCCATGTTAGACCCAGCTATGAGCATATCATGAACATATAAACATAAAATAATGTAGCTATCATCATCCAACCTATTAAAATAAACACAGTAATCTAAATGACACCTATTATATCCATGCTCATGCATAAAACTATCAAATTTCAGATACCATTTCCGAGGTGCTTGCTTCAAGCCATATAAACTTTTCTTCAATTTGCACACTAAGTTCTCCTTACCTTTGACCTCAAAACCCTATGGCTAAGCCATATATAATTCTTCATCCAAATCACCATGAAGAAAGGTTATTTTAACATCCAACTTCTCTAAATGCAAATCTTCAGTAGCCACAAGACTTAAAATAGTATGAATAGAAGTCATGTTAACAACAGGAGAAAATATCTCATCAAAATCAATTCCCTTTTTCTATGCAAATCCTTTAACAACTAACTTGGCCTTAAATCTTTTATGACCTCCTTCCTCTTCTTTCAATATGTAAACCCACTTATTCTATAAAGCCTTTTTACCTGCAGACAACTTGCATAGATCCCATATCTGATTCTTTAGCAAAGAGTCCATTTCATCTTTCATTGCAAACTCCCACTGAATCTTAGTATCCACCTGCACAGCTTTATCATAACTTTTAGGTGCACCAGCATTAGTAAGTAAAATAGAATACAAAGAGGGAGAAAATCTTTGTGGAGGTCTAATTTGCCTTGTTGGACGTCTAACATTCACTGGTGTGTGTGGTATTTATTGTTGCAGTTGTTGCACATCATGAGGAATGGCTAGAACACCAACTTTTGGAGTATCATCCAACACTACATAATCATCTTCTTTCTTCTCATGTTGCTACAATAGATCTTTGTACAACACTTTCTTATTGAATATGACATCCCAACTTCTAACAATTTTAAGGTTTTCAAAATCCCAAAGCCTATAACCAAATTCATTAATTTCATATCCAAGAAAGACACATTTTTTTGATTTAGCTTCTAGCTTGGTTCTATGTTTAGAGTCTATATGAGCAAAAGCTTCACAACCGAAGGTCTTGAGAAAAGAGTAACTCACCTTCTTACTAGTCCATGCTTCCTCTGGAATACCATAGCCCAAAGGAGTAGAGGGACCTCTATTAATCAAATATACAATAGTATTGATAGCCTCCACCCACATGTGTAAGGACAACCCAGCATGCAACCTCATGCTCCTTCCGCGCTCCATTATAGTCTTGTTCATGCATTCAGCCACTCCATTTTCCTGCGGAATTCTTGGAACAGTTTTTTGTCTACGAATACCATTAGTGGAGGAATAATCTTCAAATTCATGACTCCAATACTCACCACCATTATCAAATCTGAGACATTTTAATTTCTTACCAGTCTCATTTTCAACCAAGCATTTCCATTTCTTAAAAGTTTGAAATACATCAGATTTCTATCTAAGGAAATAAATCCATACTTTTCTAGTTGCGTCATCAATAAATGTAACATAATAATGAAAGCCACCAAGGGAAGATACCTGAGCTGGTCCCCATACATCTGTATGCACAAGCTCTAATTTATCCTTTTTGTTTTCCTTCCCAGTCTTTACAAAACTCACTCTCTTTTTTTTTCCACACACACAACTTTCACAGATATCCATATTAACACATTTTAGGCTTGGTAAAAATTTCTTTGAATGAAGTACTTTCATACCTTTCTCACTCATGTGCCCAAGTCTATTGTGCCATAGCACTGTATCAGAATCTACAGTAGCTATTTGTTCTCCCTACTCAACTGCAACAATTGTTCTTGAACATTCATTTTTCTCTAAAACAATCAAAGTAGAAGGAACAATATGACTTGTACAAAGATATAAGATGCATATTTTCACACCTTTTTCTACTACAATGGAACCTTTTGAAACCTTCCAATTTTTATCATTAAAAGTAACTACACAACCCTCATCGTCGAGTTGCCCTGCTAAAATTAAATTTCTACTCAGGCTTGGAACATGTCTTACCTCATGTAGTAGCCAATGATTCCCATTTTGCAACTTAATCTTAATTTTTCCCTTTCCAACAATCTGACAGGGTTCATTATCCCCCAAATAAACAAGCACAAAATCCCGTTGGATATAATCAATGAAATAACCTCTATGATGTGTACCATGAAAAGAAGCACCAGAATCTAAAACCCATGAATCATCAACACTTTCTGAAGACAAAAGCAAAGCATCCTCTTCGGATTTGTAACTTACCACAATTGCCTCCTTGTCTCCATCTGATTTATCTCCTTCATTTTTCTTTCGATTCTAGCAATCTTTCTTTTTGTGCCCTAGTTTCCCATAGTACTAGTAGTCGTTTGGTCCTCTCGATTGAGACTTCTTCCCCTTTGAGTTTCCTCTTGATTTCCCATGATTTCCAAAGTTACTTCCTCTCTTAGTTGTTCTGCCCTTGCTTTGTGCATTCAAAGCACTTTCTGATGTAGATCCACCTGAGGATTTCCTACAAGTTTCCTCACTCAAAACAACACCGATCACATCATCATATTTTAGGGTACTAGATCCAGGAATAGAATTACTCACCGCCATTACCAAGCCATTCTAGCTTTCAGGCAAAGAACACAAAATCAAGAGAGCCCTAATTTCTTCATCAAAATTGAAACCCATAGAAGATAACTGACTAGTAATTGTGTTAAACTCATTTAAATAATCTGCAATAGATCCACCTTCTGCCATTTTCATATTAAATAAATGCTTCATGAGAAATACCTTCTTTGAAGCGGAGGGCTTTTCATACAGTGTCACTAGGGTTTTCATCAACTCTTCTATTGTCTTTGCTTTTGTAATATTAAATTCCATTGATGGTGCCAAGCATAACCGAATTCTTTCAAGTGCCTTTCTATCCAAAAGATCCCATTCAGCCTCTGACAGAGTTCCCTAATTCTTGGCTTTGCCTTCCAACGGCTTCCATAAATCCTTCTGATACATATAGTCTTCCATTTGCATCTTCCATAACTGGAAGTTCTGCCCATTAAACCTATCAACCCTCAGCTTACCCTCATCTTCCATTTCTCTCACTCAACTATGAGACTCCCACTCAACTATGAAACTTTCCTGCAGAGGATAACTGAAAAAACAACTAGGCTCTGATACCACTTGTTAGGATAAACCATGGACAAAAATAAAAACTACATGCAAATATAACCAATAAAAAAAAATAATAGATCACATAGAAATGAACACAAGGCACCAAGATTTAACGTGGTTCACCCAATCCCTGGGCTACGTCCACCAAATAACAAGTTTGATCTTATTACAATCTAGTGATTACAACCTTATTACAGTCTGTAATCCCTTACAGCTCAATACTGACACAAGAAGCAATTTCGCATCACAACATAATGAAAATACCTAACCCTGAACCCTTTTATACAAGTATTTTATCTATTTTAGGGTTACAACATGTCGGCCATAATATGTTGGCCATAATATGAAGTATGTACAGTACTTTCCTGATCTATCACCATAATTTAACACCATCCCCCCTCTCTCTCTCCCTCTCCCACTCCCTCTCCTACTGCCTACTCTCCCTCTCCCATCCCCTACTCTCTCTCTCTCTCTCTCTCTCTCTCTCTCTCTCTCTCTCTCTCTTTCACACACATGCACTCTCGTCCTCCTCTCTCTCTTGCTCTCCCTCTCCCACTCTATCTCCCACCACCTACTCTCTCTCTCTCCCATCCTGTACTATCTCTCTCTCCCCCATCCCATACTCTCAATCTCTCTCTCCCATCCTCTACTCTCTCTCTCTGCTACCCCTACTCTCTCTCACACTTCCTCTCTCTCCCATCCCCTACTCTCTCTCTTACACACATTTCCATTCCACCCCTCTCCCTCTCCCACTCCCTCTCCCACTACCTACTCTCTCTCTCTCTCTCTCTCTCTCTCTCTCTCTCTCCCCTCTCCTATCCCTTACTCTCTCTCTCTCTCTTTCACACATCCACACACTCCCATCCCCCCTCTCTCCTCTCTCATCCCCTACTCTCTAGATCTCTCACACACACTCTCATCCCCCCCTCTCTCCCTCTCCCTCCACCTATTATCTATCTCTCTCACTCTCTCCCTCTCTACTCTCTCTCTCCTCCATCCCCTCCTCTCTCTCTCTCTCTCTCTCTCTCTCTCTCTCTCTCTCTCTCACACACACACACACACACACACACACACACCCATCCCCCACTCTCTCTCTTACTTTTCCTCTCTTCATCCCTCTCTACACACTATTTAGATCTCAATAGTCTATGTGCACTATAGTGCATGCACACTATAGCACACATGCATTATGGCGACCCAAATTTAAAAAAGCTTTAAATAGTGCATATGTACTATAGTGTGCATGTGCTATAGGGCATACACACTATTCAAACCTTCTTATTTTACCAAGCTTAAGGCTTGGTATTGCCTTGGAGATCCAATCCAAAGTTTTGGAGTCTATAAATTGGTATAATATGTGTTTTGTTGCAAACATACAAAAAATGATTTATTTTTCTCATGTCCTCTCTTTCAAGATTCCTCATGGTTGAGCATCGATAAGATTGGGTTACATGACATTGTAGGTCTCTGTGTTAGCTATATAACCATATAATTTATTTTTTATTTGAACTATTTCAAGCCTTTCATCTATAATTTCTTTTGAATGTATGTCCATTTTTTGTCAAAAAACTAGCATGTACTTATTGGGCTGTAGATTGTAGCTCATTCATCAAATTTTGCAACAACTTAGTGTTTTAGAAACTAGACTCCATTCTACATACTTTGAAAAAAATAATTTTAGATTTTAGATTAGTTTTCAATCATTTCTAGGGGGAGCACACAAATATTTCACATTTTTGGGATGTGTCTAGTTAAGAAATTCATAAAAAATAACATACACATTATAAAATTAGTCAAAAAATCTAGGATAAACTACATATTGTTAAGTAACTGTAGGCTAAAGTGATTAAATAATTTCAGGAAAAAAGTTAAAATTTTAGGGGGGCCATAGTTTGTACTATGTTATGTTTTTTTGGAATAAACAATACCACTTTTTGTGGCCCACTTTTTTGAGGACCTAAAACTAAACCATTTTGAAAAGAAATTTGTAGTTCAGAAACTAGATTCAAAGGACTACTACTTTTATTTTTTCCATATCTTAATATTTTGAGCATAAACATCTTCAAATTCTTGTTGAAGTTTAGAAATTGCTGATTTCAGAAAAAACGTGTCCACTTATACCCCCCTTTTGGCACCACAACTTGGTGCACATGGGCATTAATGTTTACCTTCCTATTAGTCTAGGAATTGAAAAAATGCATGGGATGTGATCATCATGATTTTCCATGCCTTCCATGAATGGAAGAAATCCTCCATCCCATAGGTAAACCCATGCAACCTCACTATTTATGATGTAATCCTCAATCTTCATTGGTTCAATGTGGTCACTAGGACCCATTTTTTCACCAAGCTCAACCACCAACTTCTAAGAGTCTTCTAACATCCCCTTGTTGTAGGCCAAATTATGGTAGCCATGACAAATTAAGTATTTCACATTTAAACTAAAACTGTGAAGGCAACCAAAACCTATCATTACATCACTAGGTTTCACAATTTTTGAAATCTACCTCTAGTTTGCATCTAGTTTTTATTGATTTCTTAATTTATTATTTGTTATAAATTGTTAAAAATATTAATATTTTCTAATATTTAAATTATTATAAATATTGTAAAAGGAAAGCATGACTACTTTTTCTTACCATTTATAATATATTTTACAATGTGACATTGTCAAGAAAAATGCAAAGGTCTTGTGTGCTACTATATCTAAGTATGACTTTAGTCAAACCCACACTATATGTTAGCATCTCTAAACATAAATTTGTTAAAAGTTGCCTATATTTTTTATAGTACTATATTATAAATAGTAAAAAATCATTTGTCCTTTCAATGTTTGTTTTGTTACAAATATCTTTTGAATGTTGTCTAAATGCAATTTAGAAAATATAACTTATGCCAAAGTATATATGAAAAGGGTGAATGAGTTCCATGAACCCATCATCTTGCATGAATTTTAATTAGCAATTTGAACAAAGAGACACATCAAATATAGGAAGAAACTAGGGAATGTGAATTGAATAATAGTAAAATTGATGTCTTCATTGACCATGTTAATACATGCACACATTCAATAGAATGTCATTATTTAAATCTTTGGAAACTTAAAATATTTTGGTTACTTATGGCCTAGGATAATTACATTTCATGTGTCAACAATTGTCCATTAGATAACATCTAAGCTTGAATTACACTTGACATGATCATTTCATGATATTCTATTTATTTCTTGGTATTCTAAAGTAAAATACCTTATGGTATCCAAGGGGTTTAGGTTAGTTGGTTGAAGCAATGAGTTCTATTTGTGGACATCCTAGTTCACATCTCAAGAGGGACATCTTTGTGGAATTCTATGTTGTGACTCTTGGTCTTTCATTCATTGCATTCATCTAATTGTAAAAGGTCAATTCTAAGTTCTTTCTATTGGTCTTCTAATTGTTGTTTCTAGCATGATTAATTGTAAAGAGCTTGAAGAAGTTGTAATTATTTCTTGTAAGAAGCACCCAACTTGTAAATGATCTTAATATAAAATATCTTATGGCATCTCACTACAACTCAAGTAGAAGGACAACTATATTTGCACCCACCATTAATCTTTCCTAACTGTTTACTTATAGATTCTTGCAAAGATATAAACAAAAGCATCAAGAGCCCCTTAATGCCATTAGCTACCACAAGTATCCTAAACAAATCTTGTTTCTCTATGAATAAATTAGGATTCCTTGGGTTGATGTCCAAAGTATTGATTCAATTGTATCTACCAACTTTGCAATGAGAATGTACAAAAAATAAAACTTCTCCACTCATTAGTATCTCTTTTAGAAGAAATGAATATCATAAAATTGCAAGAGACACTATCATCATTATAAGACAATTGGATATCTTCTCAGACCTCCCAATTTATCTCTATATTTTTATCTCTCTCTACCTATTTAAATATGATTTCCTATCTATATATTATATCCTTATCCTCTCATTTGTACCCATCTCTATCTAACAACTTGTATCTTTCACTCTTTCTATCCTTATCTGTTCCCCCTCTCTTTCCCTATCTCTACCTATTACAAACATGACAACAAGTTGTAAAAATATATAATTATATTCTTGGTGGAAAGGTTTTGATTCAATTATGTTCAAATCTCATACTTTTACTGTAAAAATAACATAATATCAACAAATTGACCTCATGTTCTAAATAAATGCACCCAAAATAACCTATCTACCCAAAAACATACACAACATGATATATTTGTTTGACATTTTTGTTGGACACTAGATTACAACAAGCACTAAAAATAATTATTTAGGGTCTGTTTGGCAATAGGAATATGAATATGGGAATAGGAATACCTATTCTTGATTTGTTAATCTAGAATAGAAAATGAATATGCATGCATATTCCTATTATTTGTTTAGTTGGACCAAATTATTTTTTTTGAATCAAGAAATTTGACGATGCTCCCAAACCCATGTCTAGCATCAATTTCCATGACTATGGGGCTCTCACGAAGAAATGCAAGGATGCATTTTGGTCATGAGAGGAAATAATTTGTCCTCTTGGAAAATTCATAAGCTTTTTGTAGCATATTTTTGAAATCAATGACTTTATTTGGTAGGGTCTAGTCATTGGATCGACCCTAAGATTGTCATGGAAACACAAGCCAATTATGGCTTTGTTGAAGTAGTGAACCCTAGTGTCATTGTGGAAGTCCAAGAGTGGGTAAGGTGTGAGTTGGTTATGGAAGTTGATACAACCTCCAGTGTTCAATGCACAAAGCTCCCTCTCCAGATTTGCAACATTGCATGGTGAACCAACAAGCTAGAAATATAAAGAGGGGTAGTCATTTTCCTATCTCCATGTGCTATAGAAAAGGGTCATAATTGCTTAGAGAAAAAACCCATGAAAAATTCCTTGGCTTAATGTAAAAGAAAATGACAAAGGCCAAAACAACACATGAAAGCTTGAGCAGGGATCTAAAAATATTATATTTTCTCAAAAAGTAACATTGGAATAGGAATATGTATTCTAATTCCACATATATAGGTGGAATAGAAAATGCTTATATTTTGGCCAAAATTGGAATACGTATTCCTATTTTCAATTTTGATTTGGTGTACCCAAATGGAAGATTTAAGAGTATTGGAATTTATACATGCCTATTCTAGTCTAATTCATGTTTCCAAATGGGCTTAGGGAATTGTAGGCACAAAAAAGTATCATCTAATTGCAAGCATCAATTCCATGCTAATAGTGATGTCATCACCAAAAGGACAATAATCTCATTTCTTCTTGTACCAAAAAGGATCACAACTTTCAAGATACAAGAATTAACAATTTAGTCTTCGCTCTAAATACCAATCAAAGAAATGATCCCCCTAATAAGACTAAAAAAAATTATGGTGCAACCTCACACAATTATAATAGTAAATAAATAGTCAATTTGGGGACAAACTTGCTCCAATAGAATTCCATACAATCCTCTCAATTTACAACATGCAAAACCTACAATTTCAAATTGGTAACTTCTAATGTTATGATTAGGTTTTGCACTTTCATATGAAGAACAATCTATTTGTAGAATTGTTGAAATCAAGATTTCTACAAATCTTGATTTACCCAAATCAAAATTTTGCAAATCTTCTCTCCTATTTTTAGAATTTTACTAGTACCATTTGTTTCATTGAGAAGATGAGTAAAAAGATATTTTTCTGCGTAAGCTTGAAGGCAGGCTCAAAAAAATAGTCCAATCTAATAAAAATAGTATCATCTCTTTACCTTCGTCGCTACCGATGACAAGTCTTACACATTTCTCCTCCTTCTCTTCACAGGGAATCGTATCCTTCAATATTATTCAAAAAATGTGAACAGTATTGAAGGTCTACAATGCACGAGGAGCGTGCAAACAAGGGCACTTTCATTGCTAAGATAGAATAAAACAAATCACATACGAAAAGCAAATCTGTTTCAGATGGCGCTGTCGAAAATTATTAATTTTTAATAATACTTACGCCAACTTACACTAGACTTTATTTCTAAATAATAAGAATAAAAATATATATCAACTTTTTAATCGCCAATTGCTACTGTTTTACTGACAAACTGCATACTTCCGTCATGACATGACTGTGTACTCGGGACAAACGCACAGGAACAACGGATGTTGGAGAGGCATGTGTTACATACATATCCATTACATTTTAATTTAGGTTTTAGACAATACATTTCACATAAATGTTAGGCACCCTATCCATGGTTTACACATACATCCCTTACTGATAAAGGGAAGGTTTATTAGTATGCAAACTTTAAAAATAAAGTAAATCATATTTCCATTCAACAATTTCAATCTATTATACATATATATGGTGTGTAATTTGTGAATTATCTTATCACTGTCAAGCATGAGGGCAAAACCTATTATAGAACACTTCTAGATTGGGCACAAATCAGCCTGTTATAACATAGCTCCTCCATCTTCTTCTACCTATTAATAGAATAGGCTAAAAATTAAGCCCAACAAATTCAAGGTTTGTCATTTAAATTTCTTTCTTTGGTATAGTCATTTTTATTGTTCAAAAGATGGAACACTAATTTACATCAATAATATAAAATGCTTGACAAATTATAATGTTTTTGAAGTATATAGATAGCAATTAAGAGAGATAAGCGCTGACCCCAGAGTACAAAAAGGCATATTACTACTATTAGTCTAGCAGTTAAACTTATACAAATAAGAAAAAGTCCTATAGGGCATCAAGTTCAGATTACACGATATCATTAAAACAAAAAGAAAAACAACCAATTGGGCTAACTATCCTACTTCTTATCCAGTTCCTCAACATCCTTTTTCTTAGGTCCATCCCTATTGACAGTCAACCCCCTCTTCCTTGATAGGTTTGTCCAAAAGGGCCTTCATCCTCTACTAGGAAGCCATATATGGAGTGGAAAGTCTCGCTCTCTCCTTGTCTAGGTCCTATAGAAAGTAAAGGGTGGTAGCCACGAAATACATCACTTTAGTGGAGAACTCAACCAAGGTTTCAAATCTTTGGAAGATGCCAACATTATTGATAATAAAATTGTTTTATATTGATAATTTAGAAATCTAACCTTTTTTTTTCCAAATCATTATACTTAAATATAACTTTGATAATGTTAATTGTTAATTAATACAAACAAAAATAGTTAACTTTTTTTACTAATTAAGATACCACTACATGTCTTGAGGTCATTTCACTTTCTAGAATTTAGCTTTCTTGTTATCATCCATTAAAATGCAAACAATGCTTAAAGAAACATGGAATTTAAACCCACCATACATCCTTGGTATAATCAAAATTTAGGATCCCTCTCTATATAAAAGTCCCTTTATATACTAAATCTTATGTCATAATTGATGTCAATGGTTATTATAATGATCACATATTTAGCTCTACATTTTCAAATCCATATTGCCAAAACCACAATAGAGATTATAATGCCTATTATATAGATTTTAAACATGCCTTATACTTAGTGGAGGAGCTTCATTAGAAAATGCTATATCACAACTACTAAACATATACTTAACAAATAACTTAACCTCAAATTATGGACTTAAATTTAATTTGCCTATATTTCATGGAGGTTAAACCTTTCCAACTTTAAGACTAACTATAACAAATGTTATATGCTCTTTGACATTCATCTCAATTGCCTAAATGATCCATCACAAATTAGAAATAGTTTTTTACAATAATTCAATCTAATTGAATTTAGTTTCTCCAACATCTAGGCTCCCACATATATATTTACTGTCTCATTCCAATTGCTCCCTTAGCTGTGTTGCCCCCGTTTTGGTCCCTCCTTATTTTGTACATACTAGCATATTTTATCCGAGTCTAAAATTGTAAAAGTATGGCTCGGAGTTTTAGTCAAGCCGCTTCTCATCGGAATCTTAGACTTTCCCAGTCAAGCTTCTACATTGTTTTGAAAAGTAGTGAAGCAACTTCACCCCCATAAGTAAGAGCATTTCTATTATCCATGACAAAGTAAGTGGAAGGGTCAGAATATTATTTCAGAGATAACTTACATGAAAACATTGTGTGCACTCTCAAAAAAATCATTGGGATCCGTTGATTTCATTTAAGATCAATGTTTCATATTAATTTTGGGAGAAATTTGGGAAAAGAAGTCATGAGACCCCGTAGGAACCTGTGATACTACCACGTAGAAGAGGTTAGCATTATGTATTATCCTATTTGGATGATTTTGTCTTCTTACAACTTCAATGACTTCACACATATGACACATTATAGAAGCTCATCAGTCAAACTAAGAAAATCCCCAAAAGGCCAATGAAGGGAATATTAATGTTTCTAATTTCTAATATTTTGTAATCATTATTCTACCAACATTGGCAAATGTCTCTTTGTCTTCCCCCTTCTTTTCTTTTTTTCTAAGAAGTGTAATTTTATAACAGCCAAAAGTTAAAAGATCTATAAGTACCACTTTGAAGTCTAATAGAAGGATAAAAAAATTTTGGTTTCAATTTTTCTCCTATTTCTAAGACAATTAAGCAAGTCTCAAAAGTTATCATCAAATTTGTTTTTCATTGCATTACATGTTTCTTTCTATGTTTGGAAAATTTGGATATGGAAAACTATGAATCATTAAGTTTAATATGATGTTAAGCTTTAATGGTTGTTGGTAGTTTGCGAGTTACTAAGGTTTCAATCATATCTTTGTTTCCTCTATTTTAATTGCACATAGCAACTAGAAAACATAATTAATTTATTAGTTGTGTAGATGCATGTAGGAGCTGATAGACAAAGTGTCGAAAGGGGTTTTACGACTCTCATGGTTGTGACGGTAGCTGAACCAAAGATTAAAAAATGGCCAATGCCTTTCATGGTGATGGAAAACTTAGAAATGGCCTCTTTTTCTCTGTATTTAAGAGCATACCCTTTTCTAGAATAGGATAAACAAAACTCATTGCAAAAATTTCTAGAATGGATTTGTATCATTAAAATTCAAAGATATCTTAAAGAATAATAAGAAAAATAATAAACTTCCCATCTACTGGTAGTGAATTGTTATCCAATCATTCTGAAAGAGAGTATGGTTTTCTGTTAATAAAAGAGGGAGAGAAAACTATTAAACAATAGGTTTTTGGTGAGTACGCTAGGGACTCCAATACAAAGATTGGTGAATGACATTATCCTTTATATGCTAGATTGATGACTCTATAGCACGACCATGCCAAATATCAAGATCATGAGAAAGATGAGACCTAACCCTACCATGTTGGAGATCATCTAGATGAATGATGAGGTGCTACAATATTTCTAGGAGCACTACAAAAAAGAAACTCTCATGCTATAAAAGCCAACTTGAGTATTGAAGAAGAACACATATATTTTCTTTTATGGAGAAGTATTTGTGTCAAATTTATGAAACTAAAAGAGTTGGAGGAAAAGATGAGATTGTTGTGAGAATGTAAGAAAAAGGTATCACAATGAATAAGGAATTAATGATCGATGATGAAGAGCCTCTATTCATATCATCTTGCTTCAACTCTCACATTTATTCAGTATTTGTTGATCAAAGAAGCACCAAGGAATCCATGGGTAGAGATGACATCAATTTCCTTGAATATTTATTCTCTTCTTCTATAGAGAGTCTCAAGTTTAATAATGATGATAACTATGTTGCTTTGGAGTATTTTGTTGGTGAAAAATTTCAGAATGATGCGCAATCAGATGTTGAAGCTTGGATCCATATTGAAAAGATGGTTGAATATGGTTCTTCATGTTTAGAAATCTGTAACCAATCCATAGAAGTATCCTTCCAATTGAAAAATGAAGTTGTTATTGAAGACAAGGAAAAATTACACATTAGAAAGGTTCTTTCTTATGCTGAAACTCTAGTTGAAGAAAGAAATTATGATATCAACTTTCAACCTATGGATAAATCAATGCCAATAATAAATAACACTCTCCCTGGTGGTGAAGAAGAAGAGATCATCTACGGATCCCTATCACCTCTAAAAATAGATAAATTATCTCAGAATGGTTCAAGTATTAATTTAAAACAAGTCAAAGAAGAGGCACTAATGGATGAACCTTTTTTTCATTCCTCTATGTGTGATTTTTTTGGTATAAATTGTTAGAATAATGCTAAAAATGTGACAATACATTAAAGGAAAGAAAAGACATAGTACATTAGATATATGATGATAATTTGATTATTCCTTATAGAAATGAGTCAAAAATATTGACCCAATATTCAATCCTATATTGAAGGAAAAGTCTTTCTTTCCTCAAATTTATGAAGTTAAAGTCCATGTGAAGAGTGAAATTGTTGATGACAACGACAACGAGAATTATGTTATTTCTCTTGAAGAAATTCTTATCCATCAATTTTTTTTAGTGTAGAGTAAGGACTTATTTGGAGAGTACCATAGAAAGATATGTTGGAGATACAAAGGTTTATGATGAAGAATATATTTTTAGGTTTAAATGGTTATCTAGGTAATTCCTACATGCTACCAATATGATCTACAACATTAATGAACTTGTTAAAGAGCATTGGTTCGGGAAAACTCCATTGATGCACAATCTACTATTTTGAATAGGCTCCTTCTTCTCTTAGCAAGTGGATGGTTTCATATGAGATTCTTGTTTCTAGTTCCTATGGTAGGAGTTTTCCTTCCTTTGTGTATATATGTAAACATGTCCTTAGTTTGTAAATATTGTCATGCATAGTTTAGCTCTATTCTTGTTATTTAGTTTGGAGTTTTTTTTGTTGCCCCACTTCTCCACTATGCCCTTGCATCGCAACTCCTGAAGCTCAAATTATTGACTTTGTTTCCCAATGGATCCAACACTAGTCATTTCCAAAATGTGAAGTTGTATCAAATCTAAAGAAGCATGCAACCCCTTCCTTATACGTAGTGGTTAATTTATTTCACATCTTTCCTTTCCACTAATTTTTTGTGTTGGCAATTTATTTTATTTTATTTTTTGTATTCTTAATATGTCCTGTTGATTTCCTATTTTTCAAAACCAAAGATGTCTAGGTTCCTTGCTGAAGTACTTGGATATCTATGTCTACAATTAGAGCCATGTTTTGACCCCATGTTGGTCCCTCCTTATTTTGCACATAGTAGCATGTTTTATTTAGGTCCAAAATTGCCCACTTCTCTAGTTCAAAATTTTAGTCAAGCTTCTTGTCATTGGGATCTTAGAATTTCCTAGTTCAAGATTCTACACTATTTGGAAAATTATCAAAGAAGCTTCACCCCCGTAAGTAAGAAAAATTCTATTATCTATGATACATTAAATGGAAGGGTCAAAATAAATTCTTTTAGAGTACCTCATGGGAAAAATTTGAATGTATGGTAAAATAACACATTAGGATCCATTGATCTCATTTAGGATCAATTTTTCATATTAAATTTTGTAGAATGGTGGGAAAGGAAGTCATGATACCCCACAAGAACCTAGGATACTACCATGTGGTATAGGTTAGTGTTTCACATTGACGTGTTCTACTTACAACTTCAATTACTTCACACATATGACATTGTTGGAAATTTGAATAATAGGTGAGTATGGTAATGTATTAAGGTTTTCATTTATGGAAACATATCACTTGTATTTAGTCAACATATTACAGAGACATAGTTTTGGTCTGAAGACTTATAAAATTGTCTAAGTGTTATAAATGTTATAAATGATTATTATCAGTCAGGGGCACCTGTTTTGGTTTGCATAGTTTATAGACATTGAATTAGCACATGTGCACTTGAGGAAGCTAGAAAAATGTATAATGACATTACATGTTAGAGTGCAAGTCATTATGTATGATATGAAAAAAGTTATTAATGTTTTATTAGTTGCAGTCTTATATGTCTTGAATAGAGTAGAGGCAAGAGAATGACCAATTTTGTTAAGGAATTATTTTGGATTTCTAAAATAATTACTTAACCAATTAGGGATGACATCATAGATGTTAACCATAACTTAGCAAAAGTTAGTTTTGTATTTTGGGACATGTGTGAAGACATGAAGAGAACATGAGAGAATAACTTCATATAAAGGACATTGTTTGAATGTGAAGTTGTGTAATGGTTGTGTTATGTCTTTGGACATTAATATGTACATATTTTATGATGTGAACTTTAGTTTAGAGAAGAGATATAATAGTATATGAGAAGTTGTGTACATAAAGCTACAAACGACAAATCAAATATTGATGATATCAACATTATCAAAAGGTTTATGTATCTATTCCTTTTGTATGCAAAATATATCATTAATTGCATGTTCGGGTAGTAGAATCATCTTGTATATATTTTATAATTTAAATACCAAGTCCAAATAGAGTTGAAGCTTCTAAAAAGGAATAGTCCTCTAACAAGGACAAACACACTATATAGATGAAATAGACTCATAACATGTTCAATATCTTTCAAAGTATAATTTTGATTAGTCGATCATTTTCTGGGTACCACACCCACCAAGTTTTTCCCTTTGCCAAGGTTTCCTTAATTAACAAATAATGGTGTTATGAATTGAATTATGTCATTGGTACATTTTGTTTTTAGTTTTTTCACATGTGTATGTTTTAAGATTGTAAAAGATATCCATAGTTGGGAATTTTTTTTGTGAAATGCAGATGCACCCCCATCCCCCCACCCCCCACCCAAGTATTTCCTATTTCTAACAAGAATATGTCATTATTGAAGTCCTTCAATCAAACTAATAAAATCAACAGAAGGCCCATGGAGGGAATATTAACATTTCTTCTTCTTAATTTTTTGTAATGATTATTTGACCAAAATTGGAAAATGTATCTTCCTCTTCCCCCTTCTTTTCTTTTTCTCCAAGAAATGTAGTTTTGCAACATCTTAAAGTTAAAGGACCTATAAGTATCATTTAAAAATCTAATAGAATGATCAACACATTTTGGTGTCAATTTTCCACTTATTTCTTAGACAATTGAGTTAGTTGATTTCTATCAAATGTCAACCTCAAGTTGATTCTCATCTAAAGCTATTCTTCTTTCTCTTTTTCAAGTAATACTACACTTTGATTAGTCAGTACTACACTAGGTTAATACTATATTTTCTCAATTAATATAGATCTTTCTTCATTCACTTTACATGTTCTTAGTGACATTTGAGTTCTTCATTCACTAATCAAACTAACTAGATTGGTGCAACTTGCTATCTCTTTCCCTTCTCACTTCATGACTTCATAAATTGCTTATACATGATCTCAAAACTTAATCAAATCAATATTACACTATCAAAAAACTCATCAAGTCCCCACTGAAATCAAAATACTTATCAATACTTTATTCATCATTATAGTATCTTCAAATCCTCTTCACCAATCAAATGATGTGGCACTCTAAATGAATTAGCATAATGTCCTACCAAACACTCTTTACATCAATGACAACTTAACAACTAATATGACTCTTCTACAACTATTATCAATATTAGCAATTGGGGATAACAAGAAGATGTGTTGTAGTGGGAAAAAGGGATAGTTGATTCAAGGAACTGGAAGAATGATGGAAGTGGGAATGTAGTGTATGAGCATGAGTTTGGTTGGACATAAATACACATTAAATGTAGCAATGTGAAATTATTTCTTCTCGATGGAGATCATAATATGAGACGCTTCTATTATGATTTTGAAGATCAACACGCTCAATTTGATTTTGTTATCCTTCTGACTCTTGCACATTTTAGCTCATTGTCCAATTCACAAATAATAGGAAAACTAAATGATCACTATCTTTGAGCATTGAAACATTATAAGAGCATAAGAGAAACTATGTTAGCAAAATAAGACAATGTCATCTTTTACTCATTTCTTTAATTGAAATAGTAAAATATGTGTTATGAATTATTTACAAGTAAGGCTTCTCTTATGAGTTTTTTATATTGTAGGTTGTAGTACTAATCTAAGTTGTTTACATTGAAATAGAATGTTCCCTAGATATACAATTCCAAGGCCTCAATCAAACCACATCATCAAGTTATCCCTTGAGTGTAAGGATGAGAGAAACATCACAATGTGTGGAGTAGAAAGTATAAATGCACCAAAATAAATCAAGTCACATCACCATGTATAGCATAAATGGTGTACCTATAAGATTTCATAAGGAAACCATAAATCATTTTTTTATTTATAGCTAGTGTATGTGACAAGTATTAAAGAGATTTTGGTACCCTATACATAGATAGATTACATACAAATAGAATTTGATATAGAGTAGATAAGAAGGAATAATTAAAAAGAGCTAGTAAAAATTGAGTACCTTACAGGTGTTATTTTTTATTAGGAAGGTAGAGTGTAGGAATTTATTGTAATAAAAATATGGTTTCACCTATGACATCAAACTTATCAATTTCAACAATTGTTGATTCAGTTGTGCTTCATTGTTATATGTTTCCATGTCATTTAATAGGGTAAACATATATTGATAGTATTATAGATGTTCAGTAGCCTCCTCTGAACATGTCTTCACCTTCTAATTGAATGATAACAAATATTATTCTTTTGTAGGAATTCCAATGAGTTTATTTGTAGCTTCATGAGAAGGAGGCACTCATAGACTACTTATTGAGTTTTCAATCTTGACTCAAAGAACATATCTATAGTTATGATCTAGAAATTTAGCTACACACTTTGAACAACACCATTATCCTTCAACATTTTGTTTGACCCTTTTTTTATATAGTTTTCCCCACCTTTCCATCAAACAAGATGGATAATGAGTTTTTCTGTCCTGATGAAGAATCTTGTGGCGATAGTGGGTATGGTCTTTCATGTTAAAATTATAGTTGCACCTAGAAGGTCTGTTATTGGCATGTGAAGACTCATTTCATTATATGCATTACTAAGATAGAAGTTATTTGGTCTCTTCGATATCAAGTTTGATAAACAATTGGGATGTTCCTAGTGTACATGCAAAGTTACCATTATATTCTACGTGTCAAACATTTTTTATTGCTACAAAAGTAACATCTGTAACAATTTAATGCCTTGCTTTTGAGTTATTTTCTCCAAAAAAGAAACATTTAGAGTTGATAGTTCATATTACCATTTTGAGATTCCTCCTAAGGACCTCAGTTGCATCACTTTTCCTTTTTATTGTAGAAGAAATATTCACACATATGATTATTCTAACTAGATCAATAGAAGAATTAACATTATGTTCCTGGATATTTGTAATGGGCGTGAAAGAGATTTGAAGCGTTGGAATTAAGTGATCATCATAGGAATGGTTAAGACTTGAATTATCTATCAAACTGATTTATGTATCAATATTAAGCTTATTATAAAAATTATTTGCAATTTTAATGGTACCATGGGACAATGTATAAATACTGCCATCTTGAACTTATTGGGGATGGAGCTATGTATTTGGATTAGATGAAGTGAAATGAAATTCAGTTATCTCACTATCAACCATATCAAAACTAAACTTGTGCACATCTTCGTTTTTGTTGAACTGAGGCAGTCAATGTCTTTCTTTATAGTCATGCAAATTTTTATCATCCACTATGAGTGAAATGGATTCAAAATTATGATAGGAGAAATAATAGTGGGTGGAGGTTTCTTTGTAGATATGTATGCAAGCCAAACATCATTTTTGTAGGATTTGGTGGTTTAGATGTGACAAGATATCCTACATTTGTAAATGTATCTAACAAAGCTCCTACTTGTTGTATAGGTACCTCTAGTTCGTTGAAGAAGAAAGTGGGGTCACCAATGATTTCATAAATTCCATGAAAGATACGTCTATTTATGAGACAATAAACCACCTATAGAATTCATTAGATTTGCACAATTATTATTTTGCTAAGTTTTTTTAAAGAAATTGGAAATGGTATATGGTAAGAAAGACACAAAACCTATTGGCTCACCTTGAGTTACAGATGGTAGGAGTAGTAAATTGAGTGAGTTGTACTATAGAGCTATTTTGAATTTTTCCTATTGTTACAAGGTTAGCAAACTTTCTTGAAAAGGTATATTTTTATAAGTGGAGGCCATAAGAGAGATTGAATTCGTACATCTAGTTGTCAATTGAGTTGGATGAACAAATCATGCAATGGAAAACACTTAAGAAGTGAATGTATATCTAATTTATCTCTATTGAGAAGCTTTATGGAAATTTTTGTCAATGACTAAGGCATATATTAAAGGAGAGGTAATCAACCTGTAAATTTTGATAGATATTAAATATTGTTTGGAATAGATATATTTTTCTAATTCTACATCAAATGGATAAAGAATCCATTCTAAATGTAAGGACATGTGTAGAAGTATCTCAGTATGGTAAATGTAGGCAATAGTTTATTTTCCACAAAATATTTATGAAATATACTTGGAACATAAAACCTTTGGTAGATATATATGAGAACTAAAATGAGTTGGAGAAAGGTAAGTTATATTGGAAAAAGAGAACAAGGTAACAAGTTGTGCCTTCACCCAATAATTATTGAAAAGTTCTCTATACAAGATGTCAAGGAGATATACTTGTGTTTGTATAGATGGTCAAAGAAGGAAAATAAAGTTAGAAAACACAATTAAATAAATGTACTCTTATGAAAGATGGGCTCAATAAATTAAAAGTATCACTATTTATTACTAAATAACATTTTTTTAATCAAACAAATCACCATCTAGCATCACCTTGAGATTTACAATTCAATTTTAATAACCATTCTTAATTTTTTATGATACAATGTAGAGACAAAATATTGAAAGTATAGAACATTGAATATGTTTTAGGAGTATATAGAAGTTGTGCAAGCTATGCTCTAAATGAGGTTACAGGCAGAATAAATAATCTGATTGCTAATTAAGTGTCCTAACTTAAGTTATTCATAAAATGAAAAGATATGTTCCATGTCACAGAGGAATGAAGAAATAATTAAAATGAGAAAGCATGAAAATTATAGACTGTGAAACTTTTATAGATACCTATCATGGAAAATAAAATGGAATAAGTTTTTGGTATGGAATTTAAATAGTGTGTATTATATAGATAAATGAGATTTCATTTTGTGGTTCACTAAGAATGGAGGATTGAAACAAGCACATAAATGCAAAATTATTGGAAGTATGGATCATTGCAAATCTAAATCGCAAGTGGAATCAAATTTGTAATTGGTGGAACACAAGGAGAAATAAGGGAATATTTTGATGATTCGAAGAGGCGAAAAACTTCAAAAGTCGCTTTCTAAAAGAGTTCTAGAGTAAGTTGAAACATAGTTAAACTACAAACGGAGTCACATCAAAGTAAATGGCCATACTATGTGGGATTGAGGTAGCCCTAGAAAGCATGACGAATCGTTGGAGAATTTCCTTTCACCATATTATTCATGTTGAAAATGCATATTTCTGATGCAAGTATAGAGTCCAAAACATTTTACATTGTGTGCATGAATATTCTGTAGTGTTTCTTCCATTTCCATTATTTCAAAATCTTCTACATCATATGTATGAGCACTGATAACTTTAAAGCTATTAAAAATTCTAATGAAAAGAAAGAGCAAGGTTACTTGCAAAATTCTAGATTTCTGTTTCTCAAAACTCAAGCCACGCGATAGATGAATTTGAGTCAATTTACATGACTGGTATGCTATTTTTGAAATGTTACTCACAATATTTATAATATGATTTTGATGTTGATGGTTTTTATGTCTTAAAAAAGTAAGGAAAAAGTTAAATATATGATTACAAACATGTAAAAGGTCATAACATTGTTTTGACTAGAAAGAAGATGGTTGAAATTCTACAGATTATTATCTCATCTTTCTGAAAAAATTATTAAAATAGATCATTTATCTATTAATTTTTTATATTATTTGACAAGTCATAAAAGTTTTCCTTCTCACATATTTATATAAAATGACCTGCATTATAAAATAAATGAAGAGCAGAGTGCTTAAAATTGAATGTCCTAAATTTTGTTGTTTAAGAAATCATTGATGTTTGTTAGTTTACACATTTAATAATTGATTCTAAGTTTAGCTATGAGAGATGCAAATCCTTTTAGGTATTAATGCGCTTTATAGAAATGCTCTCCAAGCCAATCCTTGCAAAATTAAGGCAACTCACAAAATTTTAACCTATTTATATAAGAATGTATTAAAGTAACATTTATGACTATATCCTATGAAAGATATAAATATTTTTGTAGTTTAACCTATTTATAATGTTATGGAAAGATATAAATCTTACTCTCAATGTGAATTCATCCATAATTTATAAGACCATGGAAGTTATTTTATTTATACCAGTTATCTCACATAAACAACTATTGAAAGAAGAAAATTAATGCTCTTATGTGAACAAAGATGAGAGGAATAAATCTTAATATAAAATGAAGATGACTAACTAATTTCCTCCTACATAAGATATTTTTTTATGGCTTATTAATCCTAAGCCAAGAGCACTAGTTAACTCTAATTTTTAACTTAATTCAAGAATGACTCTTTATCATGTCTACAAAAAGTTTAAAAGTAGAAACATGAATCTACTTTCCTTAGTTTATAGATAACTCTTTATTTATGCATATTGTATAAGAGTATAAATAAATCTTTACATATATACAAATCCCATAAAATATTATAAATTAAGATTCTATATGGGAATCAAAAGACTTATTTTTCTTGTATAGATATAGATAAATATAAGAGTATATTGTTATTTTCAATTCAATCATTTTAAATTGAAGGTACTTTAATGATATAAACTTAAAAACAATACTTTTAATTTCTTCATATTAAGATTCATTGGTATCCTTTAGCCATTTATATTTGGTGATATTCTTGTGATAGTAGGTATATCATGCATTAATTAGTTATTCATGGATTAATGAGCTTACTTGGTTTGATTGCTACATAGATTACATTTGTATTATATATAATATTAAATAAAGAGGGAAATATATATTTTTCATCTAAATTGCAATAATTAGATAAATTTCTAAAAATTCTATTACACAATGATAAAAATGATAGTGGGAGTTAGATAATATTTTAAATAGCTAAAATTAGAAAAACAGATTTCTTAAAACTTTCCTATCATTTTATCAAAATATTTTACGATTTCTAATTAAGGTAGTGTTTTTTTAATGCATATAATGGTATTGGAAGTCAATTTTTTGGGATAGTTTTGAACAGTTCTCATACAATTCAGATATGAAGAAAAGATTCAATAGTGGTATCCTTTGCAATGATTAAAATTAATAAGAAAATTATTTTAAAAATGGAATAACCCACATGGAAACACGTCATACTTCTATTTCCCTATGTTTGGTGCTTGCCTCTCAAATCTATTGATAACCTTACACTCCACAGCCTTTACGGAAGACATTACAATCAATCATGAAAGCAAAAGAAAAAGATTATCCAAGTTCGTGAGACATTACAATCAATTTTTTAATTCCCTACTGTAAGAAATAAAAAGAAAGCTTTGGAACCAAAATAAAATTAGAACAACTACAGAAGTGAACCTGATCGAAGATGCAAAAATCTCAGTAAAACTAAAATTAGATGGAGTAACTATTTCAATTCAAGTATTTTGAAAAGGGATAATTATAGGTGGTAAAAGAATACTTACAGAAGAACATAAAAGTGCATACCCTATCCTTCAGCAATTAATTTATACTTTTGGTAGAATTTACAAGCTTTCTACCATGAGAGTTGACAGCTGAAGAGGACATGGCTCATAATTAGATGAGAAGAGGTATGAGATAGTCCATCTTTAAAATGATGAAAATGATTTGGATACATAATAGAAGAGAAAAAATGATGAAATTTCAATTATTGGAGACCAGTTAACACCAACAAGACACACAGGCAGAACAATAATTTTGTAAGTTGTAATTTGGAAAAAATAGACATGGTATGACAAATATGACTGTATGCCCAGATCAACCTAGCTTTCCCTTACCACACTCAATGTTCTATGATAGGAGGCCAGGACTGATTATAGACTCAATTTACAGACACACGTAAGATTTCACCTATCCACAACTTAGCTTTTACATCCACAAAAATTACATTATTTGAAATGGATTTGAATTATATTTTGAAATGAATTAAATACAAGATTTTGTTTCATGCGGTATTGGTTCTTAATTATGTTTCCCTCAAACAACTCCAATATTTACCATAGGAATATCATTTATCAAATATATACAAGTTTATCCCAATGTTAAACAATTGGGGAAGCCATCTAATAAATTTATCAGGAGTATTTGTATACACCACTCTATACCAGTTTTAAGCCCTCTAATGAAGAACTTAATCAACTTTATTTTTGATCGATGGTGTTGCTTTCTTTTCGCACCCAACATTTAAAAGCTCCACAAATAAATCCCCCTAAATTTTCCCATCTTTCATGATGATTTATGCAAATAATGTTCCTATGAAGTTGTGCTTTACAAAGTGACAGTGTTGTTGGAAGTCATTGAACTTAAACCCCAAAATGTGAAGTTCAAGATTCACAATTCAAAGTTTCACACTTCAAATTACACGGGTCTAAAAATACATATCCAAACTCATGTTCAAAGTTCAAATTCAGACCACATCCCATCAGTATACAAACGCAGGTAGGTCTAGTTGGTCATGTCTCTCAATTTGAAGAGAATTTATTATAGTAGAAGACAAGGTATGAAAAGGTGGGTCCATAGCAATCTTGTTACTTTCAAAAGTTGACAGAGGATCACAAATTGACATATTATGGTTTGTGTAGGGAGGCTATGATATATCACAAATAATACTCATCATATAATGAAAGATAGAAGCATCAAAGATGAAAGAGCAAAAATATAAAATGCTGAAATTATTGATTCAGATTTTTTGGATATATTCAAAAACATACAGAATTGATACTGAAAATGATATGAATAATATTTACATTGATGTCTAAGCATCTTTATATAGTCTTATTTTCCCTTACAACAACTACTTACTTCCCAACAACTATATATTAACTAATTTTATTTATCTAATCTAAACAGAGAAACTAACCTAATTAATGTAATAAGTCCAACATCCCCCCCTTATTACATTAATCCAATAAAAGTGAAAAGCCTTGACCAAGATTATTCCTTTGGAAACTTTGATGAAGCTCCTTTGCTAATCTTTGAAAGTAGTTTGCACAACTTCAGATTGCAAATCCTAAAGTCATCATCATAATAACATTGTTTCCACCTCCCTTACACAATGAGACATAGTTCCTCCAAAATTTCACATCTCCATTGAGTGTGCCTGATGCCTCCTTTGGTGCTACACATGAGATGTCTTTCCTCCGAAAGTCCACATCTTCTTCGAGTGTGTATAATGCTTCTCAAGTGCTGTAGAAACAATCACCACTATGCATGGACATCTTTCCTTCCAAAGTCAACATCTGCTCCAAGTGTCTCTAACACCATTCTTCAAATCCTGTCCCCCTTCACTCCATAGAAGGAAAATCATGCAACCAAGCCCCCTCTTTTCATTAGGGACACAAATCTATAAAGTTCCTTCTTATCTTTAGGGATGATTTTTCCAAGCCCCGACTTTATAGGGACACAAATAGCTGATTCCCATGCAATAATCCTCTCTAAGAAAAAAGTTAGCACAAATCTTGTATCAATTTCAGGTGGACTATCACAATCATCAATATTTGAATGTATTGTGAAATCACAAAAGTGTGTCTCACCTTCAACTGCAACAAAGGTTGTATTTTTCTTCAACTTCCAATCGATAAGATCTTTGGCCCACTAAAAATAATTTATTTGTACATGTCCACTTTGCTGATAATAACTTTTTTTTAGTTCTCTTCTGCCAGGAACACTAGATTTCTTTCTAGCAAATAAAGCATAATCCCTAGTAAAATTATGACTCTTATGAGCTCTATTTCCTTCATCAGTTAAAGAAGAAATTATAGTTTCTAGGCTAAGATTCATTTTGTTCAAAATGAAAAAAAAATGATCAAAGCTTAAAGGCATGCTACTAAGTAGGATTTCTTTGGCATCATCATCATTAACTTTAGAGTTCACACCTGCAAGTTGATTAAGAAGTGAACGAAAAGTACTTATATGTTGAACAATGTTATCACCTTCATTTATTTTCAACCTAAACAACTTTTGTTTTATGGACATTTTTGTACTAGAAGCATGTGAACCAAACAAGGTGTTAAGCCCATCCCATATTTCTTTTGAAGTCTTTGAAACATCACTATGGTGCAAATATGCATTTGATAGACCAAGTCCAATCAATGTAGAGGCTCTATGATCTTTGGTTGTCCACTTTGTTATTTCATCTCCATCTTGGGGTTTCTGAATAGTTCCATTAACAATGTCCCATAAATATTTTTCAATCAAAAGAAATTTTATCTTTATTTTCCATGTGTGAAACTTAGGCCCTTCAAATTTAGGAATTGTAGATAATTTATCCATTGTTTAGAAAACAATATTGTAGGACAAATAATGTAATGAAAAAACAAGTGATGCATGTAATCTGTAACTGATCCCTATTTTATATCTAATAAAAAAGAACAATCACAACATATTCATGGAAAATATAACATTATAATATCTGCACAATAAGTCTCAAACCTCTCTTCAATAAATCTACAGAAGTTAGGGTCTAATTATCCAAAATCCATTAACAACACTCTTCTCCCCATTGATCAACCTGCTCTGATACCAAATGAAAGAGCAAAAATATAAAATACTGAAATTGTTGATTCAAATTTTCTCGATACATTAAAAAACATAAAGAATTGATACTGAAAATGATATGAATAATATTTACATTGATGTATGAGCATCTTTATATAGTCTTATTTTCCCTTACAACAACTACTTATGGGAATAACTTCCCAACAACTATATATTAACTAATTTTATTTATCTAATCTAAACATAGAAACTAACCTAATTAATGTAATAAGTCCAACAAAAGACTATAAGAGGAATATAAATAAATTTGAAGAAAATGCTTCATAGTTGTATGATGTGAAAGAAGTGACCAATGTAAAGACTTTTTAACAAAAATCAATTTTAACCTCCTCCTCTATATATTATAATTCTCTATTCAAAATATCTCATAGTTCAGTGACTGTCAATTGAGTGTTGGAAAACTCACAACATCTAGATATACTCACACTGGGGACAAAAGTTTAGAATGCAATAACACATATAATTACATATACATGGACCGTTATAATCCTCTTAGGATGATATTTAGATTGAATTTTGATAGGAAAGAAAAATGTTGAATCTTAATAAAGGTATTGAGCTAGCCCTTCTTGTTCTTGAAAACACAGAGCCTTATCAATTTAGAGATTAGATCAATTTATAAAGTGTAGAAACCATGTCCTAGTCAGAAAATGCAACATCATACATTTGAGAAAAGAGAAAATAAAAAAGCAAAATCTTAGTTGAAAATTCATAAACCATTTGCTAAGCAATAATCAAGATTAACAATGGAATTTTCTATAATGAAAAGTAATTTAAAATATGTTGCCGAGTTGTTGATCTACACATTATACATCCATCAAAGATGTAGGTTTTATCAATTACATCAACATCATGAATGATACATTACCCAAATATAGAATTCATCAATATAGTCATCTCATGTGATAGTTAACAATACATCACTGAAAAAAAAACAAGATGCTTTGAACACGTGTCCTATAAATTCTAGTCTCCAAAGCCATTGGACTTCATCCATCTACTATATGACATGGGAGTGTGGCCCAAACCCTTTTACCATGCCATCCATAGAGTGTTTAGTTACCCCAAGGTCCTTCCCGATAGGAAGAATGCCCCAACCTTGCCACAAGAAGCCTACCAACTCAGAACAAGAGGATCAGATGGATCTAGTGTAGCCATGTGACATATTACTTTATATAGATGTATAAGTAGCCTAAACAAGAAATATGGTAGGAAAAAACATAATACCATACATATAAACAAAGAAATAAATCATAGCACATCTACTCATATGAAGAAATGAAATCTTTGCACATCTATTGGTGTGGATAAAATAAGTACAACATATCTATTCATATACATAAATGAAATAGCTTGGCTAAGAATTTGAAGTGCCAAAATTAACTGAAAGAAGAAACAATGCATAATGTATTCAAGCAATCAGAACTAAGGGTAAAGAGAAACAAAAAAATTAAAACTCTATCTCTAAACCTCCCATTTTCCACATTACACCCAACCATAAAAGAGTTAGAACTACACTAAAAACACTTGTAGAAATATTCATCTATACTCAGCATAACTCATAATTTAGAGAAAGCAGTTTGACATCACAATTTAGAAGATGAACTCATTTGGGGAGACAAAGATAATCCACTTCAGGTAGTGGTTATGAAAACAAGCCATCACTTAACGTACATCTCTTGGTCATAGATATATTAATAATATACATTCTATGTTTCAAGTGGAAGAGTATAACAATCTTATCTATTGTTTATAACCCCTTTTGTGTAGAGAAAACTTTAAAACAAGCATCCTATGAAAAGTATTTGGAGAAAATTCTCAAGTATAGTTATCGTGGCATTGGATTTTACCATTTCCACAATGTAACCAAAATTCACTCAATAGAATAACATGTAAGTAACAAAAATAACTAATTCAGATAATGCAGTCATCTGCATTTACTTAAGCAATTCAATTTCTGGGAGAGTACCCATCCATTCAGTTTAAGCTTACATGGTTTAGAAGTTTTAAAATAAATTTTGAATGCTTACTTAAAGATAGGTATAATCTCTATGAAGAAATGAATCTTGTAAAATTAATCCAACTACATGCATCTCAACCTATACCAAAATGTGGGGTGTTCACTATTTGATTAGTTTCCACAAGGTTAAGTGTATAGTTTGGGGTTACATAGAATAGTGTACTATTTACACCCAATAACCAAACATCATTCTCCAATTCAGTGTCCTCCTATTTAACTATATTTTCTTTAAAAGAACCAACCAGTACTTTCTAACCGAGCTCTTTAAGCTCTTACTTCATTTTATGTTTCAGAATGTAACCAATGCAAATGATTCAACACAATAGATGTAATGTTGTTATCAGTAAAACCCCCAACTTAAACTAGAATAAATTTTCTAAAGACCCTAGTTTTTGTAACATTCTCCTAAAAAATTCCATGTGTCATTCTAAGTGAGTTTAAGAGGGTTCCCAAAAAAGAATTTGTAAATTGATATAGAAGAAAAAGAAAAAATAAATGAGTTGTTTAATCCATTATAAGCCATTTCAATTAATATGTTGAAAGATTTAAAGCAGTAGGTCTTCCCCTGGAGTGAAATGCCCACCTACCACCCTAACAGCTTGTAACAATTAAAAACATTGAATGCGGCAAGTGAGTTCAAATTTGAGAAGAGAGGGAAAAAAAATTTTGGCAAGGAGACAAAAGGAATAAATCTAATTCATCTGATCAGTTGAAGATTTGCAAAGAAGAGTAGAGAAGTGCAAAAGCATAGAGCAGAGAAGGAAGTTGATCAATAGATCAAGTCAGAGTTCAAAAGACAAAAGGAAGCTTTAGCATGTGTTGAACCCATTTTTTCATTATGTAAGGTCACTATTGATTCAACATGTAAAGAAGTGATTTCTCTAGACATTTTTGTATGTAGACATTAGAGATATAAGTTTAAAGTTGCAAGTTTTATCAGTTTGAAGATTTTAGGGTTTTTTGGTTGAAGTTGAATGCTCTCAAATTTTTTGTAATAGTTTTACCTTATTTGAATAGAAAGAAAGAAAGTAGGCATACAAATCCTTATTTTTACCTTATTCTATTCATCATTGCATAATATTATTGCATTTGAGAAGTTCATACTTGAAAGCTTCATTTTTCAACTCTTGGTGTTTTAATGGTAGTCTGTTATACTGCCCACTCAGTCTAGTCTTTGACTAGGCTGTCTCTTCGCTATTATTGTTGAGCTCACTCGACATCCTCTATTACCGAGAATCATGTTCCAATGGTGACCGATCTCACTTGAAATACTTTGTGCCAAGTTTTCCTAAGTGCCAAGTCACTCAACTCCTTCATGTGCTGAGCTTACTCAACACCATCCTCATGTCACTTGGCACACTCTTGTGCTGTGCAAGTATGCCACTCGGCATTGATTCTTGCTGTGCAAATTTTTTGAAGTTGTGATTTATTTTTCACATGGTATCAGAGCTTTGAGGCCTCACATTGATAGTGAGTTAGGGCATTTTTTTTTCAGAGATATTTGACATGGCAGGAATTGTAGGAAAGATATGGCAGTAGCCACTGTCCTTTAATGGAAACAATTATGATATTTGGGCAAAAAGGATAAAAACATAATGGTAGCCAATGATTTGTGGGCATTTGTGGTTGATGGGTTCAATGATGTGACAGACCCAACTCAGTATGCTACCCTAAACAACAATCAAAAGAATCATTTGAAAGAGTCATCAAGAAAGGATGCTAAGGAATTAAGTCTAATTGAGGCAGCAATGACAGAGACAATCTTTCCCAAGATTGCAGGAAAAAATTATGTAAAGGAAACATGGGAAATTCTTGAGACAAACTTCAAGGTGATTGATAAAGTAAGAATAGTGAATCTACAAATGATTAGAAGAGAGTTTGAGAACCTTCAGATGAGGGATAATGGACCTATTGCAGAGTTCATCTCATGAATCTCCACTTTGATAAACCAATTGAAATCAAGTGAAGAAGACAATGTTGAGCAGAGGATTGTGGAAAAAATATTGAGGAGTTTACCTTAGAAATTTGGCAACCTTGTGATGACCATAGAGGAAGTAAAGGACCTCACCACATTAACCATGAATGAGTTGATGAGAACTCTTCAAATCCATGAACACTAGATAAACATATCAACAACTTCCCAAGAGAAATCTTTTAAGGCTCAAGAAAATTCAAGAGGCAGGGGAGAGGAAGAAATGGCTCTGATAGAGGCTTGAGAAGTAGAGGTCATGGAAGAAATGGTCAAAGGAATGTTGGTGTAGAAAGCTTAGGATGAACAAGCAACCAAGAGGGAGTGAGCACCTCTCAAAATAGCTCTAGAGGAGGTAAGAAGAATTACAACTCCAACAAGAGCAACGTTGAGTGATACTATTGCCACAAGTATGGGCATTATGCAAGTGAATGCTGGAAGAAGCCAGCTGATCAGTCAAAGAAAATTGCTAATATGGTTGATGTGAACATGGGAAATGAAAAAAACCCCACAACCTTCATTATGTGTAACATCGGTGAAGAAGGAAGCCATAAGATATATAACTGGACAATAATTGCAGCAACTACATGAGTGGCAATGAAAGTTTATTTTCTTTCATTGCTAAGACTTTTAAGTCTGAATTTAAGATGGAAAACAATGGAACCATTCCCATAGTGAGAAACGGATCTATTATGGTGCACATCAAGCAAGGTGAGAAGAAGGAGATACATAATGCATATTTTTCCCTTTGAATGAAGCACAACATGATGAGTTTTGGAAAACTCATTTAAAATGGATACAAAGTGCTAATGCAAAATGACAAGTGTGTCATTCATGAGAAGGATGAAAGTAATAGATTACTTGCAATAGTCTAAATGAAAAAGAACAGGATGTTCCCATTGAATAGAGAGACATGCTTCTCTTCTCAAGTCAGTGTTGTACCTCCCAAGCATCCATGTACATCAATACATCAACAATTAGCTCTTAGGAGAGTGATTGAAGATCCCTCTAAGCTTTGGCATCTCAGGTATGGACATCTTGGCTATTCTGGTTTCAATTTGTTGTCCAAGAAAAGAATAGTAGATGGTTTTCCAAGCATAGTAGATTCAGGTAAGAAACATAGGCTTCCCTTTAATTCTAGAAATTCTAGAAGGGCTAGAGCACCATTAGAATTGGTGCATTTTGATTTGGTAGGCCCTATGAAAACTACTTCTATTAGGAGGAGTACTTATTTTATGACATTCTTAGATGATTTCAGTCATAGGACATGGGTGTATTTTTTGAAGATAAAATCTAAAGGATTTGATAAATTTGTTGAATTCAAAGCCCTAGCTAAAAAGGAATGTGAACACTGTGTAAAGGTCCTTAGATTAGATAGAGGAGGGGAATATACCTCCAATATGTTTTTGATTTTTTGCAAGAAAAATGGCATAAGAAAATAGCTTACAACTAGTTATACTCTACAACAAAATGGAGTGGCTGAGAGAAAGAACAAGACCATTTTTAAATTGTAAGCAGCATGATGAAAGGAAAAGGAATCCCAACTAAATATTGGGGAGAAGTTGTAGCAACAATAGTATACTTAATCAATAGGTTTCGTACAAAATTAGTTCATGAAAAGATTCCTCTTGAGGCTTGGTCAAGGAACAGATGGACAGTTGAACACTTGAGAGTGTTTGAATGTGTAGCATATACACATCGGCCAAAAGGACAAAGGAAAAAGCTAGATGACAAAGGTCTAAAGTGCATCTTCACAGGATATAGCTCAGAATCGAAGGCTTATAAGCTATATGATCCAATTGACAAGAAGATCATCATTTCAAGAGATGTGAAGTTTCTTGAAAATCAGTCATGGGATGGCTCAGTAGATGAATCCTCAAGCACTTCAGGTAAAGTTCCTACTATTGAAGAGGAAGAAGATGACATTGGTGATCAACAAGAAGATGGAGTAGTGAACATGGATGGTAGACAAAGGAAAAAAGGAAAGCAACCCTTAACATGCCGAGCAATAGCTCCAAGCACATCAAGACAACCCTGAGCTAGTATGCAAAATAGTAGTAGCAACAATACTAAAAATTCAGACCCCAATGTAGTCTCCCTATTGCCAAGAAAGACCAAAAGTATAAGGTAGAGATACCAAGAAGAAAGGTATGATGAAGATTACAATGAGAGTGTAAATTTTTCATTATTTTCTCATAGTGATCCATTTTATTTTGAGGAAGCTATGAATGAAGAGAAATGGTGTAATGCCATGGATGAGGAAATAGATGCTATTGAAAGGAATGCGACATGGGAGTTAACTACTTTTCCTCCCAGGAAACAAGTAAGTGGAGTGAAATGGGTTTACAAGACCAAGTACAATGCTAAATGAAAAATAGATAGGCATGAGGCACGATTAATGGTCAAGGGGTATAAGAAACAATAAGGTAGAAATTATGATGAGACATATGCCCCAGTTGCAAGAATGGAAATTGTGTGTGCTTTCATAGTAATTGCAGTCCAACACAAATGGAAGGTATATCAAATGGATGTGAAGTTCACATCCTTAAATGGTGTATTGAAGGAAGAAGTATATGTGGAGCAGCCACCTGGCTATGAAGTTGCAAGTGAAGAACACAAAGTGTATAAATTGAAGAGAGCTCTATATGGGCTCAAGCAAGCTCCAGGGGTGTGGTACAATAGGATTGACTCATACTTGATGAGTAATGGCTTTAGAAAAAGTGATGGTGAGACCACACTTTACATCAAGGAAACAAATGGTAATGTATTGATTGTTGTCTTGTATGTTGATGACTTATTCCTCATTGGAAATGATAATTTCCTAATGGATGAGTTCAAAAAGGTGATGAAGAATGAATTTGAAATTACAGACCTAGATCTCTTGAAGTACTTTCTAGGCATAGAAGTAAAACAAATGTATGATGGCATCTTTGTCTCTCAAGAAAAATATGCAAGGCAGATCTTGGAGAGATTCAAAATGCAAAACAATAAGGTAGCTCCAACACCAACAACAATAGGTCTAAAGTTAAGCAAGAAAGATTTTGACAAAAATGTGAATCCAACACTATACAAGAGTATGATTAGAAGTTTGATGTATTTGACTACAACTGGGCTAGACATGATGTATGCATTAAGTTTGATTTCCAGATTTATGAAAACACTAAAGGATTCCCATTGGCAAGTGGGAAAGAGGATCCTAAGGTATGTGAATGGTACCAAGGGATTTGGGATTTTGTATACTACAAATAAGGATTTCAAGTTGGTTGGTTACACAGGTAGTGATTGGGCTGGAAGCTTAGATTATAGGAAGAACACTTCTGGATATATGTTTCATATGGGATCGGGTGCAATTTCATGGGCATCCAAGAAACAACCTATTTTTGCTCAATCTACAGAAGATACTGAATACATAGCAAAAAATGGAGTAGCTTGTCAAGATATTTGGTTAAGGAGGATCTTGATAGATTTGAATGAAAGGCAAGAGGATGGAACCACAATTTATTGTGACAAAATCTCCTCAGTTGTATTATCTAAGAATCTAGTCTTTCATGGGAGAAGCAAGCATCTAGAGATCAGATATCACTTCATTAGAGAGTTGGTGGAGAATGAAGATGTCAAAATGGAATTTTGTAAGTCTAAGCAGTAGCTAGTAGACATTTTTACTAAGCTTTTAAGTATAGGAACTTTTGTGCACCTAAGAGAGAGTCTTGGTGTAGTTGATTTGGATCAGGAGTGATCCTTGTTTGGTTTGGCTCGAGACAAAGGGGAAATGTTGAAATATTTAATGCAGTAGGTTTGCCCCTAGAGCCAAATGCCCACCTACCACCCTTATGGTCTACAATAGTCAGAAACATTGAATGTAATAGATGAGTTCAAATTTGAAAAGAGAGGGAAAACACTTTTTAGCAAGGAGACAAAAGGAACGAATCTAATTCATTTGATCAATTGAAGAGTTGTAGAGCAGAGTAGTGAAGTGCAAGAGCATAGAGCAAACAAGGAAGTTGATCGGTAGATCAAGTTAGAGAATAGAAGATAGAAGGAATCTACAGCATGTATTGGACCTATTTTGTCATTCTATAAGTTCATTATTGATTCAACCTATGAAGCAATGATTTCTCTAGGCATTGTTGTATGCAACCATTAGAGTTGTAAGTTTAAAGTTTAAAGTTTTATTAGTTTTAAGATTTTAGGGTTTTTTGGCTGAACTCATATGCTCCCAAATTTTTTTGTAATATTTTTATCTTATTTGAATAGAAAGAAAGAAAGCAGGCATACAAATCCTTGTTGTTCTCTTCTTCTATTCATCATTGCATGATATTATTGCATTTGAGAAGTTCACATTTGAAAGCTTCATCCTTTGGCTCTCTGTGTTTTAATGAAAGTCTGTTATATTGCTCACTCGGTCTAGTCTTTGATCAGGCTCTCTATTTGCTATTATTTTTTAGCTCACTCAGCATCCTCTATTACCAAGCATCATCTTGCAATGATGACCGAACACACTTGGCATACTTTGTGCCAAGTTTCGCTAAGTGCTAAGTCACTCAGCTCCTTCATGTGTCTAGCTTACTTGACACCATCCTCTTGTCACTTGGCACCCTCTTGTGTCGGAAAGTCTACCACTTGACATTGGTTCTTGCCGAGCGAAATTTTTGAAGTTGTGATTTATTTTCCACATAATATTCCTTATATTTTCTTTCCATAAGTTTCATTTGGACTGGTCAATATCCCTTTTACCTATGCATTTTTAAATGACTCATTATCCTTAAAGTTTTGCATTAAAGTCCACTTACATCAAGAACATATTCTAATTTGTGTTAGTGGTTAACAATGGTCCAATTTCCTAACCAAGAAGAACAAAAATGTTTCCAACATGCTAAGTTTTGGAATCCATGGGTTTGGTATTTGGACAATCCACCAAATTTATTTATTTGGTGCTAGAGACAAATGATGCCCACCCCAACTAGATGTGTAAAGTAGTTTTAAGATTAATCTCACAAAATTGTAATACTTCTAATAAATATTAGTGTCCTAGTAATTCTATTACCTATCAATTTTTTTTACTTATAGATACCATTTATTTGATTCAATTGTATCCAACTCCTCAGCTATTAACTTCCTAGATTTCCACTATCTAAACAATGACTTTGTGGTTTCTTATGCTATTTTTTTTTAATCTAAGATTTGAAAAGAATGAGAGTACAATGATGGCAAAGATTAACTACAATTTTCAAGAAAAAATTATAGTTCATGAAACAAACAAGACACTATAATTCCAACCATTGTGAGCTCTAAAAATAAATGTTTCTAAACATGTACATTTATCAAAGAGTAGATGTGAACACGTACAGAACCTGGATAGTCCAATGAATGATAAATCCTTCAATTTCTAGCTACGACCATTGTGTGTCCTATTTTTTCTCTCAAGGAATTTTGAAAAGATTTCTTGATTCTATAACTAACCCAATCTCTCTACCAATCCCCAATTTTCCTTTTTATTTATTTGTTATAACTTCATTTTCAAGAGGGTGTGACTTAAACACTAACATTTGGGTTTTGTTTTGATGACATGCCAATTTGGCTTGTCAGATTAACATTTTTTTAAATATGATTTCGAAAATGTCAAAATTTTGATGATACTTAAGTATCTTGTCAAAATTTTGATGAGACTTAAGTTACTTGTTAAATTTTTGATGGCACTTAAGTACTTTTGTCAGAATTTAAACATTGTTGAGATATGAAATAAAAAAAGGTGAAACTTAATTTTATTTTCACATGGCAAAGTGTGGGCATGCGGGAGGGTTGAAGGGGAAAGAATCCTACAAGTGCATTAATAGTTGAGAAATCATGCGAGTGCATGGAAAGCATAATGAATCCTTTCATTTTCGATAGAGTCCATCTTGTAACCACTTCTCAATGTTGTTGAAGGTAACTAAAAGTCATTAAATTTTGATAGATTATGTTATAACATGGTACTGATCCTCTCCTTCTTATTGGCCATGTCTCTGTTGTATCTTTTTTAATGGAAAAGGAAGAAAATGATAAGGAAAAAAAAGGGTTTTGTATACACAATGTAGTACATGTAGCTTAGATACAACCTACATATTTAGGACCTGTGGGAGTAGTAGGAGGCTAGATCAGTACAGGTGCCTGACTTACATATATTAAAACTTTATAATTTTCTTTCAAATAGTGTTTCTTGTTTCCTATTTGGTTATGTGTGTTCAAGTTAAACTCCCCTAAATTGCCTCATAATCCTCATAAGATTGATTCAAAGGATATTTTCATTAAAATTTGAAGTATCTCCAAAATTCCAATAATTAGTGCCATGTTGAAGTCCTCACAATTCTGACTCCAACGCAACTTGAACGGGCAAAATTGGAGTTTAGATGACAAAGTTATGACTAGTCAAAGTTTGGTCAAAACTGGTACCAAAGGACATAAAAAGGTGAAAAATATCATCTCAAAAGTGGTCAACAATGGATTTCAAATGAAAGAGCTCATCAAAAGCTTTCCAATGGCGTTTGTTTTGTCAAAAATGGAGATCGAAAGTGAAAGTTATGACAATTTAAAGTTCAGGTAAAAGTGTGGATTTTAATAACCTCATAAAATCTTAAAGAGAGGGAAACAATTAAAATTAAAATTAAAATGATTATTTAATTTGAATTAAAGGAATTAGATGATGGGAGTTGAACTCCCAACCATTTCCCTCCTAAAAGTAAGGCCAACCAATTGTCTATTTATAATATATTTCATATATTAGACGAAGAGTTGATATATACCCATAACAAATCTGCCCAAAATTATTTAAAATAATGGATTTTGTTATTTTGTTATAACTTTTAACCCAAAAATTGTTAAATGCCAAAAATATAAAATGGCAAAAAGGGGGGGTTTTAAAATTTAATTTGTGAAAGGCCCTATTAATGTAAAATATATTTTTGTCCTATTTTAGGTTATTTTTATGTATAAAATGAGGGGGTAGGGGACCTTCCCAAGACATAGAAAAATTATTGTGATTATTCAATCTTTGAGAGGAATCAGAAGGATGACTTATTGTTAAGGAGGAGAGAGTAAATTTTGGAGGACATTTTTTCAGTCCCGTACATTAGAGAAAAATAATGCTGATGTATTTGAAGGGATTGATATTGTAACACATTGTAATTGATTTTTTGGAGTTAATCGAATCAGTCCACCAGTTGGAGTAGGACCCAAAGATGTAGTCTAGATAGGCCAAACTCCGAGATCAAATTGTGTTGTGCCTCTTATCTCTCATTTCTTTTTTGTCAGTTGATTATGTGTTGTTCTTTGCTGCATTTTCAATTATGTTAATTTGCTTTAGCAAAAGAATTAAATAAACTTTATGTAATTGGTTAGAATTCCTCTATATCAGTCCTAGATTATTCTTCTTTGTAATTTGAATAGTTTTAAATATATAGCCATGTCTTTACTACTTGGATCAGGAAAGCATATCTGATTATTGGGATTAAGTCATAAAACTTGAAGATCCTAAATCAGATCAAGTTTGATATTGGAGCCTATTTTTGTAGTGAAATTATAGGTGGTGAATGTTAATCAGGTTGAAGTTGAAACAAGAGAAGGTGAACTTGAAGAGTTCAATCTAGAAGTATGAAAAAAAAAAACTTTTTTGCAATTCATGGCATCTAGAAAAAATCTTTTAGAGTTTGATGTAGAAGCCTTTCAGAGAGCTTTTGTGGAGTTGAAAGCTTTGGTGGACATTCTTCTTCAAGTGAGGCATGAACGACACTTGAGAAAGGTGGACAAGGCTAGGAAGAAGGAAGAAGCTAAATCTTCATCAAAAGATGACAAAGGCAAAGGAGTAGGAGGTGGTAGTGACCCTCTTGAACCTCCATCCCCATCTTCATCATCTTCTTCATCATCTTCTTCTTCTCTGTCTACTTCTTCTAAAAAGAAACATTCTGTGAAGACACGCTTGCTAAAGCTTGATGTAAAGTTTGATTTGCCTATATATAATGGTGAATTGGATGTTGAAAAATTGGATAATTGGCTTAAGTAGATTGAAGTGTATTGTAGGGTTCAAAATATTTTGGATGATTCTTACAAAATCTAGCTAGCTACTCTCAGGATGGGAGGCACTGCATTAGTCTGGTGGGAGAGGAAGATCCAGGGTGATCTTGCTACACACAGTAAAATCATTTCATCTTTGTACTTCTGATTTGAAGAAACAATTTTATCCTTTGGGTTATATGCAACAAGCCATTATGGAGTAGCAAAATCTAAAACAAGGTAAAGGGCAGTCTGTCCAAGATTATACACAGGTGTTTAGGAGGAAGACTTTAACTCTTGGAATTCCTCTTTGCACGCAAGATACTTTATTAAGGTATATAGGTGGAATGTATTCATATTTGAAGCATACAATAATGATTTTTAGTCCTTCTAACTTTGATGAAGTATGTGTTCAAGCAACTCATATTGAAGTAGATGGAGGAAACATAGGTTTCAGTTCAAAGAAGGAATTTGTTCCTCCTGAAGGACAAAAGAAGGGCAAGAAAGTAGCCACAACAAAGAAAGAGGAAGGTGACAAGCCTATTGGTTCACATTGTTAGAGGAAAGGGCATGCAGAAGAAAAGTGTTAGAAATTGTATCCAAAGTTGAAAAAAAGTAGTTTAAGAAGGATCAAAATGGAAAGAAAAAGTCTATAGTTGTTGCTCGGGATCTTGGATCAGATTCTTGTGATGAGACAACAATATTGGCTATGAGTTTGAAAGCTAAAGCTTTTGTTGATTTTACCATTGATGTTTCACATGCTTCCACTTCCAAAAGTCATGTTGTTCCTGAAGATAGTAAAAGGTGTGAAATTTTTCATATAAGGGTGATTTCTAAGAACACTAAAATTAACACATTGATAGATAGTGGGTCCCAAGTTAATTTAACTTCATAGGAAGTTGTTAAATAGTTGGGATTGGAAATTAAGCCATATAAGAGACCTCATCCATTAGGCTGGGTGTGCAATGGTAACAGATTGCGAGTAACTAAGCAATGTAAGTTAAGATTTGCAATAACATCTAAGTTCATATATGAGGTTGAATTTGATGTGGTTCCACTTGATATTTGTGGGATTGTGTTGGGTAGCCTATATTTATATGATAGGAAAGATATCTTCTATAGGGAACATAATAGGTATCACTTGTTTAAAAATGGAATTGAATACATTATAAGAGCTCATCACATGAAGAATGAAGGATCAATTGTAAACACATGACATTTGAAAATGATAGTAAATGCAAGTAGTAAACTGACTCTCATGTATGTAGTAGCTAGTGAGGATCAAGTGCAAGTAGAATCATGTCTACAACCAGTGATGGTAAAAGAGGATTTGAAAGGTTCATTTTCTAATTATGTTTCTATATGAGAGATCCAAAATGTTGATACCTTTTCCATTTCATCAGTTATTTTAGTTTTATTGCTTCTATTTCTACTAGTTGGTACTATGTGGGTGATGGATGTAACAGTGAAAACTGGTGGATATATGGTTGATTGTATTAGCAGTGTTATGTAATTCCTCATAATGTGTTTGATGGTTCAGATATTCAAAATTCTAGCAGTTTGTATAGATGATACTAGACAAGTGAGGCAAACATGCCCTTTTTTTTTGTTTTATGTAAAAATAAACTTTTGAAGGTTCGAAAGCTCTTTTTTTAGTGGGGAGGCTTGATCCGAAGGATATTTTCACTGAAATATGAAGTATCTCCAAAACTGCAATAATTATTACCATGTTGAAGTCCTCACAATTCTAACTCCAACACAACTTGAACGGAAAAAAATTGGAGTTTAGATGACAAAGTTACGACCAGTCAAAGTTTGGTCAAAACTAGGACCAAAGGCTATAAAAAGGTGAAAAAAATAATCATCTCAAAAGTGGTCAATAATGGATTTCAAATGAAAGAGCCCATCAAAAGCTTTCCAATGACATTCCTTTTGTCAAAAATGAAGATCGAATGTGAAAGTTATGATAGTTTGAAGTTCAAGTAAAAGTGTGGATTCTAATGACATCATCATGACATCATAAAATCTTAAAGAGAGGGAAAAAATTCAAATTCAAATTAAAATGATTATTTAATTCGAATTAAAGGAATTAGATGATGGAAGTTGAACTCCCAACCATTGCCCTCCTAAAATTAAGGAAGGCCAATGGGCTATTTATGGTATATTTCATATTAGTGGAAGAGTTGTTATATACCCATAATAAATCCACCCAACATTATTTAAAATAAGGGATTTTGTTATTTTTTTATAACTTTTAACTCCAAAATTGGTAAATGTCAAAAATTAAAATGGCAAAAAGGGGGTGTTTCGAAATTTAATTTGTTAAAGGCCTTATTAATGTAAAATATGATTTTTGCCTATTTTAGGTTGTTTTTATGTATAAAATAGGGGGTAGGGGACCTTCCCAAGACATAAAAAAATTATTTTGATTATTCAATCTTTGAGAGCAATCAGAAGGAGAACTTATTGTTGAGGAGGAGAGAGAAAATTATGGAGGACATTTTTCAATCCTGTACATTGGAGCAAACTAATGTAGATGTATTTGAAGGGATTGATATTGTAACACATTGTAAGTGATTTTTTGGAGTTAATCAAATCAGTCCACTAGTTGGAGTAGGACCTGGGGACATAGTCTAGATAGGGAGAACTTTGAGATCAAATTGTTTTGTGCCTCTTATCTCTCATTTTTTTTTTGTCAATTGATTATGTGTTTTTCTTTGCTGCATTTTCAATTACATTAATTTTCTTCAGCAAAATCATTAAATTAACTTTATTTAATTGGTTACAATTCCTCTATATTAGTCCTAGATTATTCTTATTTGTAATTTCAATGGTTTTAAATACATAGCCATGTTTTTATTGCTTGGATTGGGGAAGTATATCTGATTGTTGGGATTAAGTCATAAAACTTGAAGATACTAAATTAGATCAAAGATGGAGCTTTTAGTTAAACCCTTGATCTTGCAGTCCAAAAAACATTGAAACACAAACACTAAATTATTCTAGAAATAGATCCTCTAAGTGGCATCTCAATCTTTATTAGGATGATCCAGCTTTGGTGGGTGTGGTTCCACATTGTGTGAGTGATGACTTCTCTTTATCATAGTCTCTTATTATCTCAACTATATAATCAAGAACATCTACATTATAAATGAATCAATTAGTTATGGTATTTTATTCAATTGATTCATTATTGCATCATTGATAAGAGTAATACTTATTCTTGTTCATATTATCTCTTTCTTTTGTTTTTTTCATTAGATTCTAATCCTAAGTTGTCAATGTTATATGAAAATTCTTATTGAGACCTATACAAGAACTCATACAAGATTATGTACCATGTCATTAGGAAGTATAGAACACTTACATAATGTAAAAACTCAAGTATGGCATGCCCAAAGATTCATATAGACCATAATTCTCCAATAGTGAAGATGAAACATTAACAAAAGCATATCTTGCAACTCAATATTTTAATTTTCTAACCAAACACCTATAGCTTTACAACATATTAAAAAAATTGAGATTTTTGAATGCACCCCAATGTAATTCTCCTCACCAAGATCAAATTATAATGTTAGAAACTTATGCATCTAAAAAAGACTCTACACCAAACTATAATGAGTAGTAGCTCATTCTCAAGTAACTCCATACCTAACTTTAACAACTAAAGAATACAAAATCTTATCCTACCATGACATGGAAGAAAATTTAATATAAAATGTTAGATCTCAAATAACTAAAATATGTACACCTCTTTTGAAGGATGACATACATGCTATGTTCCTTATTAAAAATTATCTTTGTCAACCTCAATAGGCCATTGACCTTTGTAATCCACAAATACTCAATTTCATTCCAATGAAAACACTCACAAGGATGTTGGAGGGTCATCTTTTCAAGGAAAAATAAATGAGTTCATCGCAAATACCTTGTCCTTTTTCACCAAGTAAAGTTCACTACCCTCATCACAACATATTTGTGAGTTTACAACCAATTAATTATGCAACTTAAGGAGTAACACTAAAGGCTCAAATCTTGAAACATGATAAAATTTTATTAACACTATTGAAAAAATAGCATGTGGAATAAGAACACCTACTAGTCAAGTTTGCACCCTCCCATGCATTTGAAAAAGGAAACTTTCTATCACGTCTACACAATAACACATATTGATCAAGTTTTCATATCACAAGGTTAATCATGCACTAATAGAAAATACACTAAAAATTCAAATCTTTCAACATAACAATAACTATTCGTTGACACCATTTCATCAATACCATGTGTAACAAGAACCCTACTAGTCAAGTTTACACCCTCCCAAAGCATCCAACATAGGAAACTTTCTATTTGTATCTAATTCCAATGAGAACACCTATTGATCAAGCTCACACTTCACAAGTTTAATCAATCACCATTTGTGAACAACATTATAAATTCATTCACATCTTTCAAATATGGAAAATCTTTGTTTTCACCACTTTCATAAAAACATGTACAATAAGAACACCTACTAGTCATCTTTGTACCCTGCCAACATAGGAAAATTTCTATTTGCATCTCTATGGCATAGGCCTCCTCCGTCAGCTCTAGCTTGTAAACATGTAAAATCTAATCGTGGTATTAATTATTTTTGCTAAAATGTGAGGTGAGAATGGGTGATGGAAAAGCATATGATTCTTAAATTTTTCTTTGTACAATTAGTTGCAACTAGTTGCTTTAATAGACTTTATTTTTGATTAACATCTAGTTTCTTTCATAGACTTTGTGTTTAGTTTTCTTATTATTTTTCTATTCCATAAAGTGGTTGTGACCTCCACAAGCAATTACCCAATTGTGAAAGACATTTCTATTCATGACATACTTCACTCTCTATTCACCCAGTCATTCTTTTAGGTAAATGAGTTCCATTTTCTATGATAAAAGAGTTGATAGTAAAAAATGTAATTTTGTTTTTGTTTTTTCAATTTAGATGAAATAAACATATTTTGGACTAATTTTATGATGGTAACATATGATTTTAGAGGTAGTTCTTTAATTGATTAAGATGACATGGTCACTATTGTTAAGATCAAATGTTGAGCACATAGTTTAGCTTTTTTCTTACAATTTTAAAAATTATAATGCATATTTTTACAATAAAAAATATCATGGTCTAGCTTTTTCCTTCACTTTCAAGGCCTCACATTGTTGATAAAATGTTTGAATTAGACCTCAAGAGTCCAACTACACAAAAAATGTTTGTATGCTCCATTGAGACATCATATATGTTCAATGCTACTTTCATTCTCATCCATTTGTAGTTAACATTCTTGGTATATAAATGAGTTCTTTAAGGTTTAAACACATTGCAATAAAAGCCATTTATGTTCTCTTAATTAGAAAAGAAAAGCATATAATAAGAATTTTTTTAGGCAAACATGCATATAATAAGAAAGTTTAGATGCATAATTCCATCATTTAAAGATATTCTTAATGATATTCTACAATTGATCTAAATATTCAGCCTACAAAAGAATAACAATTGTGAATGTCAAAGGCTATAATTGTATCCTTAGCAAAATGTACTTGTGATTAAGAGATCTCCACTACCTATTGCCTTTGCAGATGTCTATTTCATTCTCATCCATGTGTACAAAAATTTTAAATACTACTATGGTATGTCCATTTCTATGGATTAAATAAAACTAGTTGTAGTTTGGGTATGGATTAATTTTCATATTTTCTCGAATCAAAGCCAACATCAATAGGGATCATAGCTTTTTAGGCACCAACAATTATTTGTGCATTCCAAACATCATGAATAGAACAACTTTGTTTTCTAGTTATTGAGTTTGCAAATAATCAATGCTCCTTTGAGTCTGTATTCTTTATTCCCCATTGATTGTACCATAAAATTTACATATTAGTTAGGTGGATATGTATCACAGATAATTTGAAGATTTCTCCATAGATTGTTTTGATCTCAATACACATCTCTCTATATGTAATATTATGAATAACACCTAGTCCACAACATAATATAGACCCATATCCAATGTTATTTAATACAAAGAAAACATATGACATCTACATGTACCAATAATTTTCCATGAAGACACTGCCTATGTCTTTATGTAAAGTGGAATATCTATGTCATTTGATTTTTTTAGATGCCACCCTTACTGAATAGATTGTAATATTTAATTATTTAATTATTCTTGATTATATACAAGATACTATTGATGCTTGTATGTTTATATTTGATATAATTTTATAGCCCAAATATTTTCATATAAAGAAATTCCACACCTAATAATATGAACCAAGAACAAAATAAGGTGACAATTGCTAGATTGTCGCCTTTCTTCTACGCAATTCTTGTATGGACAATACATGATGTCCTTGGACTAACACATTTTTGTGATATGTAAAATTGTTAACACATAATTTTGGTATGTGATAGTGCTAATGGATTTTCTTTTTATGTTGAATTTGCATGTGACAATTGTAGATATGAACCTTCTTATACACGTCATCCAATTATACACATCTTGTAGGTCTTCATAAAAAGGAAAAATTTACATGTACAATTTGTGGTCCAAATATGAAAACTCATCATTCAAAAAGTTTAGGAAAGAAGGTGTTCCATGAGCATAGACACTTTCTACACAAAAATCATAAGTATTGAATTACCAAAAAATATTTTTTCAATGGGAAAGAAGAGACAACATCTAATCCACAAATAATGACACCTCAAATGTGGAAGTTGGAATAAAATAGAATGAATCGTTGAGGTAATGTCAGTCCATTTGATGCAAGTTTTAGTATGAAATTAAAATTTGGATACTGTATATTTTTTAATAATGATGTAATTTATGTTTGTGAAGTTCATCAAGACATTGATGAGCAACCTCCAGAAGGATTTAAAATATATCCTAGATAATTTAGTATGTTGTTGTACTATGAACACCTCTCAATCATGCACTTGTTTAATTCTATGCATATTAAAAAGAATTTAATAGAGACACTATGGAAAATATTGGATGGAAGGCATGATAAGGAGAAAATGGTTAAAAATTTTAATGACATTGATGAATCCAATCATGCATTGAAGTTTTTTATTGAATCAAATAGCAATGTAAACCAAATTAATATGAGTGTCATTCATTGATTATTAATGCAGTAGCAATCTGATTGCATATTTGAAGCCATAAAAGAAAATTAAATTTCCCATAGGATTTGTTGCAAACATAAGTAGTCTCATATCAAAGAAAGCTTATTTTTTGTTAGGGTTGAAAATGCATGATTGGCATACCTTTTTCAAGATAAGTCATGTTCTTCTCTATTTACAATAAGTTTATAAATCATCATGTACTTTTTATTGTTTTATTTTATAATATATTGCAAAGACTATTTTATTATTATTGTAGTATGTTCTACCTTTATCTCTCTGAGACAACTTTGACAACATGAGTGTCAAACAAGTTATATATGATCTTTGGAAGCACACGAGGTTAGAAGTGTCATTTTTTATGTTTGTTGTATAGATATTATTTTTTCATCTTGCTCTTCTTTTTTTGTAATTTATTGCATAGTTATTTGTAGAGTCTTATTAATGTGTTTTGTGTGATGAATATCTTCTAGTTGGTTGCCATCTAAAGAAATTAATATAAAAGACATAAACCATTAGAAGAGAAAAATTCCTCAGCTTTTATGTGTGATGAAAAAATTTCTACTTTTAACCTTTTTTAATGCATAAGAACATTGCCTAATAAATCTAATTGAGGAGATTGAATTGTGTAGACCTATACTAACTAGGTCAATGTAGATGGTTGAGAGGAACTTGAAATTTTTGAAGGGTTTGGTTCAACAAAGACCACATCCTGAGGGTTCTATGGTCAAGGGATATATGATATGCCAGAACGTGGTGTATATTATTGAGTATCTTCCCAAGTTTCCATCAAAGATTCATGTAGATCACATTTGGGATCCCAACTCCATTAAAATATTCAAAGGGGAGTACTTTATGTGTTTAGGTAGATTTAGTAAAGTAAGAGGTAATTATAAGATGTTATTGTAGTTAATTAATTCCTATCCATTATCAATATAAGTTGTTTCTAACAAGTTTATTTATTTTATATAGTTGGTCATGAGTGGGATGCACTTCAGTTATATATTGCAAAAAATCTTGATTGGATGATGATGTGGATTGAATGATCTCAACAAAATGGTTGCTAACTAACATGGGAAGGTTTTGCTTCATTGGTTAAAGAAGTTCATCGTAATGGAGATACCAATGTTACACTAATGATAATTTATTTAGAAAATGGTTTAAGAGGTAGAAAGGTATGTGTAAGTTAATCTATCATGGCCCATTTGTTTAATAGAAACTCATAGATGGATGCATAATTTTGACATGTTTGAAAATTAATAGGTCAAACACCAGAAAGCTATGTACTACAATGGTCATAAATTTCACATAGAAAACATGGATGACACTAAGAGAACTTGTGATTCAGGGATAACTGTAGTCTTTTAGGTCACCAATATTTTTTCTAGAAACATGATGCATTGTCAACAATCTAGAAAAAGATACTATGGCATTTTGGATAATATAATTGAGTGAGACTTTAATTCCTTCAAACTAGTTCTATTTATTGTCAAATGGTACATGCTATGACTAAATAAAAATGATAGAACTATTATTAAACATGTAAGAGATTTATAATATTTAATACAAGGTCATTTGACCCAGTTGGAAATGAGCCCCATGTTCTTTCAAGGCAATGTGAGAAACTATTTTACTTTGTTGTTCCATATAAACTAGGTTGGTCATTTTTCGTTAGACACAATCCAAGAGTAAGACTAGTAAAGTATAATGTGATTGAAAAATAAGATTTCAAAGAGGTGGAAGGCAAAGTAGATGATGATAATGATGAAGATGATGATGACGATGATGAAGATGTTCATAATGATGGCGATGTCATTGATGATGATGATGACGACGATGATGATGATGATGATGATGGTAGTGGTGATGGTGATGGTGATGATGATGATGACAACAATGATGATGATGGTCATTCTGACAATTTTGATGATGATGGAGATAATGATGATTTTCATGACGATGAGATGCATGAAGAAGATGATCAAAGACATGATCAATGGAAATGTATTAGGTGTTGATTATGTGTAAATATTTGTTATCATGCTCAATTCTTGGTGTTGATTACTTATAAAAAAATTTTTGTAGATGTAGCGAATTAAAAACTATAAAATGATTATGATGTATGCATATTGTTCATGATATGTTCTATGTAATTTCTAGCATAAGTATCATATAATTTGTAACTAATTTAAGAAAAATGATTTAAATATGTAGGAAACTATACCCTTTTGATGAGGATCGTATAGAGTGACATGGATTAAGAGGTATAAGTTTATTACATGCTTTCTTTCTCTTTACCTTCAACAATAACTTGAGGAAAACTTCATCAATATTAGCCTCATTTTATAGCAATATATTTTTCTCCTTCAACTATATCTCTCATTTAATGGGCTACAAGTACCACCAAATAGGTATTTTTTAGATTTTTCTTCCTCGAGTGAGGGAAATGTGAGAATAGAAGAGGATGTCAAAAGATTAGAAAAAAATTCAATAAATGCATGCAATATTTCCTTGATCAAGGGGGTTCATGTTCTTATGATGATGAGACAAAGGACAACATCAACATTTCCCTAAGGTACAGACATCTTCAAAAAGAATGGGTACCCAAGGAGTTACCTCTTATTAACACTAATTTTTGTGTTAACGAGAGGATATATCGCATAGCTCCATCATCATTACATGGTTTGGGCATATTTTCCATGGATGAAATAAAAGTTAGTTGTAACAAAGTTTTTGAATTGATGGAGTATGTAGGACCTTGTTATAATTACAATAATTGGATGCATATAGTTCAATATAATAAAATGTATGTATAGGCATGTACTATCAGAAAATTATCTACAATGGAAAGAAAATGATCAAAGTAAAAGACTTGTTGTGTACATTGATGGAAGGTCAAAAGCAATAGGGAACATTAAAAGTTTTATAAATTGTATGCATCTTGGGTCAACTAATAAGAGACCCCATTGCATTTTTGAGGCACATGAGGAAAATCGTATTTTTGTATGTGCGATAAAATCAACAAGTTTAGGTAAAGAGCTACTAATAAATTACAACTTGAATAACATAGATACAAAGAAAGTTACTATTGTAAGATTTGTAAGCACTATATATGTAAAATTTAAACTAACTACTTTGAATTATAACTCCGATATACAATATGTCATTTTATAAATAATTTTTTTGCTAAGTAAACTATTGCTTTCATTATGATAATATTTTTATATATATTCTTTATCACAAGATGATATGGATGATTCATTGGATGATAGAGGAAAGGATAATGCTCCCACCCCTTCTCTAGCATAGGTAAACCTTTTGTATAAAAATTTGTATAATTGTAATTTTACAAAATTTCATATTATTATGATATTTTTGTTAAGATTTTGGACTTGTTTTGATTGTTTTATGTATTTTTTGTCACAATTTGATGCTTAGGGAAAGTGAAAAGAACATATTACACAAGAGAAATTACTTGCTAATATGGCAGCCATAATATTATGTGATGATGAAATCGCATATACCTGTGACCATATAAGCATGTGTAAAAAGAGCCTCAAAAGTATCAATCTAAAAATTCTTGTGCTTGTGATGGATCCAAATCCAATTGAAGAGAAAGCAATGACAAGAAATGAATTGTGTTAGAGAGAACATTGTCTGGAAGTAAGAAACAATGAATATTTTGCTAGGACAATAGTTCAATAAAGTTTTATGTTTTATACTAATTTATGGATCATGAACCAAAATATGTACATGTGTTGTTACAACAATTTTTTAGACCTTACCAAGTTGTCCTACTTGACAAGGGTACCAATGTAGCTCCTATAGATATGTGATTTCAATTTTCAATCATTAGAAGGGACATTATGTTCTTCATGATTATTATTGATGGTTTTTTATTAGTGTTGTCATTTTTTTGAAATATATATTTTAAAAAGACAGTACATTTCATATATATATGATTATTTTTTAGGTATTTATGACATGCATACACCTCCTTCCATGACGTCAACTAGCACTTTGAGTTTGTTGACTCTAGGACCAACAACAAGAAGCATGCAAAGATCACACCTAATGGAAGTAGAATTGGTAAATCCTTGTTTTGGTACATTTTTTTTGTGTTGAATATGATTTGATTTGTGCTTTCTTGTTCATTTTATCATAATATGACTTTGATTAACTTTGTGCACTAAGAGGTACAACTTCTTATGATAGAAAAAACACCTATATTGGTGATAATTTACCAGCCTTTGTTGGAGTAGCCCTTGTTACTTCTATTCAATTATTGGAGACATTGTTGTTGATGGCTAAGAAATATATGATTCCCTTAAAATTGGCCAAGCTTTTAGATACTTTAAAAATTGTAATTATTTAGAGTGTAATTGTAGTTTTCTTATTCATAACTCAATTTTGAATAATGATCCCATGATAATTTTGTAGGAAATAATCTTTTTTATGATTATTTTATGATTTGACATTGAACATATTTGGGCCCACATTACATAAAAGATACATAACTTCATATAATTGGTTGTTAAAATGTTTTCGTTCATCCATTTGTTGTAATATATTCAAGGTACATAGCTTGAACTAACTTTTTTATCTAACAATTTTTCCTTTTGTTAAAAGGTAGAATGAGCAAGGCCTTGAATTAAAAGATCAACTCATAAAATCTATAGATGATCTCGTTCATTAAAATATTTTGAAGAGAGTATAAATTCTTTAAAAAGATTCCAAACATCTATGGACTATGAGAGACCAATATAAAAGGGCTCTAAAGCTCAACCTAAAGTACCGATATCCTCCTATGGTTCTAGAGATGGAATGGAATGAAATAATTGAAGATGAAAATGAGATAAGGCTACTAGATAAAGGAATTAACTCAACACCAAGAAAAAATAGGTATGGTATAGTATTAATGTAATTATGGAAAAATTAGTGAGATTTATATTTATATAATCTAATATATTTCTAACATATTTTAAAGTTTACATATATAGTCTTCTAGACACATCAAATTCTCCACAAGCTAGGAAAGAGAAGGTTGGTCAATACCATCTTGCCTCCAGTGGATATATGAAAATTCACTTATGACTTCTAAGTAGTAGTAAATGAAATTTCATATCAATTTTTTTTTGTATAAAATTACAAATAAGAAATACATTTAATATTGATAATATTATGCAAATATGCAAGAAATTGAATTTAACCTAGCAGCCATAGACGGGGACAAACAAATTGGCTTCAAGAAAGGCAATAAAGTAGCGGTTGCATGCCACTGCATAGATTCTAGTTGTAAAAGAGATGTAGAAGATTCTAGTGCATTAGTTCACACATGTAAAATGAGCCTAATGAATAATAATAGAAATTAAGAACTTAATGAGAAATAATTCGATATTAATTTTGAACAATGATAAAAATGCGTATGAGATTTACTACTACCTTCTACTCTTAGCACAGATCCTACTCACGATGACGAAGGCACATATCCTACACATGATGAAGGTCTTGGTGTGGTTCACAATGATAGAGGTATATATTAAATTTCTATTAAAAATTAATTATGTAATTATAAATAAAATTTAACATCTTAAATTACAAATGGTATAACCTTTTGTTGGTGAATAGATTGTCTTTTCTAATTAGACAATAATTTCTTCTACGCCCAAGATTTGAAAAACACAAAAATGTTCACAACAGCTAAGAAAACATCAAATTATTTGTTTTCTCTCTACATTTATAGGTAAATCTCCCCTTTCTAAAATCTATCAGTGGATTCAAGGAAAGTAAATAAGATCAATTGCACACTTTTACCAGAAAGTGCTTAAGGTACTCTTGCATACTCTTAGGTGGCAAGGTGATAGTTTATTTATTTTTTCACAAGAAAGGATGAAAAGCCCTTAGTATTTTCACCAAAGACAATCTAGCTGAAACAAACTAAGCAATACAATAATTTTAGAATAATCATGTAAGAAAATTGATTGACATAAACCACATGAAAATAACAATAGATATCCCATACAATAGATCATATGTTCACAAAGTAACAATGCCTAAATTGCTTCAAACACTCAGTTTCAAAGCACCATAAAAGATGATATATATATTCAAAACTTCATTCAACACACAGTCATCCAAAAGAGTATATATATATATATATATATATATATATATATATATATATATATATATATATATGCTATTTGTCTATTGCCATTTAGTTTAAAGGATGTACTTTATCAGAGTATTTTTAGCCTCCTAAATTCTAACCCTTAACCAGTTCAATGCCCCAACATTTATAGTTTTTCACATATCTGAAAGGCCTCCATTAAAGCTTAGCCATTTTGGTTAAAAAAATTATAGTAAATAAAAATTGTTTCAAAAAAGTTTCAAAAAGAAAGAATGAAAACTAACTGTCTTGGTCAAGCTTCATTGTCGGTCTTCTCCTCTTCACCCACAATTTTCCTCAACAACTTCTTGTTGGATACAATTGTCCAATTATATATTGTCTTTGATGTTACACAAATGTCATATCTGTCATTAGATAGAGTCTACCAAGCTCACTTTGTCAGCAAGGAAAAATGCAGAGTTTACTGAGCTCAGAAGGTTAGCAAAGAAGGTTTACAGTGTCTACCAAGTTTTCTTAGATTTACATTGTGCAGATATTTTTTACCAAGTTTTCAACATTAAGCAAGGTGATTCAATGTCTATCGAGCTTACTTGTTCATCAAAGCAAAATGTGGCAGAAAACAATTCTTACCGAGCTCTCACGATTAGCGAAGATAGTTTAGTTCTTACCAAGTTAACTTGGTAGCCAAAGGATTTTCAATATTTTTTAGTGTTAACCGAGTTATGATGGTTAACTTGAGAAATTGTTTCTAGAGCAGTACTTATTGAGCTGGGTTAGCCAATGAAGGATTTCATTGTTTTGGAAAATAAAGTTTATTTGTTTAAAGTAATATTTGTAGCGGACTGATCTATGGTTTATTGGTAAATGTAATTTGTGAATGAGCTAACTCGATAATCTAAATGGTATATATAAGAGGTCAAGTTGTGAATTCTAAGTGTGTGATAGATTTGATGTGATGCTGTCATGTCCCCTATTCAAATAATTAAAAAAAAAAAACTTTGCTAAGGCAGGCAGGCTCCAAAAAGGTGAAGTCAGAAAAAAGGGGCTAATCTTTGGAAACCAATGGACTAATAAATAAAAATTATTATTAAATTATATTTTATTAACCCCTCTTGGACGTGAGTTAGGGTTATGCCCTCTTTAAAAGGGGTTTGAAGGCATTTTGGACTCATTCCAGAACTTGATTTTTGCTAATTTTCCTGTTGTTCTTCAGAGGCTGCCAAACCTGTGGAGAAGGAGACCCAAGAATGGGAGTTTGCAAGTTTCTAGGAAGGCTAAGGATGGGAGTTTGAAGCCATTCCATGTGCATGCTCATACAGAGTTTGCCTTTGTGCTGAATAGTGCCGATTTGTGGGTTTTCGGGGTTGTTTTTGGTTTGAGTTCGGTGTTTTCAGTTGAGTGTTTCATATCAGTTTGGGTTGCTGCTATATTTCAAACTTTAAGATGTTAAAATAGAGCTGAATATATGTATTGGGTCATGATTAAACTTCTGAGATAGTTTATGAGTGTTTTTGTGGTGTTTTCGAGCATTGTTTGTTAATTTCGGGAGCCCGATTGAGCATAGTTTTGTCCTACATTTGTGAGCTGTTGTGTAAAGGCTATACAAATCTGGAAATGTCATTTTGTAGGCTGTTATGCTGCTGAAATTTTTGTAAAAATGTCCATTCTCAGATTTATTAGTAATTTGTGAAGTTGTGAAGTTTTTTTGCACTAATTTGGACATACCTGATTTGGGTTTTATTGGGAAATTGGTTGATCTTTGTAATATTGGTTTTTTGGTTTTAAAGATCTGATTTGAGGCTGGAAATACCATGTAAAATTAGTAAAGGGACATTTCAGTGGTATCAGAGCCGTGATCTTGCCAGCCTGAGGGTTTGTAGAAGTTGCATGTTAGTTTTAATAACTACCCAGATCTTGCATGTCAGTTTGACAACTACCCAGATCTTGCATGTCATATTTTATGGTTGTATGTTGCTTCTAATTAATTGCATGTCAAAATTTATGATCGCATGCAACTAAGTGAAAGAGAAAAAAGATATTTGCAGCGAGAAAAGAATAAAGAAATTTTGATCAAACCCCCAGTTGAAAGCAAAAGTACAAAATCCAAGGAAGAAAAAAGAATGGTTGATCCAGATGAGATGGAAAAGAAATTCTTCCAAGACATCGAAAATACTCAGAAGAAAATAGTGGATGGTTTGGCGAAAACTAGAGAGGCTTTGCGAATATTGACAGAAAAATTACAAGGAGTTGCATCTATTAATGAAAAAGGGAGCACTTGAGAGGAGCCAAGAAATGGGAGATCCACACCATCTAAATCAACCAAAACTATTTTCTTGAATGCAGATGAGCCACCAGTACCAAATCCAACCATTAATCCAGTGGAAGAGGTTACAGGTAACTTGATTACATTAAGAGCTACTTATAATGGCTTAGATGATGACTTTCGTAGTCCAGTTCCTTTTAGAGAATATGTGGATATAATGAACACTTTGATGCCCAAGAAAGAGAACAGGAGGGAGCATGACACAAGTGGAAGAGATCTCAAAAATAAAATAAGCAAGTTTGCAGCACCTACTTTTGATGGAACAAATAAAATTTCAGCTAGAGCATGGCTACAAAAATTACAAACTTTCTTCACACTTAACCCCATGAAAGAGAGTGATGTTGTTCAATTTGCAAGTCTACACTTGGAAGATGTAGCCTATGATTGGTGGTATCATGGAATGACTACTCAAGGTCACGATCAGGTAACTACATTTGAAGATTTCAGTCAAAGAGTGATAGATAGATTTGACCTCAACGATGATGAAGAGTACTTTAAAGAATTGTCAAAGTTGAAGCAAACCAAATCAGTTAATGAGTATATAGAAGAATTTCAAAAAGTGGCTGTTATGGTACCTGATATGAGTGAAAAGAGGATCGTTTATCTTTTTCTTGATGGTTTAGAAGATTCTGTTAAGGGTTTGGTTAAGGCTTTCTCACCCTCAACCTTACAGGTAGCTATCAAAAGAAGCTTGCAACTTGAAACTTGCGTGCCTATGAAATCAATCACTAATCAAAAACCCCCAAATCTTTGGAAACATAAGGGAAATTTTCAGAAAAAGACTTTCCCAACACTACCACCAAAAGATGTGACAAATGTGGCAAAAAAGAAGGTAGATGAAGAGACTAGGAGTGAATTACGAAGGAAAAAGCTTTCTTTTACTTGTAGAGAACCATGGGTTCCAGGACACAGATGTTTGGGGAAAGTTCAAGTGCACTATATTGAAGTTGCTTCAAAATATGATTTAGATGAGCATGAGGAATTTCATGATACTAAGGAGGAGGTAGAAGAAGAGAAAGGAAAAGAAATCAGCAAGGATGGCACTTTAGCAGCATTATCAGGAGTCCCAAGATACCATCCCTTCCGAATTCGAGGGGTACTAGCAGGGCAAAGGTTGACCGTTCTTCTTGATAGTGGGGCAACTCACAATTTTATTGATGAGAGATTTTTCATGAAAAGAGGGCTTAAAGAAGAAGATTTTGAGGGATTCAATATTACTGTAGCTGATGGATTCACTATGCCTTGCACACGGGTGGTGAAACAACTCAAGATGACCTTAGGAGATTATGAGTTATGTGATGACTTCTATGTGGTTGGTATTGGGGAGACAAATCTTGTATTGGGTGTTCAATGGTTGCACTCTATCAGAGGCTATTACATGAACCATCAAACTATGGAGTTTAAATTTCATTCCAATGGGAAAGAAGTCATATTGAGAGGGTTATCGAATGGAGCACCTAAGGCGGTCTCTGCAAAGAGGATGGAGAGGACTTTTCGAAGAGGACAAGTAACATGGGCAGCAAGAGTCATAATCCAACCAACAAGCTCTCCAAAGAATCAAGGTAATTTCCATTTTGAAATTCAAAATATTCTTGATAAGCATAGTATAGTTTTCAATGATTTGCCTCTAGGATTACCACCAGATAGAGGTTTTGAGCATGTTATAGAGTTAGAACAGGGTGCCAAACTAGTTATAACAACCCCATACTGCCATCCAAGAGGTTATAAGGAAGAAATTGAAAAAACTATTAAAGAACTCCTGGACATGGGATTCATAAGGCCTAGCTCTAGTCCATTTGCATCATCTGTGGTACTTGTCAAGAAAAAGGATGGTACAATGAGAATGTGTATAGACTACAGGGCTCTAAACAAGAAGACCATAAAAAATAGGTATCCCATACCACGCATAGATGAACTCATTGATGAGTTACATGGTGTTGTATACTTCTCAAAAATTGACTTAAGATCAGGCTACCATCAAATCTGAATGAGGAGTGAAGATGTGGAAAAGACTGCTTTCAGATGTCACTATGGGCACTTTGAATTTCTTGTTATGCCATTCGGATTCACTAATGCACCTGCAACATTCCAATCTTGTATGAATAAGGTATTCAGTCAGCATCTTCGAAAATTTTTTTTGGTATTTTTCGATGATATCTTGATATATAGTAAAACATGGGAAGAGCATCTAAAGCATATAGACACTGTTTTGGGAATCTTGGAGCAGCAATCCTTCTATGCTAAGTTATCTAAATGTGATTTTGGTTTGACAGAGATCCTATATTTGGGACATATTATAAGCTCTAAAGGAGTACAGGTTGATCAACAAAAAATCCAGGCAATTTTGGATTGGCCTCCACCCACTAATCTTACACAGTTGAGAGGTTTCTTCAGGTTGTGTAGCTAATATAGGAGATTTGCCAAGGGATTTTCTTAGCCTGCTACCCCCTTGACTGATTTTACAAAGAAAGGAGCTTTCGTTTGGACAAAAGAGGCACAAAAAACATTTGATAAGCTTAAGGAGGTAATGAGTTCATGGCCTATGCTTGCAATTCCAGATTTCTCTTTACCTTTTGTTGTTGAATGTGATGCTTTTGGAGAAGGTATAGGGGCTGTCCTAACTCAAAGGGGACATCCAATAGCATTTGAGAGTAGAAAATTAAATCAATCAGAGAAATGTTACTCCATCTATGATAAGGAAATGTTGGCAATCATGCATGCACTTCATAAGTTTAGACAATATTTGGTATGTGGGAGATTCATTGTAAAGACAGACCATAATACCCTCAAGTTCTTCTTGAACCAAAGGGATTTGAATGATCATCAACAAAAATGGGTAAGCAAATTTCAAGCTTATGATTTTGATATTGAATACATGAAAGGAAAGAATAATGTGGTTGCTGATGCTCTCTCAAGAAAGCCCACTTTGTGTTCCTTATCATCTATCTCTGCTGATTGGAAAGTCTCCATAATTTTAGAGTATGCTAAAGATTCATTTGCCACCAAGATTTTGGATAAGTTAGTGGATGATAACAGGTACAAGGTTGTTGATGAATTGATTTATTACAAGAACAGGATCTTCTTAGTGCCAGGGTCAAAAACTAAGGAGAGGATATTGAGGGCCTTTCATGACACACCTTTGGCTGGTCATTAGGGATACTTCAAGACATACAGGAAAATTCGAGAGTGGTTTTCATGGAAGGGTATGAAGGAGGATGTCCTTAAACACATTAAGGAATGTATGGTATGCCAACAAAGCAAGAGTGAACAAAATTTTCCTGCAGGGTTGTTGCAGCCACTTCCTATTCCCGAACAAAAATGGGAAAGTATTTCCATGGATTTCATCACTGGGTTGCCCAAGGTTCAAGGTAAGGATTACATATATGTGGTGGTAGATAGACTAACTAAGTATGCACATTTCTTTCCTATCACATCTGATTTCAAGGCATCACAAGTGGCCGAATTGTTCTTCAAGGAAATTTTTAGATTACATGGTTTGCCTAGAAACATTGTTAGTGATCGGGACAGTAGATTCCTCAGCTCTTTTTAGAAGGAGCTCTTTCATTTGGTAGGAACTAAACTCACTCCTAGTACTAGCTATCACCCTCAAACAGATGGACAAACAGAGATAGTTAATAAATGGATAGAGGGATATTTGAGGAACTATGTTTCCAATCAACAACATGCTTGGGTGAAATGGTTACACCTAGGGGAGTATTGTTACAATACATCTCATCACATGTCTATTGGTATGCCTCCTTTTCATGCTCTTTATGGTTATGATTCCCTTTCCTTTGTTGATCTAATACTTTTCGATAGCAGAGTACCCACAGCAAGTGATTTCATCAAGCAAAGCCAAGACATAATAAGGTCCCTCAAGGATAATCTACAACATGCACAGAACCAACAAAAGATATATGCTGACAGGAAAAGGACTTAAAGATCTTTTGAGGTGGGAGATTTGGTATTTGTTAAGTTGCAGCCATATAAGCAAAGGACCTTGAAGAGGAGTGGGGCAGAGAAACTCAAGCCAAGGTTCTATGGGCCTTATAAAATCATCAAGAGGGTAGGAGAGGTAGCTTATGAACTAGAGCTCCCACCAAACAGCAAAATACATAATATTTTTCATGTATCTTGCTTAAAGAAGGTTCTAGGCCAGAAAACCATAGTATCTACAGAATTACCACCTCTTGATGATGAAGGGAAATTAGTTTTGATATCGGAAGAGATTTTGGATACAAGAGAGAAAAGGTTGAGAAATAGGAGCATCATAGAGCATTTGGTCAAATGGAAAGGATTACCACTAGAGGATGCAACTTGGGAAGGAGCGGATATTCTTGAGAATTCCAACCTTCATTGCTTGAGGACAAGCAATATTTGGGAGGGGAGGACTTGTCATGTCCCCTATTCAAATAATTAAAAAAAAAAAAAAACTTTGCTAAGGCAGGCAGGCTCCAAAAAGGTGAAGTCGGAAAAAAGGGGCTAATCTTTGGAAACCAATGGAATAATAAATAAAAATTATTATTAAATTATATTTCATTAACCCCTCTTGGATGTGAGTTAGGGTTATTCCCTCTTTAAAAGGGGTTTGGAGGCATTTTGGACTCATTCCAGAACTTGATTTTTGCTAATTTTCTTGTTGTTCTTCAGAGGCTGCCAAACCTGTGGAGAAGGAGACCCAAGAATGGGATTTTGTAGGTTTCCAAGAAGGCTAAGGATGGGAGTTTGAAGCCATTCCATGTGCATGCTCATACAGATTTTTCCTTTGTGCTGAATAGTGCCGATTTGTGGGTTTTCGGGGTTGTTTTTGGTTTGAGTTTGGTGTTTTCAGTTGAGTGTTTCATATCAGTTTGGTTTGCTGCTGTATTTCATACTTTAAGATGTTAAAATAGAGCTGAATATATGTATTTGGTCGTGATTAAACTTTTGAGATAGTTTATGAGTGTTTTTGTGGTGTTTCTGGGCATTGTTTGTTAATTTCGGGAGCCCAATTGAGCATAGTTTTGTCCTACATTTGTGAGCTGTTGTGTAAAGGCTATACAAATCTAGAAATGTCATTTTGTAGGCTGTTATGCTGCTGAAATTTCTATAAAAATTTCCATTCTCATATTTATTAGTAATTTGTGAAGTTGTGAAGTTTTTTTGCACTAATTTGGACATACCCGATTTGGGTTTTATTGGGAAATTGGTTGATCTTTGTAATATTGGTTGTTTGATTTTAAAGATCTGATTTGAGGCTGGAAATACCATGTAAAATCAGTAAAGGGACATTTCAGATGTGAATGTGAAGGAGGACTAATTATTGGGAAAGTGAATTTTTGAAGGATGATTAGAGATCATTGAGGAGCAGCAAAGTTATATTTGATCAAGGAGGATCTAATGGTGTAGAATAGACATCTATAATCAAAAAATTTAGTTGCATCTTATTCAGGTCAATTCATTATTACTTTCTAACCATTATAGTAGTGATTTTAAAATCTATTAATAGAGTTGGTTTAGTAGCCATTTTGGAAATCCTCTAACAAGGTGACAGTTCAATTGAATTTTCCTAAAGACCTCTAGCAAAGCCACTCCTAACAGGGTGATTAAATCCTTTAACAGAGTCACACCTAATAGTGTGTTTTGTAACCTTTGATAGGGTTGGCTCCTAATAGGGCTCACTTCAGAAGAGTGAAAATTCGTAGCTAGTCACTTGGTAGTTTTTCTCATATTGGATTCCCATGTTAAATCAGGTGTCTCTTGTGTTCATGTTATTTACTTGTGCACACATGTTAATAATTATGAATGCTTAGAGATCAATAACAAGTTAATCAATCAAGTTACAACATTTTGTTTTGAATATTTACTTAGTGACAGTAGTGACCAATTATTTAAGACATCTAAGGGATATGTGGATAATTGATTCACCCCCCCTCCGCCCCACCCCCCACCCCCTCTCAGTTACTCCATCTATAATTCCAACAATTGGTATCAAATCTTTTTGGTGCTTTCAGGAAAATATTTCAAGGATCTAAGCCAAAGATCAAGATGTCTTATGAAAGAGAAATTCCAAAACTTAATAGGGACAACTTCCCAGCATGGCAGGGATTGATGAGACTTCATCTTGCTTCTATTGGTGATACAAGACTAAAATATTTGGGTGAAGCGTATGCAAAAATTGCTAGTCCATTATGTATCAATGATATTCATGAAAAGAAGACTCACAACAACATGATGATAAATATTGTATATGCCCTGAGTTATGAAGAATTTGATGATATCAAAGATTACAAAACTGCTTTTGAAATGTGGAACAAGCTAAAGGAAATCTATGGAGGAGATGATAATGTAAGAAGAGCCAAAGAAGAAAGTTTAAGAGGACAATTTGATCAAATGAGGATGAGAGAAGATGAAAACATTGCAAAATATGTTGAAAGAGTTAAAGCAAGTGTTACTGCAATCAAAGCATCCAGAGGAGATATCAAGGAGGAAATAGTTATAAGTAAAGCTCTTTGAACATTACTTCTCATTTATGCAATCAGAGTTTCTGCAATTCAAGAAAGGAGATGTGAAGAAATGATAAGATAAATTTAGAGGCCATAGTTGGAAGATTAATTGCATTCGAGCTAGAAAACTATGATAATTATGTTCCAGCTACCAACAACATTGAATTGACATTTGAAGCCAAGCTTTCACTCAAGGAGAAAGGTAAGAAGAAAAAGGATTCTCAGTTAGACAGTTATGAAGAATTACAACAGAGTTCAGATAGTGATCTTGTGGTGGTTGAAGCTTTGCTAGTAAGGAAATATTCAAGAGGAAAAGGGAAATAAAAAGGTAAGGTTCCTCTAATCTATTTTTGTTGTGAAGAAATTGGACATATTGCTACTAGATACCCAAATAAGCAAAACAAGGATGAGAAGAAAGGTCACAAGTGCAATGGCAAGAAAGACTTCAAATCATTCAAGGATAAAGGTAAGAAAACATGTTTCATGGCTAAAGATTCTAATTATTTTGATGATGAAGAAGAAGATGAAATTGTTTACATTGTTGTAAAGGATGAGTCTGATAATGATGAGGAAATGGCACTTATTTCTCATGTGAGCAAAAATGATACATGGATTATAGATAGTGGTTGTTCTCATCACATGACTAGTGATAAAACTAAGTTTGAACATATTGAAGACTGTGATGGTGGCAGTGTGAGTTTTGGTAATAATGAACCTTGTTGAATAAAAGGAAAAGGAAGAATCTCACTAACCAAAGAACTTGTATGTGATAATGCATATTGGGTAGAAGGACTAAAACAAAATCTATTGAGTGTGGCATAGCTACTCAATAATGGATTCAAGGTGGAATTCATGCATGGAAAAGTAAGACTATTGGATGGCAAAGGAAAGTTGATTGGATTAGGTACTCAAACAAAAGGTAACTTGTTTTATCTTGAACTTGGTGAATGTTCATGTTTTATTGCAAGTTGAAGAAAGTTGGTTATAGCATAAGAGGTTCTGTCATGTGCACTTTGATAACTTGGTAAAGATAAGAAAATTTAGGAAAGTAAGAGGCATTCCTAACATAAAGAAACTTGAGGTTGGTCTATTCAAGAATTGTCAAATTGGCAAGATGGGAAAGATTACCTTCAAAAACTACAACATAGATCTGTGTCACCGTTTGTGATAAAAAAAATTGTTTTGGTCAAATCTCCTTTTTCTATCAAAACTCAATTTTAAAAAAAAACTAAAAATACCCTTTTATAGATTTCAGATTCAATATCATCATTATATAAATTTTTGAGTGTTTTGATTAGTTATAATATGCTATAATCTAAAAATATTATAAGTCAATATTTCAACATTTCAGAAGATGCTCTCTCAAAAAATGAAAAAAAATAGTAAATCATATCAAAAAAATAAAAAATAAATATTTATCACTAGAGGAGAGAATCCTCTTCATGAATATGTAATTTTTTTTCAAGAAGGTATAGATTTGATAGGGAAGTTTTGACGGGAGGAAAAAATTGTTGGATTCTGACAAGGTTGAACTTGAGTACTTATAACAAAGAAAATATACATAAAAAATAATTATTTCTTTTTTTGTGCACTAGCTCTACATGTCATCTATAAAATATTTTAAAATCATAACAAAAAAAGATGATTTGCACATACTTGTTTGACAGGAACTACATCCTATATTTTTTACAGTTAAAAAAGGGACTTCAAAATAAAATAAAATGATTAAATTCTTAGTCAAAATAATAATAAAAATTATAGGCATAAAATTCATACAATTCTACACATTTCATCAGTTTACATCATCTTCATATTTTAAACGCAAATACCATTTTTTTGTCATTAATGTTGAACTGTCACATTCTGATATCACTTTTCTTTATGAAAGGTGACACAGGTTTGTGCTTTTATGAACTATCAGTCTGAAGAAGTTTTAGAAATTGGTCATACCAATTTGTGTGGACCTATTAGAATAGAAAGTTATACTAGTGAAAAATTCTTCATTCTTTTTGTTGATGATTACTCAATAATGATGACTGTCATGTATCTAAGAGAGAAATTAGAAGTATTTGAGAAGTTCAAATGGTATTTGGCTAGAGTAGAGAAGGAAACAAGAAAAATATTGACATGCTTGAGGTTAGATAGAGGAGGTGAATTCATTTCACATGAGTTCAATAATTTCTACATTGAAAGGGGAATCAAAAGATAGGTTTCAACACCTGGAACTCCTAAAAAAATTGGAATAGTTGAAAGAAGGAACATATCTATCATGGACTATGCAAGAACCTTAATGATTGAAAAGAGCATTGCTATCGAATACTGGAAGGAAGCTATCAACATTGCAGTTCATACATTGAACCAAGTACAGCTAAAGAAGGATTCATTCAAAACCCCCTATGAGTTATAGTATGGCTACAAACCCAATGTAAGTTACCTAAAAGTATTTGAAAGAAAATGTTACATTTTGAAAGAATCTAGAAAAGGTAAATTTGATGTGAGGGGTGATGAAGGAATATTCTTGGGATATGCTTGCAAGAGTAAAGCATATAGATGTTTGAATTTGTCTACTCACAAAGTCATAGAAAGTGCACATGTTAAAGTTGATGAATTTGCAGAAAGAACTGAAGAAGAAAGAAAAAGGGAACTAAAAATGTATAGGAGGTTCTTTTACATTGAACCTGATACAGTGCCAAATACACATGTCAATCAGAAAACTTCAACTCTTGAGTCTTCTGTAACTGAGTTGTAGGAAGTTCAAATTAAGTCAATGCCTACCAAGTTGCAAGGACCCAAGTTGCAAATAGAAGCTACCAAATCAATAGCTACTGAGCCCAAGCAGTTAGAACCAGATGCATTAGGAAATAAATGCTAGATTGAGGCTATGAATGAAGAGATAGAGCAGATAGAGAAAAACAAAACATGGACTCTTGCACCTATGCCTAAAGAAAAAAATGTGATTGGAACTAAGTGGGTATTCAGGAATAAGTTAAATGAAGATGGTAAGGTGTCAAGGAACAAAGCTAGACTGGTATGTGAAGGATACTCTCAAGAAAAAGGTGTAGTCTATGGAGAGAATTTTGCTCCAATTGCATGATTGGGAGGTGGCATAACCTTACTTGCATATGCTGCATACAAGGGATTCAAAGTTTATCAAATAGATGTCAAGTTAGCATTTCTCAATGGTATATTGGATGAAGAGGTTTACATTTAATAGCCTGAAGGTTTTGTTGATCTAGACAAGAAGGAGATGGTCTGCAAATTACATAAAGCATTGTATGGTCTGAAGCAAGCCCCTAGAGCATGGTATGAGAGATTGTATAACTATCTTATTCAGATTGGTTTTCAAAGAACTAATGATAATAGTAGCTTGTACATCAAGGAATGACCAGATAATAAGATTGTTTTGGTAGAAATATTTGTAGATGATACTTTATTCACATGAAATGATGATCTTTGTAAAGAACTTTCAGAGCAAATGAACAAGGAATTTGAAATGTCAATGTTTGGAGAAATCACATTTGTTTTCGGTCTTCAAATTCAATAGAATAAGAATGGTATTTACATCACTCACTCTAGATACAATAAGGAGATACTAAAAAATTTTGGTATGGAAGACTATAAACTAGTTGAGACTCCTATGTGTACTGGATTGAAACTTACCAAGGATGATGAATCAAAGGAACTGGATTAGATATTGTATAGATCTATGATTGGAAAGTTGCAGTATGTAGTGCATACAAGACCAGACATTTCCCTTGCAGTTGGTATTGTAGCAAGATTCTCAGCAAAACCAAAAGAAAATCACATGATGGAAATCAAAAGGATCATGAGATACTTGAAAGGAATTGAAGATTATGGATTATGGTATACACTTGGAGGATATCTAGATTTAAAAGTGTTTACTGATGCAAATTGGGCAGGAAATGTTGATGATAGAAAGAGTACAAGTGGAGGAGCCTTCTTTCTTGGAAAAAGTTTGGTTTCATGGACAAGTAAAAAATAGAATTGTACATCCCAGTCCATAGTAGAGGCTCAATATGTTGCAGTAGCAATAAATTGTTCAAACATTTTTTGGTTCAAACAATTATTGGAAGGTATGAAGGAAGAAATCAAAGAACCAGTTTTTATGTTTTGTGACAATACAAGTGCAATTAATATATCCAAAAATCTAGTGATGCATTAAAAAACCAAGCATATTGCTATAAAGTATCACTTTGTCAGAGAATTGGTACATGATAAGGAGATCAGATCAGAATATGTTGATACAAAGGAACAAATTGCTGACATATTCACAAAGCCTTTACTTAAGGATACATTCTTGTATCTAAGAGGTAAGTTAGGGGTCATTCCCCTATTTGACGCTCACTAAAATATAGTTTTAGTGATGCATCAACAAGAACTGAATTGAAGATCTATTAGTTGATGTAGCAAAGTAATGAAGATATTGCATATGAATTAGTACTTAAGGTACATTGGAATTCGTTTGAATTGTGTTGTCTTTGGCATGTGTTGTCAAAGAGGGAGAGTTTACTATCATATCTTTCTGAAATTTGCAAGAAAAAGATAATTTATGCAAGAGGATGAGATTACTATGAAAGAGAAGTTTTTTGGAATGAAATGTAAGAGGGAGAAGCATTCTATCAGAAAAGACTTGTTTTCAAAATTTCATTCTCCTATGACATGTTGTGTTGACATCAATGCTAAAGAGGGAAATTGTTGGATATAATTGTCCAATTATGTGTTGTCTTTGATGTTACACAAATGTTATATCAATCATCAAATAGAGTCTACTAAGCTCAGTTGGTCAGCAAGGAAAAAGGCAGAGTCTACCGAGCTTAAAAGGTTAGCAAAGAAGATTTATAGTGTCTACCGAGTTTTTTTAGGCTTTACCTTGTGTAGAAAGTTGTTATCAAGCTTTCAAGGTTAAGCAAGGCAATTCAGTGTCTACCGAGCTTACTCAGTCATCAAAGGAAAATGTGGTAGAAAATAGTTCTTACCGAGCTCTCATGATTAGGGAAGATAGTTTAGTTCTTATCGAGTTAACTTGGTAGCCAAAGGATTTTGTAGATTTTGTGGTGTTAAATGAGTTATGATGGTTAACTTAGGAAATTTTTTCTAGAGTAGTATTTACCGAGCTGGGTTGGCTAATCAAGGATTTCATTATTTTAAGAAATAAAGTTTATGTATTTAAAGTAATATTTGTAGCCGATTGATCTATGGTTTATTGGTAAATGTAGCTTGTCAATGAGCCAACTTGATAATTTGAATGGTATATATAAGAGGTCAAGTTGTGAATTCTAACTATGTGATAGATTTGATGTGATGTGAATGTGAAGAAGGACTAATTATTGGGAAAGTAAATTTTTGAAGGATGATCAGAGATCATTGAGGAGTAGCAAAGATATATTTGATAAAGGAGGATCTGATGATGTGGAATAGAGATCTATAATCAACAAATTTAGTTGCATCTTATTCAGGTCAATTCATTGTTACTTTCTAACCATTGTAGTAGTGATTTCAAAATCTCTTAACAAAGTTGGTTTAGTAGCCATTTTGTAAATCCTCTAACAAGGTGACAATTTAGTTGAATTCTTCTAAAGACATCTAGCAAGGTCACTCGTAACAGGGTGATTAAATCCTCTAATAGGATCACACCTAATAGTGTGTTTTGTAACCTTTAACAAGGTTGGCTCCTAACAGGGCTCACTTTAGAAAACTAAAACTTGGTAGCTAGTTAGTTGGTGGTTTTTCCCATAATGGGTTTCCATGTTAAATCTAGTGTCTCTTGTGTTCATGTTATTTACTTTTGCATGCATGTTAATAATTATGAATTATTAAAGATTAGTAACAAGTTAATCAACTGATTTACAACAATTTTTTGTGAATGTTTACCGAGTAATAGTAGTGACTAGTTATTTAAGACATCTAAGGGATCTGTGGATTTGTTTTTGTGGTTACTGATTCACCCCCCCTGGCTCAGTTACTCCATCTATAATTCCAACACTTCTAGCTCCTAAAGGTGTTCATGAAATCTTGCTTCACATGGGAATAGGGGTTCCTTAAACTTAACAACTTAGACCTATAGGCATCTCTTTTCCATTTTAATTTTTTTTCTTAGACTTTTCCATGACATTAGGTTGCTGTTCAAGTACAACATGGATTCAATATTTGCCAGTGTACTGAAATCACTAGCAGTTGGTGTGTCACCATCTTTAATCTTTGTAATTGCATCATTGAAACTCTTTGTCAGAGCCTCTGAATCCATATGTCCATCATTGAATTGTAGAATCCCTATAGGATTCACCACATTTATATTCTTCAAGAGTTCCCTATGCATCCTGGCGATTTCATTTTCAATTGACTAAATTTCTTTAATGGCTCTCCTATAGATAAATTCCTTCCAACGCATATTACTTTTTAGGATAAACATCATACAGGAATCCACAGTTCTCATAGGATTTTCACCTAGGAATTTTAGTACTCCAAACTTTTCAACTTCACTAATCTAAAAAATGATGGCTGGACATCAGTTTTGAATAGCTTCCCATCCTAGTGCAAGAGTCATGATTTCACCCAATAGAGTTTCTCCTTTAGAAAATGTAGGAGTGAAGTCTAGAATGAATTTTTTGCCCTCCTTAATGATAGAAGTTATCTAGTCCTGCATTGCATTTGAAAGTAATTTTCCTTTATGCATTTGTTTAACCAATTGTTGGCTATTTGCAATATTAAGATCAAAGGACTATGGGATCTAAACCACTGGAAGGGTCTCAAGATTCATTAACAAATCTATGTAGGTGGCCGTGGTCACTACTAAATCTTTGAGTTATTTCTTCTCTTTACTATGTTTTTCTAACTAGGTTAACATGTGATCAATAGAAAACTTGAAAAAGTGATTACCTGTACTCCTGTTGATGGTTCATAGTTCAACTGAAGTAACCCTGAAACCTTCAGTGTCTATTTCTCTAGATTAATTTTTTTGCTTATATGTGGCTACCTTTTCTATTATTTTTCTAGTTGCTAGATCTTTAATTAAATGATTTTTAGCTTTCAATTCTTAACTTCGGAGCTGTGAGCTACATATCTAGTTACAATGTCTTTCACTGGTGTAGATACTAGCTGCAGGTTTCTTTTCTTGCTAACCAAGTTAGATAGCCAAGAGGGAACAATAGGACTGGTAGAGATTGCTTGAGTCTCTTTGGTAGGAGTCATGAACCTGGGTTGGTCTACCTAGGGGCCTCAATCAATTGTACATCACCATCAAGATCATCTAAGAAACTTAGACCATCTACTAAATCTTGTCCTTGAACTATCATCTTCTCCTTCTAAAGTTCTTGTTGCATGATTTCCTCAGACTTGATTTTGTATGTAGTTCTAGGAGCCATGTTCTATGTAGGAGACAATGTTCTTTTTTTCCTATTAGGAGTCAATACACTTCCTACAATAGGAGATGAAACCTGAATCTTAGAAGTTAGCTATTCAAAAAAGAAACTATTTTTGGAGACTTTACATATTGAAGATCATTGATTGTCTTCATGCTTTTCCTCCTTAGGTAGTTGTCCATGTGGTTGAGGATGGATTTAGTTCTTAGATTTATGTCATCTTGCTCCTCTTGATTCCAATTCACTTCTAACTATTTTGACTCACTAGCTTCTTCCCTTCTTGGCTCAACAATAACTGAACCATCCTTAATTACTCCTAATTGAAATTTCATCTTGAGGGAATTGACTTTTTGAAGTGTTAACCTTGAATGGTCTATCTTCAACACTTCCTCTTCATCTTTGCAATCTTGGCACAAGTCCTCCAAATGAGGGACTATCGGTGACTGAACTTTCAAGCCAAGAACATAAGCTACAAATATTTTACTATCAAAATATCATTTTCCTTGAGAAGACCCAAAACCAAAGCCAATAAAATTACTTACTATGATGGGGGTGTTAATCATATTGCTATAGGTTAGAGAATCATGTTTGATAGAAAAAAAAGATTCCCAATTCTGTTGGGGTACATTGTCTTTAATTACATAAAAAAGTTGTCTGCAAACTTCGGCCAAAAAAAAGTAGTCAAATGTATAGCATGGAAACTTCATTGGTTTGTCATTGAACCCACCCACTCTCAAATGAGTGAACTTAGGTAACTCACTAAAATAGCTTCCATATTTCTAGATCAAGTTTTGGGCTCTTGAGGACGGTCTAGGCATGGATGCCTTTTTCAGAGTCAAATGGATGCTTTCTAGTAACACATCATGTACTTTTATAAAATTTTCTAACACCCTATCCTTTTGGACTAGAGGGCAATATTAATAGACTATTATTTCTTCACTCTGAATTTCATGTGGGAGGGAAGTGATGTTACTGACACAAGCAATGCAATAGGTAAGTTAAAAGGCCATGTAGAAATTATCTTTAGATTCATTAGCATGTTTGAGCTGGCTTTTTAATGAACTAGCAATTACTTCAGTCCCATCCATCCATTTTTTTCCCTTTAAAATAATCTCTACATAACAAAACATCCATTCTTCAAAAAGGAAAACATTAGTTGAACCCTTAACTTGATTCAACAACACTACAAGATCATGAATATGGGGTTTCATATGATCTTTAATGATTACCTTGGGTAACCTCAAACCTTTTGCATAATTGGTTTCTATCCACTTCCTAGCTAGAATGTTACAATATTTACTTGGGCTTTCCTGATACTCAGCTAGGGACTGGATAGGAAAAAATGCAAAAAATGTGCATTCTGGTAGGCATGAAACCAAGGCAATGGTTTCCTTGGAGATAGATGACACAGAATTCCCATCCTTATTCAAGATACTTTTACTTCTTACATCATAATGATCAATACAAAATTGAAGCAATTCAAGACTTAACAGGGTAGGAGGGAAAGTTGTAGCTTCAATCAAGCCACTAGTCAAGATTTTTGTGCAACAATTCATTTCATCAGCGTACTCAAGGAAATTGGATTTCAACTTCTCTACTTTAATAGCCTCTAGATTAGTATCACTAATAATGGGTCTCTTACATTCAAGACTTGAAGCATTCCTAAAGAAATGTAGTAAAAACTTCATCTCAAGCAAAGAAAGTAAAACCCAAAACTAATTTTATCTCTGAAATAAACACAGATGGTAGAACAAAGAGAAGGTTTTTATATGTTCTCACCTATAATTCACCTCAAAAAGTGACCTCTTTTCCTTGCTTCTCAATCGCTTCTCCTTCAAATCTTTCTTTCACATAATAAGAAAAAGAGGAAACTTATGTTCTTGTAAAAGGGAAAAAGAGAACATATAGGCAAAAGTATGACCTCATAATGAGGAATTCATGAAAAATTAGTTGTGGTTGGGTTCAATATTCAAAATCCTTTGACAAGAAATTCTATTAAGTAACTCCCCTTCATGGATTTTCTAGCAATGATTACTTTCATCTGACACCCAATCTTCTCCTTGAGGGAAATATTTCCCACTTTAATTCATGATGATGATTTTCTCATGCTTGGAATTAAGGCACACCTCAAAATTATTACTTTTTGACATACCAATTAATGCCTTGGGAACCAAGAGTTTTTAGCAAATCATAATCACTTTTGATGAAAAATGCTAGTTATAGAATAACTTTCAACTGCTTCAAACTGAGATTCAAATGGGTTTGAACTAGTTTAAAGGAACCCTTTGTAATCCTTGGTATGCATCACCTAGAAGAACACAACCAATATAAATCCATTTGATTGAACTCCTTTGAAATACTTTGAACCAAGGTTCAAAGAGGTTCAAAGAGATTCAAAACATAATAGTCTTGATAGATAGCATGGAGAACCTTGTACAATGTTTTTTCTATGATTGAGGAAATATGAATCAACAGGCATGAAACTTCAAAAATTGTATTGAGTATACTTAAGGAAAGCTTAGGAAAGTCAAGAAAAATGGCTACTCAGAATAGGACTAATAGGGGCTCTAACTAGGGACTAGGTACACAGAGTACACAGAGAACTCATAATCTAGAGAAAAAACAAGCACAAGAAAACACCAAAACTGAAAACAACGGGAAAGTGGGGAAAAAGCAGAAAAAAGCCAAAAATGGGGTATGTACATGACTAGGACTCTTAAAGGAACTACATCTTTATTAACTGCAGGTACTGCCAATTATAGGTAAAGGAAAAAATTGTGTCATTTGGGTAACTTAGATGGAAAGCACTTGGAACAACATTTTCTAAAATGATGAACGAGCCCTTCCAAAGAGAATCAAATTTGCTATGCATTCCCTTAGGTTCTCTTCTTTTATTCCATAAGAGCACTTCATCTCCCTTTAAGAATTTACAAGGCCTAGTTCTCATATCAAAGATTTGCTTTACCTTCATCTGATGTTCTGTGATGTGATCAACAAGCTTATGTCTTTCTTTTTCTAGCTTGTTTAGATACATTATCCTCTTTTCTAGAGAGTCTTGAAAAAAACTATCTTCAATCATAGACTGCAACTTTCTAGTAGATAGTTCAAGAAGTAGGGATACTTGAGCACCTTCTCCATACACCAATTCAAATAGAGCCATGCCAATAGCTCTTTTGGGGGTGATCTAGTCAGCCCACAATGCCTCATATAGCTTCTTGTGCCAATTTTGGGGATTATCAGCTACCAATTTCCTTATTATAACAACCAAGATCTTGTTACTAGATTCTACCTTCTCATTCCCTTGAGGAAAATTATCTAAGGAATGAGCTAATGATATACCATGTTCATAGAAAAAAAGGGAAATATCTTCAGATGAAAAATAGGTTGCATTATCTATGACTATCTTTTGAGCTACCCCAAACCTAACAAAAATATATTTAGATAAGAACTCAGATACCACTTGAGAGTTGGCCTTTTTAGTTGGTATAGCTTCCACCCACTTGGTGAAATAATTAGTAGCTATTAATATGTACACATGCCTGACACTAGATGAAGGCTTCAATGGCCCAATGAAATCAATACCCCATTCATTAAAAGGTTCATCAATCACTATTGACCTGAGGGGTAAAGCTGCTAATTGAGGATGACTAATGAAGAGTTGAAATTTTTCACAATTTTTAACAAAATAATAAGAATCCTTAAACATACCTGGCCAGTAAAAGAAATTTCTAAGGATTTTAAAAGTAGTAATTGTAGATGAAAAATATCCCCCACATACATCTAAATGATATGTTTTTAACAACTTTTTCTGTTGCTCTTTATCTACACATCTCAAAAAGGTTTTGTCCACTCCTTTTTTATACAATATGCCATTAGAGATTACATATTTGGTAGCCTTCAATTGGAGATTGTGTTTTTCTTTATAGCTCATATTTGAAGGACACTCACCATATGTCAAAAAGTATGCTACGTTAGAGAACAAAGGATCTATTGAACTTATTAGCAAAATAGAATGCATTGCTTCAACAATGTTAGGGGATGATTCTTTGTTATTGGCCATCAACCTACATTGACCTCATCCTCTTACTATAGAAGTGGGCTTGATGGTTAAATCATATTCTTGAACCTTAGTCACCCACACAACCCTTTTATTCACTCTAATCTCCTACTGAGTCAGTATGGTTTTTAATGTTGTCTCTAGTACATAAACAATTGAATGGGAATGAAAAATGTATTATTTGAATTTCTTTAACACTTTCACCATAGCAAACACATTTTTCTCCATTTATGTATAATTTAACTCATGTTTCTTCAGGGGAATGATCATGAAAGCAATTGGGGCTTCATTTTCCTTATCACTTCATTAGATCAGAATGCATAACATAGTGTGTTCTAAAGAATAGTAGTAGATAATGGAATATTTTTCAAAATTTAGGCTAACCAACATGGGAGCATTTGAAATGGCCATTTTAATATCTTCAAAATCTTTCTTACCTTCCTCTTGGCACCTGAAAGGATGTTTTTTGCTCATCATATTCAATAGATGCCTTACCTTTTCAAAAAATTCAAGAATAAAGCTCCTTAAAAAATTGATTCGACCAAAGAAGGACTTTAAATCACTTCTATTGGTAGGAAAAGCTAACTTCTATATCACTTTCACCCTATCTAGGTCAATCTTTATACCATCCTTTGAAACAATATGCCTGAGCAGTCTACCTTCTTCTACGAAGAATACAAACTTCTTAGGATTGAGGGATATATCGTGTTGCTTGCATCAGTTAAGCACTACTTCTATATCTCTCAAGTGATGTTTCCTCCTTTTAGATTATATGGTCAAGTGATCAAGGTATATTAAAATTATACAATCTCTCAAATCCTTAAAGGAAGAATTCATTGCCCTCTAGAAAGTTGCTCTTACGTTGATCAAGACAAATGGCATCTGATTATAAGAAAAAGTTCCTCAAGGAGTGATAAAGGCTGTTTTGTGTTGATCCTCAAGTGCAACACTAATTTGATTGTATCTTGAATACCCTTCCAACATTGACATAACTTTAGGACCCAACAACTATCTGCAAAATATGATCCATAGTGGGGAGTGCATAGTTATCCTAGAGACTAGCTTGGTTCAAATTCCTAAAGTCCACACAAATTCTTATTTCACTATTTTTATTTCTCACAGGGACAATATTTTCTATCCATGTTGAGTGATGGATTGGATACATTATGTGAGCTTTCAACATTTTCTCTACTTCCTTGAAAATAGCTACATATACCTTAGGATTGTAGTTCCTAAGTTTTTTCCTGAAAGTAGTCGCTTTTGGTTTTAGGGATATATGATGTAGAAATTCTCCATTCCTAAAGTTCTTTAGGTCTTCATATCCCCAAGAAAAACCATCTTAATATTTAGTAAGAAGTTTTGACAACTTTTCTTTCTCCTTTTTAGAGTAGGTTTGACTGATAGAAATCCTCTTAGGATTTTCTTCATTCCCAAAGTTTATTTTATCATGCTCTCTGAGAATTTGGTTAGGATCATCTCCCTTTTAAGGGGAACTTTCATCCTTTCTACCAAAGAGATGTTCTGAAGACACCAGCTCTTTTGCAATCTAGTTACCCTTTAATTGAATAATTTCCCCTAATTTAGTTAATTCTTCTCCAATCAAATTGCCATCAGTATTTGACCCTTCAAAGAGAGTATCAAAAAAATTTCTAACACATTCGATGAAATCTGTTAACTATGCATCATTATCAAAAAATTTATAGGGATTTATTTTGTCTAGGACCCTAGGTCTATAAATCATTTTAACCTTGTAAGTATCACTTTTGAAGTCTAGATATGGTAACAACAAAGAGGTTGAAATAGATAAGGAGTCAACTTTAGTGTTTTGAGAATGAGGCACAAATTCAATAGAAAAGCATCAAAGGATTTCATTTCATCCCAAACCAAATTTCTATAATGTTTCAACTTATCATTTTTCATAGAAAATTTCTTTCTTACTTGTTTTAAAATGAGTCTGGCATCATCTCTCATCTTCAATTGTGTTATCTTCTTTGCTTTGGCTTCCTGAAGGCCTAAGAGAAATGCTTCATACTTTGCAATGTTGTTTGTATTATGTAAATCCAATTTAAATGAGAATAGTAATATATCTCTAGAAGGTGAGATCAAAACAACTCCCATGCTTAACTCTAAATTAAAGCAGCTACCATTGAACTCCAAAATCCATAGAGCATCTTCGTAGTTCACCACTTCACTTTCTTTGCATTTATCCTCAGGTAAAATAACATACTTTCCAAACTAACACTCTTCATATAGTATCTAAGCTTTGGGGTTGTCTAAAGGTACATCTACATATTTATTCTTTGGTTCTAGCTCTAGTTTTATTCTTTTCTTTCCCATTGGGATCTAAGCTTCAGACCAGTCCATCTTGATTTCTCCACCCATGTCCTTACAAAAGTTTATACTAAGAAACATTCCATAAGTAGCTGGGATGTTAGCTACTAGGATGGTGAATTTTATTCTTTTATATGGACAAGCATAAAGAACAAATTGTACATCTTTCACTTGTCCAACTAGGGGCACTTTCTTCCCATCCATAGAATAACAATGCCTGAAGGTTTTAAAAAGATCTAAGCCAAGGGCTTTAGCAACATGAGCAAGTATAATATTATCAGAGGCTCTGGAGTCAATGATACATTGCTTAGTTTTTGGCCATTTAGCAATAAGGATACACAGAAAGGATTAGGTTTCTTCTCTACTATCTCCCCTTTAGTAGCATTGGTTGTTGGTTCCATATGGGCATTATTTTTTGTATATCTTTCAGACACCAAGACTAGCTCATTTAAGGATTTTTGATTTTCAATCATACCATCAGAAAATTGAACATTAGTAGTCGAGCTCTCTTTACATACTAGACTAATTTGTCTAACTCCTTAGGATTCAAACTTAAGTATTTAGTTGGAGAAATTGATATAGAGGAAGATTTCCAAAATTCTAGAATGTCAAAAGTGGATGCATCCACTGTTGATTGTGCTCTAGATAATATCTTGGGTTCTGCATTCTTTGTTGAATCATTGTGTACATGCTCTTTCCCTTTTGAATTTGACATAGTTATGTTTGCCCCCATGTAAGGTTTCTAATTTCTTTGACTCTTGGTCAATATAGTACAGGTAGGATCTTGGAGTGTTACAAAAGCATCACCTCCCCTTTTTGTGTCAGACTCATACTCAATAAAATAGGTGCCTGTATTTTCATTTTCCACCATTATGCATTCAATAGGTTTTTTAGCTACAAGAGAATCCTTTGTTAATTGAACACATCATAACTAATTAGTACAAGTTTTCCCATCATGGTCTATAGTTAGGTGGAAAGAGTACATGGTCTCTTTAGGGATTTCTTCAATTTGCAATCTTGTTTGAGGGGAGGTCAAGGTTGGAGTTTTGCCATAACCTTAGGGTTGTTGATGCCTATGCATATCTTGATAAGGAGATTGGTAAGGTCCATGAGGTTTGTGCAGTTTTCTTTTTATCATTACCATGTCATTCATTAACCTCTACATGACAAGGTCTATGGGGATGGAGGTTGAAGTGGTCCTAGAGGATTAAACTTTTATTCTCTATTTACTAGTAGTAATAAGTGCATCCTCTAGTTGAATAGCTAATATTTGAGTGGTAGCTAATCAGCGACTACATCTTTTATGAGATGAAAACTCACATCTAGAGGAATAGCTTTGACAAAGAATATCTTTTGATTTTCTTGATTATGTCTAGATGCTACAACAATTCTCTGAATTAACCTATTGAAATTTGCCACAAATTCTCTCATAGTTTCATGCATTTCATTCTTTAATTGAATGAGCTAAAGTAACAAGGAGAATTAATTATCAAGGGCTTTGAATCTATTCTCAAATGAATCTTTCATATCATTCCAACTAGTGATGGAATCTTGGGGTAGGTGATTGAACCAATCACTGGCAGCATCAATCAGCATATAGACAAATAACCTAACAACAATTTCCTCAGTAGGGACACTTATAATTCCGTAAGCCATATGAAAAGAACTCAAGTGATTGTTCATAGAAACCTTACCATCTCCACCAAATTTAGGTAAGAGTTCAATGCAACCTTTAGGTAATGCTACAGGATTAACTCCTAGATTCAAAGAGCCTATATTATGCCCCCATGATTGATTGATGACCATGTTTGGTAATATAACTTGTAGAGGTTGGATATCTAAATGAGAAGAGAATAGAGCTTTTAATGGGAGTAAAGACTTCACCAATGGTGAGAAAGGGGAATGTTTGGATGGAGAACTAGGTTTACTACTAGACTTAGTTCTTTTCTTCTTTAGGTCATTAAAATCAGGTAGGAAACTCAAGTTCTTTAAAGGTTCAAAGTTTTCATCTAAAAATCCCTTTTCTCTTTCTCCTCTTGTATACCTCCTAGCAGTCAGATCTACTTCTCACTTGTTTATCTAGGGTTTTGTAGGCACTTGAGCAAGTCTATTAACTATTGCTTCCTCTTGAACTTTCGGTACACCTCTAAAAAGTTCAGCACACTCTTCATCCCTTTCAAGAACATTCAAAACTTGTTGAAATTTTTGGTTATTTTGATGCAATGTCCAAATAGCTAAAGTTAAATATGAGATTATATCTTCCTCTGCATATTTGAATCCAAGATTGGGCTGCAACATAGGGAAAAAATTATCATGTGGAAGAACCATTGTAATTCATCACTATTTCAAATTTTTGGCCCTCTTTCCAAGGGACTCTCCCCAGTAGAGTCACCAAAAATTTGTTGGTGAATAGATTGTCTTTTCTAATTACACATAAATTTCTTCTACACCCAAGATTTGGAAAACACAAAAATGTTCACAACAGTTGAGAAAACTTCATATTATTTGTTTTCTCTCTACATTTATAGGTATAGCTCCCCTTTGCAAAATATATCAATGGATTAAAGGAAAGTAAATAAGATCAATTGCACACTTTTACCAAAAAGTTCTTAAGGTACTCTTGCATACTCTTAGGAAATAAGGTGGTAGTTCATTTATTTGTTCACAAGAAAGGATGAAAATTGCCTAGTCTTTTCAGAAAAGATAATCTAGCTGAAAGAAACTAAGCACTACAAGAATTTCAAGATACTCCTGCAAGAAAATTGACTAACATAAACTAGATGAAAATAACAATAGATATCCCATACAATAGATCATATGTTCACAAAGTAACAATTCCTAGACTGCTTCAAGCACCTAGTTTTAAAACACCATAAAAGATTCTATATATATATATATATATATATATATATATATATATATATATATATATATATATATATATATATATGTATGTATGTATGTATATATATAGATATATACATACATACATATATATACATATATATGTGTGTATATATATATATATATATGTATATATGTATATATGTATATATATGTATGTATATATATATCTATATATATACATACATACATATATATATATATATATATATATACATACATATATATATATATATATATCTTCCTTTAGCACATAGTCATCCAAAAGATTATATATATATGCTATCTATCTATTGCCATTTAATTTAAAGGACCTATTTTATTAGATTATTTTTAGCCTCCTAAATTCTAACCCTTAACCAGTTTAATGTCGTAGCATTTATAGTTTTTCACATATCTGAAAGGCCTCCATTAATTCAAATAGTTTTAAAATAGTTTCAAAAATAAAAAATGGAAAGTAAATGTCTTGATCAAGCTTCATCGCCGGTCTTCTCCTCTTCACCTACGATTTTCCTCACCGGTTTCTAGCTCCTGAAGGTGTTCATGAACTCTTGTATTGCATAGGAATAGGGGTTCTTTAAACTCAACAACTTAGACCTGCAAGCATCTTTTTTTCATTTGAATTATTTTATTCTTAGACTTTTCCATTGCATTAGGTTCTTGTTCAAGTACAACATGGATTCAATATTTGCCAGTACAGTGAAATCACTAGTAGTAGCTGTGTTGCCATCTTTAATCTTTGTAATTGCATCATTGAAACTCTTTGTTAGCACCTCTAAATCCATATTTTCATCATCAATCTATAGAATCCCTATAGGATTCACCAAATTCATATTCTGTAAGAGTTCCCTATGCATTCTAAATAATTTCATTTTAAATTGACTGGATTTCTTCAATGGCCCCCTTGTACATCGATTCCTTCCAACCCATATTACTTTTCAGGGTAAACAACATACAAGAATCCATAGTTTTCATAGGATTTTTGCCTAGTTATTTCAATACTCCATACTTTTTGACTTCACTAATTTGAAACACAATGGCTTGACATTAGTTTTGATCGACTTCCCATCCCAATGTGAGAGTCTAGATTTCACCCAATAGTGTTTCTCCTTTAGCAAATTTAGTAGTGAAGTATAGAATGAATTTCTTTCCCTCCTTAATGATAGAAGTTATCCAGTCTTGCATTGTATCCAAAAGTAATTTCCCTTTCTGCATTTGTTTAACCAATTGTTGGCTATCTATGGAATTAGGATCAAAGGACTGCAAGGTCTGAACCACTAGAAAGGCCCTGAGATTCATTAACAAATCTATGTAGGTGACCATGGTCACTACTAAATCTTTGAGTTCTTTCTTCTCTTTACTATCTTTCTCTGACTAGGTTAACATGTGATCAACAAAAAATTGTAAAAAGTGATTACTTGTACTCCTATTGATGGTTCCTAGTTCAATTGAAGTAACCTTGAAACCTTCAGTCTCTATTTCTCTAGATTTAGTTTTCTACTTATATGTGGCTAACTCTGCTATTATTTTTCCAGTTTCTAGATCTTTAATTAAATGAGCATCATTTTTTAGTTTCTTAACTTTGAAGCCATGAGCTGCATATTTAATTACAATGTCTTTATTTGGTGTAGATAGTGGTTGGAGGTTCCTTTTCTTGTTGACCAAGTTGGATAGCCAAGAGGGAATAATAGGACCAGTAGAGATTCCTTGAGTCTCTCTAGTAGCAGTCATGAACTTGGGTTGGTCTATCTTGGGGGCTTTAATCAATTGTACATCACCATCAAGATTATGTAAGAAGCTGAGACCATCTACTAAATCCTATCCTTGAACCATCATCTTCTCCTTCTGAAGTTCTTGTTGCATGATTTCCTTGGACTTGGTTTTGGATCTAGCTCTAGGAGTTGTGTTCTATGCAAGAGACAACATTCTCTTCTACCTATTAGGAGTCAATATGTACTACTTGTAATAGGAGATGAAACTTGAATGTCAAAAGTTAGTGGTTCAAAAAAAGAAACTATTTTTGGAGATATTCCAGATTGAAGTTCATTGTCTTTCTTCATGCTTTGCCTCCATAGCCAGTTGTCGATGTGGGCAAGGATGGATCTAGTTCTTAGATTTATGTCATCTTCCTCCTTTTGATTCTAATTCACTTCTAACTATTTTGAATCACTAGCTTCTTCCCATCCTAGTTCAACAATATCTCAACCATCCTCAATTACTTCTTCTAATTGAAATTTTAGCTTGAGGGAACTAATTTTCTAAAGTGTTAACCTTCAATGGTCTCTATTCAACACCTCCTCCTCATCTTTGCAATCCTAGAACAAGTCCTCCAAATGAGGGACTATAGGGGATTGACCTTTCAAACTAAGAACCTGAGCCACAAATCTTTTTACTATCAAAATTTTTTCTTCATTGATAAGACCCAAAACTAAATCCAAGCAAATTACTTCCTATGACAGAGGCATTAATCATACTACTATAGGTTAAAGAATTGAGTTTGATAGGAAAGATGTACTCCCAATTCTCCTATGGTAGATTATCTTTAGTTAGAGAAAATAGTTGTTTGCAAACTTTAGCCAAAACAAAGCAGTAAAGTGCATAGCGTGACAGCTTTATTGGTTCATCCTCGAACCCACCCACTCTCAAATAAGTGAACTTAGGGAACTAGATGAAATAGTTTCCATATTTTTGGATCAAGTTTTGGGCTTCTAAGGACAATCTGAGCATGGGTGCCTTTTTTAGAGTCAAATGCATGCTTTCTAGTATCACATCATGTACTTTTCTAAAATATTCTAGGACCCTGTCCTTTTGGAGTGGAGGGTAGTATTGATAAACTATTATTTCTTAACTCCAAATTTCATGTGGGAGGGAAGTGATTTTACTAACACAAGCAATGCAATAGGTGAGATAAGAAGCCATATAGAATTTTTTTTTAGATTCCTTAGCATGTTTGAGCTATCTTCTTAATGAACTAGCAATTACTTCAGCCCAATCCATTCACTATTGTCCCTTTAAAATAATATCTACATAATGAAATATCCATTCTTCAAAAAGAAAAACATTAGTTGAATTCTTAACTTGATGCAATAGCACTATAAGATTATGAATATGGAGTTTGATATGATCTTTAGTGATTATCTTGGGTAGCCTCAAACCTCTGCCATAATTGGTTTCTATCCACTTCTTGGCTAGGATGTTACGATATTTACTTGTGCTTTCCTAATACTCAACAAGGGACTGGATAGGAGAAAATGTAGTAAATTGCATTCTAGAAGGCATAAAATCAAGGAAATGGTTTTCATGGAGATAAATAACACATACTCCCCATCCTTGTTCAAGATAATTTTACTTCTCACATCATAATGATCAATACAAAATTGAAACAATTCAAGGCTTAACAGGGAAGAAGGGAGACCTGTGGAGTCAATCAAGCCACTAGTCAATATTTCCATGCAACCATTCATTTCATTAACTTGCTGAAGGAAATTGGATTGAAACTTCTCTATTTTAACACCCTCTAGATTAGTATCACTAATGATGGGTCTCTGACATTCAAGACTTGAAACATTCTCAAAGAAATGCAGTAAAGATTTCATCTCAAGCAAAGAAAGTAAAACCCAAAATTGATTTTATCTCTAAAATAAACATAGATAGTAGAACAAAGAGAAGGCTTTTCTATGTTCTCACGTATAACTCACTAATAAAAATGACCTCTTTTCCTTGCTTCTCAGTCACTTCTACTTCAAATCTTTCTATCGCATAATAAACAAAAGAGGGAACTTGTGTTCTTTTTAAAGGGACAAAGAGAACATATATGTGAAATTACGGGCTCATAATGAGGCATTCATGAAAAATTAGTTGTGTTTGGGTTCACACATTCAAAATCCTTTCACAATACACTTTATGAAATAACTTCCCTTTGTAGTTGTTCTAGCAATGATTACTTTTGTCTGACACCCAATCTTCTCCTTGAGTGAAAAATTTCCCACTTTAAGTCATGATGTCAATTTTCTCATGCTTGGAATTTAGGTGCATCTCTAAAGTATTAGTTTCTGACATACCAATTAATGCCTCAGGAACTAGGAGTTTTTAGCAAATTATAATCACTTTTCACCTAAAAGTGCTAGTTATATAATAACTTCGAGTTGCTTTGAACCGAGATTCAAATGGCTTCAATGTAGTTCAAAGGAACACTTTGTAATCCTTGGCATGCATCACTTGCAAGAACATGGTTAGTATAAATCCATTTGATTGAACTCCTTTGAACTAATTTGAACTGAGGTTCAAAGAGATTTAGAACATAACAGTCTTGACAGATAGCATGGAGAACCTTGTACAATGTTTTTTAGTGACTAAGGAAAAATGAAACAACAAGCATGAAACTTCAATAACTATATTGAGTATACATTAAGGAAAGCTTAGGAAAATCAAGAAAAATGGTGACTCATAATAGCACTAGCACCTTTATGTGATATTTTCTTAGTATGCAAAATGTCATGGTGATGAAGTTGAGAATAATGTTAGTGTTGAGAATGCTTAGGTTGGGAATGAAAAAAATATGATAGCAGATGATGTGGCATTATCAAGTAAATAAAAATCCTTGTTATGTTCTTTAGATTAATGAAATACTTATAACATTTTATAAAATGTTTAGAACTAAACTCATGAATTTCTTATTGCAAGGGCACATCAACCTTGTCCTTGAAAAAATAAGAGGAAGCATCATGTCATAAGATCAGAACCACAGGAGCCATATGAGAATTTTGAAGATAGTCACAATGTGCATATTAGCCTTTGTCTTCGACAAAAAAAGAAGAAGAAGAAGACATGAATGTTAAAAACCTTGTTTGATGATGAATGTGTTGATGAATGTCTCTTATTAATGAATTTTATGTCATGTTATTGAATAATATAATGTGATTATAATGATTTATGTGTTCATGAATTATTGATGAATATTTGTATGTGTTAATGAATTATATGTTGTGTTAATGAATGTTCTGTGAATATAATGATTGACATGTTCATGAATTATTGATGAATGTTTAATATACATATTAATTAATTATATGTCATGTTAATGAATGTTGAATGTGGTTATAGTGATTCATTGATATAGTTCTTAAATGTATGGCTGAAATAATTACTTAGTTGTTAATGGGAATTTTGAGTAATTATGGGGGGGAGAGGCCAAATCAGCTTCCACCTTCACGTGTTGGGCTTTTTAACTAGAGAATATGAAAGGATTCTCAAAATCATGTGAAGCTCAAACTAATCCTATCAAAACTAAACACCAATATATGGTCCCATCATCGAGTGGTTGGAGAAATTCACCATAGTCACTAACAAGTGTAATTTATTCCATGCTGATGTATACATTTCTAATTGACTCCTTTGGTCATCACCAAACTTTGACTAACATGTTTTTCTTAACTTTATAATGAGGCCCTTTAAAACACCCAAAAATTATATTCTTTTCCAAACATGGTTTCTCTGTCCTAAATTGCTTGAACTTCCTCTTTTCTTTTCAATGTCTTAGAGGAATCTCATTAAGATCTAAAATATTTTGTTTTGACCTAGAATGAACAATAAAAATGATCCCAAAGTCCCTTTCTCTATCTATTTCTAAATTAATTGGTTACTTCCTAGTAGCCCTTTCATGCAAGTGTTTTATGTAAAACAAGGGTTTGTTGTTTCTTAAAAGGTCTAGTAAATCTCATTACCTGAAGATAATATTCTATTGTTAAATTTCACACATTCAAAGGGATTTTTGGGGGAGGATGGCTTGGGAAGATTCTTCATTGGCATTGTGAACACTCCATCCCACTCACTACTCTTCATTTGGTTAGATATCTTCATTTTCTTCATCCCAATTGCATACATCTGTAAAATCACCAAGTATGCCATCCAAAGAAACTATTTTGTCTTGGTAACAATAACATATCCAATCTTCATTCTTGGAGCATAAACAACCTTTGTGATCTTCTCATGACCCATCACCAACACCATTATGTCCTTTTCACTGGGACAATTTCATATACCAAATTATCACTTACCTCATGCCATTCCTTTTGGCATTCTAACTCTTCATTCACCATCAAGGTTACATCATTAGCCTCCATACTCTCTATCATAGGGATTGACTCTATTCCATTATACCCTTCTTCTCACTCAAAGGACTCGTCATTATCCCAAACACCACTAACTCATCATACTCAATCCCCATAGAACTTTCTTTATTGTTGTACTCATTGGCACCTTTGTCTCCAACATCTTCTTCAACACCTTGAACCTCTTCAACACTAGTTTCTTCATATTCTTCACCATCCATCACTACTTAAACACTTTGAACCAACTCATTTTCAAGTTCTTCATCCCTTTTCTGCTTCAACCCCATCTTTCTTTCTATGGAATCAAGCCTCATTATCTATCTCTTTCTTGGTAGTATAGCTCTACCTCCTTTTGACACATAATTTTTCCATCTTCTCGTCTTTCTCTCTTTTCTTATTTCTATTACTTAACAATGCCTTCAATGCTTTGTATGCTTCAAACATATTTCTTTCTAATTTTATCAAACCCATCTTTGTCTTTCCTAGACTTCCTCTGAACCTTCACCAAATTGAAAGAATCTAATCCTCTGATCTAATACCATCATGATGCAAAGCATAGTGGTTCAAAACATTTGTCCCATGTACAAGGATAGGGTCTTTAATTATTCCAGTGAGATACAACTTCTCACATAAATCATATCCTCTTAAACCACTAAACTAGTTGAAACAACACCAAGTCCATTAACTAATCAGCCAATCACTTAATGAATCTATTAAGACCTATTAATGGTTAGAGACTATCACAAACAACTCCATCCAACCACTATGCTCCAAATATTGGTTTTCCATCAATCTCTTATCACACCTAAGTACCAATCACATAAAAATTTACTAATTGTCATCGCTTTCTTCTTATCAAGAATTCATCCTTCAATTGTGTCCTAATTCCACAAACTAGGACTTTAGAACCCTTGAAAAATATTCTCTACAAACAAATATCATTTAGGGGAATTTAGTATACTAACATATCAACAATGAAAAAACCATTTTAAAGTGTTGTTATATCAGTCAAAACATATAAATATGTAGAAAATTTTACTTGATTGATGCTCAAAACTCATTCGACCATTACACTTATCATTAGGCTTTGATACCTTATGTTGTCAATTTGATGACTTACACCAATTTTTCAACTTTAACATGTATTTATTATTCCATTACATCAAATAGCCTCTTATTACCCCTTTAGACTCAAACATCAACTAAACTCTAAAGGTATCCTTTGTTAGGCCCATTTTCTCATATTGGTAACCTTTAACTTTTTGACACATTTTTATATTCAAACTTAATTAAAAGGGATCTAATGGACATGGTTACTTTATTTTATAACCTTAAATTTATTATCAGTTTTCATGTTACTTTTTAGATCACCTTGTGACCCTAGTGTTCCTTTGAACCCCATGCACCAACCGTTCATACATATATGTCCTTGAATTTGACCAATTGAATCATAAATATATCAATAACCTCTCAATCAATTGAAATTTGAATGATATAGCCAATGATAAGTATTTGATGAGGTTTTTAAGGAGATTACATTTAGATGTTGACAATGTTGTCAAGCAACATTGAAAACTTTTTTCATTTTTTAATGCATTAAACCCAAATCATTTTAGACCACATACAATAGGTGCAATATGACTTGAAAATTTTCCCAATATCTAAGAACACCAAATTCTACCCTTACCACCTTGACCAGTTTGACCATGATGGCTTTGCTTGAAATATAAAGGAGTAATTGAGAGGGGAGGGATGAATCCGTTACTAAAAAAATAAATCCAAGATCCCTTTAGATGTTAGCATAAAGAAAACTTTGATAACTGAAATATTGATTACCCTTAGTTTATCTTATTTGTAAGCATAAAAGAAATAACATGAACACATGAGACACCATGATTTAACATGGAAATCCAATTTGGGAACAACCACCAATTGTAACTAGTTACTATTTTTCACTCTTCTGAAGTGAGCCCTATTAGGAGCTAACCCTATTAAAGGTTACAAAATACATTGTTAAGTGTGACCATTTGAAAGGGTTTAATCACCTTGTTAGAAGTGGCCTTGTTAGAGGTGTTTAGACAATTCAACAGAACTGCCACCTTGTTAGAGGATTTACAAATGGCTATTAAGCGAACTCTCTAAAGAGATATAGATCACTAATATAATGGTTAGAGACTAACAATGAATTGACCTAATTGAGATGCAACTAAATTGCTAATTAAAAATCTTTGTTTTGGCTTCTATTTAATCCTTCTTGGTCAAATATAGATTTTTTGCTCCACAAGGATATTCTGCTTATCCTTCAAATTCTCTTGCTAGATCTTCATCCCTTTTGATTCATTCATAGTAGGTTACACTTTGAAATCACAACTTGACCTTATACTTATACCTTTCACATTGTCAAGTTGGCTGAAATATAACTTAGAATAATTAATATTTATCACCATAGTTGGCTAGAACCAATAGATGAATCTATTGAGCTTAATATATCAAAATAAGAAAATCCTTTATTACCTTACCCAACTTAGTAGAAACTAACTGAGAAGCGATTTCCTATGTTAACCAATAGAAACTCAATTAACACTACAAGCTTGCAAAAATCCTTTAGTAACTGAGTGAATTCAATCAATAACTGAGTGAGCTCGATTAACACTTATTTTATGCATTCTTTTCTTTGATGCTTGAGTGAACTCAGTGGACACTATCTTTTGAACTAGGCAACCATAGGAGCACTTGATAGACATAGAAAACTATCTTTACCACCTGAGTGATCTCAACATGTACTAACTAATAATTGATATGACATTTGTGTAACATAAAAAAACATACAATTATTTAATTGTATCCAACAATCTCCATTTTTGGCTTTGATGGTAACACAACATGCCAAAGCATAATGAAAATTTGAGAACAAGACTCCCTATGTCAATGTGATTTCTTCTGCTTCTCCCTTTGTCAAAAAACTTCTATCTACAACTATCTTCTACCAAGTTCATTCTCCTTCTTTGACATCTCTTCATAAAACTTCTCCTTCTTTGATAACACATGCCAAATTTTCTATAAGATATGACAGTAAACTTCTCCCTCTTTGACAACACATGCCAAAGACAACAATTTTGATAATATCAATGTACCTAAAGTATTGATCCATTTGCAATACACCCTTGTCAATACTGCATCAACTAAATGATTTTCAATTTGCTCAGGTTGATGCATCACTAAATTTCATTTAGTGATCTTTAAATAGGGGAATGACCCCTAGCTTACCTCTTAGATATAAAAATACATCTTGGTTAATGGCTTGGTGTATATGTCTACAATTTTTTTCTTTTGTATTAACATATTCCATGCTTACTTCTTTATCCTGCATCAACTCTCTTAAAAAGTGATATTTTATAGCAATGTGCTTTGTTTTGGTATGCATCACTAGGTTCTTTGATATATTTATTGCACTTTTTTTATTACAATATATGATTATTGGATCCTTGATCTCTATTTTTATTCCTTCAAATAGTTGTTTCAACCAAACAGTGTTAGAATAATTGACTATTGCTACCACATATTCTTCCTCTGCTAGAGACTAAGATGTACAATTTTGTTTCTTACTTGTCCAAGATACCAATCTTTTACCAAGGAAGAATGTTCCTCCACTAGTGCTTTTTCTATCATCAGGACTTCCGATACAATCAACGTTAGTAAACACATTTAAGTTCAAATTGCCTCCAATTTTGTACCATAAGCCATAATTTTTAGTACCTTTTATATATCTCATGATTCTCTTTGATTGCCATCATTTGATTTTCTTTATGATTTGCTAAGAATCTTGCCACTATCCCAACTGCTAGGGCAATATTATGCCTTGTATGTACTACATAGTACAATTTTCCAATCATTGATCTATATGTGGTCTGATCTATTTCTTTGGAATCATCATTTTTGGAAATCTTATGTCTAGTAGACATGGGTTCCAACCACTCTTAAATCTTCCATTCCAATCTTCTTTAGTATCTCCTTGATATACTTAGATTGAGTGATGTAGATACAATTTTTTCTCTACTATATCTACAATCCAAAAAATAATTTTATTTCACCAAACATGGACATCTCAAATTCCTTTCTCATTTCTTCTAAAAATGCTTTGCTTAAGTCATCATTTCTTGTATATAGGGTATCATCAAAAATTATTTCTGCAAACATAATCTTCTTGTCTGGTCCTTCCTTGATAGACAAACTACTTTTATCATTTGTTCTCTGAAAACCAATCTATATCAAATAATTATGTAGTCTTTCATACCAGGCTCTGGGAGCTTGTTCGAGACCATATAGCACTTTGTGTAATTTGTAGACAATGTCTATTTTGTTAAGATCTACAAAACCTTCTAGCTATTCAATGTAGACTTCCTCATGAAGAATTTCATTCAAAAATGCAGATTTAACATCCATTTGATACACCTTAAATCCTATGTGAGCTTTATATTAAAGTAGAGTTCTAACACCTTCTAATCTTGCAACAGGTGCAAAAGTTTCACCATAATCACTACCTTCTTCTTGAGAATAATCTTTACATACTAATATTGCCTTGTTTCTGGACACTTTTCCATCTTTATTTAGCTCATTTCTGAATACCCATTTAGTACCAATTAAATTTTTATTTTTGGGTTTAGGAACAAGAGTCCAAGTTTTGTTCTTCTCTATTTGTTTTATCTCTTCATTCATTTCTTCAAAACAACTTTCATTATCTAGAGCATCTTTAACATTTCTAGGTTCAAATTCAGCAAGTAAACATGTACCTTTAAATTTTCTTCTTATCATTGTTCCATCTAATTTGTCTCCAATGATCTAATTAGGTGCATGATGCCTTTTGATATATCTTTCTAACTAGGCTCGTTGGGCTTTGAATGAATTCCATTGTCTTCATTATGAACTTCAAATTCAAGCTTGGGTCCTTCAAACTCAGTTTGAACTAGCTCGGTAGCCTTTGATTGTGACTAAGGTCCTTTAGAATGTGACTCGATTTGTACTTCTTGCAACTCAATAAGTGGTTAAGATTTAGGGGAATCAGGAGATGAACACTCCTTTCGTTCAAATAGATTTGGAAATGTATTATGTTCATAGCAAACAAATCTTTTGTAATCTTCTAGCTCTGTTTTGCTTTCTTCTTCACTCTTTTCTACAAACTCATCAATTCTCACATGTTCACTTTTTATGATCTTATAAGTAGATAAATTCAAACATTTATATGCTTTAGTTCTGCAAGAGTATCTTAGAAATATACCTTCATCACCTTTTACATCAATTTTTCCCTTTCTAGATTCTTTCAATGTATAACATTTGTTGCCAAATACTTTCAAGTAACTTACATTGGGTTTATAGCCATACCATAGTTCATAATGAGCTTGATTTGAGCCTAAGTTCAACTAAACTTAGTTCAAAGTGTGAATTGGAGTGTCAATAGCTTCCTTCCAATATTTGGTAGCAATGTTCTTTACCATCATTAGTGTTCTAGGATAATCCATGATGGATCTATAACTTCTTTTAGTTATACGATTCTACTAAGGTATACCAGGGCCTAGTACTTGTCTTTTGATTCCTCTTTCAATACATAAATTATTGAATTCATTGGAGATGAATTCACCACCTCTGTGTAATCTTAAGCATTTCAATCTCTTTCTCGTTTCTCTTTCTGTTCTTGTTAGATACCATTTGAATTTTTGAAAAGCTTCTAATTTTTTTTTTTTAAATACTTCACAGTCATCATTCTAGAATAATCATCAACAAAAGGAAGGAAAAAAATTTCCTCCATTGTAACTCTCTATTCCAATAGGTCCACATAAGTCAGTGTCTACAATTTCAGAGATTTCTTCTAACTAATAGTTTTTTCTTTTAAAACTAGTCTTTCCCATCTTACCAATTTGGCAATTCTTGCACAAACTAATATCAGATTTCTTCAAACTAGGAATATGTCTTACTCTTCTAAGTTTTCTTATTTTAACCATATTATCAAAGTTTACATGAAATAGTCTCTTGTGCCATGACTAGCTTTCTTCTACTTGAGCAATAAAACATGAGCATTCACCAAGATCAAGATAAAATAGATTACCTTTTGTTTGCTTTCTTGATCCAACTTCCTTTGTCATCCAACAGTTTTTCCTTGCCATACATGAATTCAACCTTGAATCTAGTTCTATTCTACTATGCCAAACTCATTAGATTATGTTTTATTACTTCAACCCAATAGACATTATCACAAACAAGCTCATTGGTTAATGAGATATGACCTTTTCCTTTTATGCAAAAAGGTTCATTGTTACCAAACCTTACACTTCCTCTATCATAATATTCAAAATTCTCAAACTTTGATTGGTCTCCAGTCATATGGTGTGAACATCCATTGTCTATAATCCATGTGTCATTTTTACTAACATGAAAGATAAGTGCCATCTTCTCTCCTTCATCATTAGATTCATCTTTTACATCAATATACACTATTTCATCTTCACTATTATCAAAATCTTTAGCCATAAAACAAGTTTTCTTACCTTTTTCCTTGTAGGATTTGTGACTTTTGAATTCCTTCTTGCCTTTGTACTTGTGGAATTTCTTCTCATCCTGGCTTTCTCTATTTGGACACATAGCAACAATATGACCAATGTCTTTAGAAGAAAAATAGATTAGAGGGATTTTACCTTTGTCGTTTCCTCTACCTTTGGAGTATTTCTTTGCAAGTTGGTCTTCAAAAATTTGAAGATCACCTATCATAAATTTCTTTAGTTTCTTCCTCATTTCCTGATTTATTATTGTTCAATTTCTTTCTCTTTCTTTAAGTGAGAATTTGGCTTCAAATGTAAACTCAATATTCTTGGAAACAAGAACATAGTTATCATTGTTATCTAGTTCAAAAGCTATCAGTCTTCCAACTAGAGCATCCAAGTTTAATTTATTATTTGGATCACATCTAATATCTTGAATAGTAGACACTCTAATTACATAGATAGGAAGAAGATTTTTGAGTACCTTACTTACAACAGTTTCCTCGTTAATGTCTCCTTCAGATGCTTTCATTGCACTTACACTGGCTTTGATTCTTTCCACATATTTTGCAATTTTTTCATCTTCTCTCATTTTCATTTGGTCAATCTGTCCTCTAAGACTTTTTTCTTTGGCTATTCTTACATTATCATCTACTCCATAAATATCTTTTATTTTGGTCCACATTTTATGATAAATTGTATATTCTTTTACCTCATCAAATTCAACATAACTGAGAGCACATGCAATATCAATCATCATGATGTTATGGTTCTTCTTCTCAGTAGTATCTTCAATTGATAATGTTCTAGTGGGAGTTTTGCATTCAGCATCAAGATTCTTGTAGCCTGAATCACTAATGGTAGCTAGATGTAACCTCATAACTCCTTTCAATGCTGCAAAGTTGTCTCTTTTGGGTTTTGGAATCTCTCTTTTATAAGACATCTTGATCTTTAGCATAGGTCCTTGAAACCTTCTCTAAAAGGATGAAAAGCTTTGTTATCAATTGTTAAAAATATAAAGGAGTAATTGAGAGGGGAGGGGTGACTTAGTTACTACAAAATTAAATCCAAGATCCCTTTAGATTTCAACATAAAGAAAACTCTGATAACTAAAAATATTGATACTTGACATATACACATTTAATGTTGTAACTAGGTCAATACTGAATGTACTTGGTAATGAATTAACTTAGCATATCTTATGATGTTATCAGTGATTATCCATACTTTATCTTAATTGTAAGCATAAAATAAATAGCATGAACACATGAAACACCAAGATTGAACATGGAAACCCAATTTTGGAAAAACCACCAATTTTAACTAGTTACTATTTTTCACTCTTCTAAAGTGAGCCCTATTATGAGCCAACCCTATTACAGGTCACAAAAAACACTATTAGGTGTGACTTTGTTAAAGGATTATATCACCCTATTAGAGGTGGCCTCATTAGATTTCTTTAGATAATTCAATAGAATTACCACCTTGCTAGAGGATTTAAAAATGGCTATTAAGCCAACTCTATTAAGAGATTTAGATCATTGCTACAATGGTTAGAGAGTAGCAATGAATTGACCTGATTGAGATCCACCTAAATTACTGATTAAAGATATATGTTTTGGCTTGTATTTAATCCTTCCTAATTGAATATAGCTTTTTTTGCTCCACAAGGATATTCTTCTTATCCTTAAAATTTTCTTTCTCTCTTTATCCCTTTTGATTCACTCATAGCAACTTACATTTTGAAATCACAACCCAACCTTATACTTATACCTTTCATATTCTCAAGTCAGCTCAAATACAATGTAGAATAATTAATATTTATCACCATCGTTAGCTAGAACCAATAGATAAATCAATTGAGCTTAATATTCTAGAATAAGAAAATCCTACATTAGTTGACCCATCTTGGTAGAAACTAACTCAGAAGTGATTTCCTTTGTTAACCAACAGAAGCCTGGTTAGCATTGAAAACTTGCAAAAATCCTTTGGTACTTGAGTGAACTTGATTAACACTAATTCAATTAAACCTTTTCTTCATAAACTGAGTAAGCTCGATTAACACTCATTTTTTGTATTCTTTTCTTCAACACCCGAGTGAACTTAGCAAACACTTTCTTCTGAACTAGGCAACCATAGGAGTGCTTGGTAGACACATAAAACTATCTTTACCACCTAAGTGAGCTCGAAATTCACTGATTGATAATTGATATGTCATTTATGTAACATTGAAGACAACAAAAAATTATTCAATTGTATCCAACAGGCTTATAGATGTAACTCGGGCCAATGGTTTCACAAATTGGGTCATTATTACATATCACTTGTTGTAAAAGTTTTTATTTGGATTCAATATGTATTTTGGATTAATTTTCTTCATCTGCCTTGGTTTTAGGAAACACAGAAGGAGGCCCTAGTTTAATAAGTAATCTCAATTGATATTGATAGGACATTAGGTGGAGCTAAAAAAATGCAACATGTTTTCATTTTTTATATAGGTCATTAATGTAAACATGGTGCATTTTTTCAGCTTCACCTATTTTCCATGCATATGTAACATTTTTGTATGCACATTCTCAATTTATAGTGGTTGAATCTTATTTTGGATGGGAGGGAGATAAACCAAAGGCATATGGATGCTTCAGTGGCTATAGACAATGATTCTTCATTATTTACATTGGAGTTTTGTCACTGAGTTCCATTTTTTGACTATTGCTACACTCTACATTTTGATGTTATTAAAGTTAATATATTGTTTCCTTTGTTGAAACATCTCATGTCTTCATTCACTAAAATTGGTCTCTTCTATTTGAAACCATATTGGTAACATGTTGATCTTAGTCTTTTTAAAGTTGTTTTTATAACAATATAGATCTTGATATGCATATAGCACACTCATCAATGCATGAAAACAAGAACATATCTTCAAACTTTTCAAAATCTTTTGCAATGCTAATTGACAATGATTTTGTTGTATTTGGTTGTAGAGTACCAAGCAACATAATTGAATGATAAATTGAGGTTTTAAGCTTAAGGAAGAATCTCCCCATCATTTGAGGGCAATTCTACGTAAGGACTAAATCTATTTATGGTTTGAATCTAGAAGGAAAGTATTGATGACAATGTTATTTTAAGATTCCCACATAATTTATTTTTGTTACATGTTTGGTGCTGAATGAGGGATGTCAATTGATGATCTTCTCCTTCTTATTCCAATTGAATATAATGTTACTAAGGCTACTACAATTGTAGTAATCTCTAAATGATAATATCAAGTTGATCCCCTACTGAGAAGAGTTTGAATCCCATCTTATATCATGCAAGGATGCAAAGAGACAATACTTGATACTAAATCCCCAATAGAATTCTTAACTTTGTCAAACTTATGATAGACAACTAAACATGTCAAGCCTCACTCACGTATCAAACTATAAATGTATTCCCCCACTTTTAAATCAATCAATACACTTACTCCCCAGAGACTGACAATTTCCTTCCCTTGGATCATCAAACAAATAGGATTCTTACACTCCTAATGCTACTAGCATGACAGTCACCAATTACCTTGGATTGCCAAACAAATAGGATTCTTAAGATTTTTTAATAACAAATATAGGGTTGTTGTAAAAGTTTGAATAACCATTAGTCAATGTTTGCATGAGGCCTACCATAAATGGAATGGAAAGATCATTGATAAAAGTCTCCTAATCATCAATGTTTCAACAATGCTTGCCATCAAGGGCATGGTGAGCTCATTGATAAGAATCTCCTAAACATCAAATATTTGATAAGGCTTGTCATCAATAATAATGTCATAATCGTCAAAGTTTTGACCTTTTCTAACTATATCTTGTGACAGAGATTAGGATCATTTTCAATAGGGTTCGCCATCAATATATTAAAAACTCTAGATTTCATTGAAATTTTGATGAAATTATAGTGATGAATTTTTTTGACCATTGTCTGTCAAAATATCAACCAATTCTCATTGAAAAATAGGTCTAAATTTACTAGTGAAATGTACACTTAATGTTTATTTGAAGTTAATCTTGTTCAATAAAAAGAAAAACATAGCTATTCATTAACATTCCACACTTACTCTTAGGCTCAATCATTGATAAATGCTTGACATATGTATTAAAATGAAAATAGCATATATGTAAATTTGATAAAATATGATCACAATAATACAAATTTTTTGCTAGGTGGTGTATGTAGGTTGTTGAAAATATCTGACCATCCCCTTACAATGATCTAGCATCCTCTACCGTAACCCCACTCTCATCTCAATGTTCATGTATCCCCTCAAACACTCGCAACGAGAAATGAATCAATATACACATACATGTATCAACATCGTGTAACCATTAGAATAATCATAATATCATTACATAATCAAGATGAAGTGCACAATCACCAAAAAATATATCTATGCATCAGATTAATCTTTAGTCATATTTAAAAATGCATGTCATTTAAATCACAAAAATTAGATAATCAACTCTAGTTCCCTTAAACAATGTTTAAAAAAAAGGTTTATTGGTCAAAGTTGACCCGATCACCACATAAGAAATCAACTAGGCATGAGGACAAGTGAGACATGACATCCTTTCCCACTAGGAGAAGATGTCATCCCGATGTTAAATCATAACAAATATAGCACAGTCACTACAAAATTTATGGCTAACTGAAACACTAATCTATACAAAAAGATGAGGGAAAGTTTTTTGTAAATCCTTTGCATCCTCCCAAGTGGCACTATTTATGCCAAATTGGTCCCATTGGATCTTGTATTGGAGAATGTACCTATCTCATGCCCTGATGGTACAATTCTCAATGATTCAGGTGGACTAAACTGCCACCACCCCAGATCCTATATTTGCAACACATCCCAATCAAGCACATGAGAGATGTCAGGATGATAAGGCTTATACTGTGAAACATGAAAATCATTATGTATGTGGGCTAGCATGGGTGATAGAAAAAGATGATAAGAAATAGAGTTGATAATCTCTAACACCTCAAAGGGGCCAAAAAATCTCAATTCAAGCTTTGAGCTCTTGCTAAATGATATTGAACTTTTCTGTGGTCTAACCCATAAAAGTACCTTACCTCTAGTCTAGAATTGTTTGATAGTGCACTTTTTGTAAGTGTCACTCTTCTAATGATTAATAGCTTCCTTCAATAGATTGTGGATCAAAATCATATGCTCCTCCATTTGTTTCAATAATTTGTGACCCACAATATTTTGGTCCTCTATCCTACCCTACCTGATAGGAGTATGACACTTAAATTCATAAAGGGCCTCAAAAGGAGTCATTCCCAATGAAGAGTGATAATATTTCTTGTAAGAGAACTCTAATAATGGAAGGTATTCCTCCCATTTGTACTATTGATCCATGTAGTAAATACATAACAAATCATCAAGTACTTGGTTGACTCTCTTAGTCTATACATTGGCCTCAGGGTAATAAGTAGTGTTGTAGTTTAAACATGTACCCAAAGCTATGTTCAAGGTCATCCAAAAGATTGAATTCATATGGGTGTCCCTATCAAAGATGATGGTTTCCAACATACCATGTAGTGGAAATATCTCCTAAACAAACTTCCTAGCCAAAATTGGACATTCATCTTATTTAGCATATGATAATTGATGCAAAACCTTAAGGTACCAGCTTTCTTCTTAATGAAGATAACATGAGCTCCCCATGTTGATACACTATGTTGGATGAAACCCTTGTCTAGGAGGTTCCTACAGTTGTATACTTAATTCATACATTTCTATGGAGGTCATGTGGTAAGGAACCTTTGATTGAGGTTCTACCCCTAACACAAGATCTATGGAGGAATCAAACTCCCTCTTAGGAGGTACTTCAAGTAGATCATCTAATAATACATCTCCAAATTCACACAAAATGGAATAATCCTCTAGACAAGGTGGTATCTCTTCCATGTCAATGAAATGTGCCACATATAACTAACAAACCTTTCTCCTCTCTTTCTTTAATTGCAAAGTAGAGATTTGTCTCAGTTAAAGTGGTATTTTGACACTATTTAGTATCACTAAGTGACCTATATCATCAAGGCATTCAATTACCGTATCCTAATAGTTAACTAAGGATCTATGTTCACTTAATCAATTGATGCCTAGGATGACATCATATGAGCCCAAAGGTGCTACATATCAGTTGACCTTTGTTTGGAATCTAGGGAGTTCCAACTCACTACAAAATAAGCATTACTCTACCCTATGCTCAACCCTATTACCATATTCAATAGTCTAAGGTTCATCCATATAAACAACCTCAATAGGTATCTAGCTACTATCTTAGGGTCTACAAAGTATTATGTAGCACTAGTATGAACTAGAATTGAAATAGGGTAACCAAAAAGTGTACCAATCATCTATATAGGAGTGGCTTGATAGTTGACCTACCTATGATCAATTGCAATATGAATGTGATGTTGAGGTTGAAAGTATCTCCTATCATATTGTTGAGGGAATTTAATGGAAAATAATTTATCACCACAAACAAAACACCCTATTCAAGGTCCCCCATATGATTATTCCTATTGTTTCCATCCTTTTTATTTTTGTGCCTTCCAATTCCATTCATGTTGTTTTGGATCCTGTTATTGTTCCATTTTTTCTTCTTTTTATTCCTTTCCAAATTTTCTTGCCCTTTTCCTTTCATGTTCTAACTCTATTTCTTCTTTTCATCCCCCTTCTTCCTATCATCCTAATACTTCTTTTCATCTTGGTATTTCCTCTTGTAGTTCTAGTTATAATAGTTTTTGGATAAAGATACATCCTTTAGTCATTGCTCCTACTTTAGAACCTTTCAAAGGGAAAAATCCATGATCTTAGGCTCTAGCATCTCAAACTCACCATAAATATTAGGTTAGAGGTCAATAGAAAATTTCCTAGTTCTAAATAGTTCATCATGCTGATACTAACAAACATACTTTGCTATATGGCATAAACATTCATGATACTATGTGACTGATATATTTCCATGAATTGGCTTATAGAAATTTGATGATTTATTGTCATGGAATAGCATAGGTAACCACCTTTTCAAAAATAATTATAAGAACTCTTTCCATGTTACCCTACCAAGCTAAAGTTTCTTTTTGGCCATCACATTTTCCCACCATGTAGATACCTCATCTATTAGCTAAAATGTAGCCGAAACTACCCTAGACTTTCTAGTATAATTCAAAACAAGGAAATTGTAATCCATCCTTCTACATACTCCCTAGAAGTTTTCCCATGAAACATGGGTGGAGTGACCTTCTTGAGGGCTTTTCTTAGGTTATTCACAATCTGCACCCTATTAGTACTAATTACAACAATTCAATGGTCAGCTTCTACCATTTTCACTTCCTTTGACCTCCTAAGTGCCTTATCCAATTGATCATCCTCACACTTCTCCCTATATTTCTCATCCTACTTGTGTAGGGCCTCCTAGTACTGATCTTCATTGTGCTTCCTTGCCTCCTCCTCATCATTTCTACCTCAAACATCATGCTCTAATGCATCCATCCTTTGGCATTATTTTTGGTAGAAAATTTTTCCATTGTGTCAATGATGCCAATATGTTATCCAAGCTCTCTTGGGTTCATTAGCTCATGCACCACTATTTGATTCACCCTTATGATTAGCTCTTGTAGCCATGGTGATAAATCAAACACCTACACACATTAAATATGATTCTGATACCATATGTAGAAACCATGTCCTAGTCAACAAATTCCACATCATACATTTGTGAGAAAAGTAGAAATAACAAAGTAAAATATGGGTTGAAAAGTCATAAAATATTTGTTAAGAAATAATCAAGATTAAAAATAGAATTCTTCATAATCAAAATTAATTGACAACATGTTTCCAAGATGTTGATCTACACATCATACATCCATCAGAGATGCACATTTTATCAAGTACATCAAGATCGTGAATGATACATTATTCAATTACATAATTCATAAATATGATCATCTCATGATAATAGTTCAAAATAAAACACTAAAAAAATAATAAGATGCTTTGAACATATGTTTCTATAAATTCTGATCTCCAAAGCCATTGAATGTCATCCATCTACTATCTGAGATAGGAGTGTAGTCCATATGCTTTTACCATGCCTACCATAGAGTATTTTTCTCCAACAAGGCCCTTCTTGACATAAAGAAAATCTTGACCCTAGCATGAGAAGCCTAGAAATATGGAACAAGAAGATTAGATGGATCTAGTGTAGCCATGTGACATACTAGTTTACACATATGTATAAGGAGCCTAGACATAAAATGTGGTAGGGAAAAACATAATATCATACATATATTAAAAAAAAGAAATCATAGTACATGTACTCATTCATAAATAAAATCTTATCATATGTACTCGTATGCATAATATAAGTACAACATATTTTCTCATATTTGTAAATGAAATCACTTGGCCAAGCATTTAAAGTGGCAAAGTTAACTGAAAGAAGAAACAAAGTATAATGTATCCAAGTGTAGGACTAGAAAATGGGTGGGAACCTAGTTGAGCAACCACGATAAATGAATCAAACTATGCTAAAACCCTTATGATCTACAATGAAAGTCTATTAAAACAAAGAAAGAAACATAAGTAAAACTCCATCTTTTAGTTGTAGCTCCCATGTGCTTCTTTATTCTCCATTTTACGTAGCTCCAATTTCCTATAGTGCACACAATTGAAAGCAAAACCCTACAATGATATAATGCTATTGAGAGTACTAGTACAGTAGTTTCAAGTGCAATGAATTCCAAGGACAAAGACTCTAAGAGATTCTAAAGATTTTGAAGACTCTAAGATATCTAAGAGATAAGGGTTGAAGACTAGAAAAAGAGAGCAAGATGGCTCAATTTATAGTCAAAGTGCAAGAGGAGAGACATGAATGTGAGGACAGACACTTTTCAATACAAATGTGCAACTTGGCATGATAGTCCTTAGGATATCTATGGCACAATTGACACAAGATACCAAATGTAAGATTCTATGATGCATGAATGTTAATATGGCTAAAAATGGAGGAGAATCTATGATGTGCATATGATATCTCAAAGCCACTTGTAGCCAAGAATCTATGATGATGGATGTTTATTATAGACATGTGTAAGAAATCAAATATGACATATTTTAGCAAAGTGTGAAGAGAGAATCTATGACACATCATATCCATGTGTCAAGGCTAGGTGGAATATTTGAATTGAAAATTCATATATCCACACACATAGAAATTAGTAAAATAAAAATTTAAGGTAGAAAATATCTTGAGTTAGAAAATTGAGAATTTCCATGGTTTCAAAGGATGAATCAATTAATTGAGAATGTTAGTTACAAAGAATAATTAGTGACATTTGGATAAGATTATGGGTTATCTAATCGTAGAGGATAAATTAATATATGATTGGCCAATTTGATTAAATAAATAAAAGATTATCCCTTTGATGAAATGTGATGATTATGCAGACTAACTAGGAGCTGGATGGTGTGTAGATCAAATCCATGATCAAATTTATTCATTCATTAGAATTGACAACATGCCAAGGACACATAACATGGATTCAAAACATGTAACATTTAATGAACATTGTAAATGCTATAGGATTGAGATTGATTGATAGGGTTCATCATAATAACATAAAAAAATAATGTCAATGTTATAAATGTTGGAAGTATAAAGGAGTAACTTAGAGGGAAGGGCTGAATTAGTTACTACAAAAATAAATCCAAGATCCCTTTGGATGCCAACATAAAGAGAACTTTGACAACTGAAATAGCGATACTTGACATACACAGTTAATGTTGTAACTCAATTAACAATAAATGTACTCAGTAATAAATTAACTTTTTAGATCTTAAGATATTATTAGTGATTATCATTAATTTATCTTAATTTCAACCATAAAAGAAATAACACGAACACATATGACATCAGGATTTAATGTGGAAACCCAATTTAGAAAAAACCACCAATTTTAACTACTTACTATTTTTCACTCTTTTGAAGTGAGCCGTATTAGGAGCCAACCCTATTAAAGGTTACAAAACACACTATTAGGTGTGATCCTATTAAAGGATTTGATCACTCCATCATGAGTGGCCCTGTTAGAGGTCTTTAGAAAATTCAATAGAATTGCCACCTTGTTAGAGGATTTACAAATAGCTATTAAGTCAACTATGTTAAGAGATTTAGATCATTGCTACAATGGCTAGAGAGTAACAATGAGATGAACTGAATTAGATGTAACTGAATTATAGATTACATATCTCAATCTAGCTTGTACATGATTCTTCCTAAAAAAATATATCCTTTTAACTCCTCAAACATATTTTTCTGACTTCCAGATTCTCTTCTTTAGAGCAATCTTCAAATATTCAATGGTGATCCTTTTTCACACACATTCCATATCACAACTTGACCTTATATTTATATCCTTCTCATTGTTAATTTGGCTAGAATAAAACTTAGAATAATTAACATTCATCATCTTAGTCTGTTGGAATCAATAGATAAATTAATTAAGCTTAATATGCCAAAATAGAAAATTCCTTTATTAGCCAACCTAGCTCAGTGTAGACATTAACTCAGAAATGATTTCCCTACATTGATCAGTAGAAGTTTGGTTAACACTACAAACTCACAATGATCCTTTGGCAAATGAGTAAACTCGATTAATAGTGATTCCATCCAACCTTTCCTTCATTAACTGAGTGAGCTCGCTTAACACTCATCTTTTGTAGACTTTCCTTTGATGCCTGAGTGAATTCGGTAGAAACTGTCTTCTAAACAAAAATGCTCGATAGATACTTAAAACTATCTCTTCTATCTATGTGAGCTCAACATGCACTAACTGATAATTGATATGAAATTTTTGTAACATCAAAGATAACACACAATTAATCAAGTGTATCCAACAATCTCCCTCTTTGGCATTAATGAAAACACAACATGTCATAGCACAATGAAATTTTGAGAACAAGTCTCCCTCTATTAGTGAGAACTTTTTTATCTTTCTCCTTCTATCAGAAAACATTTTTCTGCAACAATCTTCTATCAAGTTCATTCTTCTTCTTTGACATTTCTTCATAGAACTTCTCCCTCTTTATAATAATAAAAATTCTAAGAGATATGATAGTAAACTTCTCCCTCTTTGACAACACATGGAAAAGACAACAATTCTAATAATATCAATATACCTCAAGCAGTGATTCATTTGCAATATGCCCTTGCCAATATTGCACCAACTGAATGATCTTCAACATGCTCTATTTGATGCATCACTAAAATTCATTTGGTGAGCTTTAGATAGAGGAATGATCCCTAATTTACCTCTTAGTGTCATAAATGCATCCTTAGGTAATGGTTTGGTGAATATCTCTACAATTTGCTCTTTTCTATTTACATATTCCAATCTAACTTCTTTATCCTGCACCAATTCTCTTAAGAAGTGATATTTTATAGCAATGTGCTTTGTTTTGGTATGCATCACTAAGTTCTTTGATATATTGATTACACTACTGTTATCACAATATATGACTACTAGATCTTTGATCTCTACCTTCATTCCTTCCAATAGTTGTTTGAACCAAATAATGTTAGGACAATTGACTGCTGCTGCCACACATTCTTCTTCTGCTATGTATTGAGAGATACAATTTTGTTTCTTACTTGTCCAAGATACTAGTCTTTTTCCAAGAAAAAATGCTCCACCACTAGTGCTTTTTCTATTATCAAATTCCTACCCAATAAGCATCATTAAATACTTGTAAGTCCAAATTGCCTCCAAGTTTTTACCATAAGCCATAGTTTTTAGTACCTTTAAAATATCTCATGATTCTCTTGATTGACATAATATGGTTTTATCAAGGATTTATAGAGAATCATGCCACCATACCAATTAATAAGGCAATGTTAGGCCTTGTATGTACTACATACTACAATTTCTCAATCATTGATCTGTATATGGTCTAATCTACTTCTTTGGATTCATCATGTTTTTAAAGATTATGTTTAGTAGACATAGGTGTTCCAACTAGTCTTGAATCTGCCATTCCAAATCTCTTTAGTATTTCCTTCATGTATTTGGCTTGAGTGATGTAGATACCATCTTTCTTTTATTAAATTTTTAATCCAACAAAGAATTTTATCTCTCAAAACATAGACATTTCAAATTCCTTTCTCATTTCTTCTGAAAATATTTTAAACAAGTCTTCATTTCCTATGAATAAGGTGTCATCAATGAATATTTCTTCCACCACAATCTTTTGTCTAGTCCTTCTTTGATATATAGGCTATTATTATCATTTGTTCTTTGAAAACCAATCTCTATCAAATAGTTATGTATTCTTTCATACTAGGCTCTGGGAGCTTGTTTGAGACCATATAGTGCTTTGTGTAATTACATACCATGTTCCTTTTGTTAGAATCTACAAAACCTTCTGGTTGCTCAGTATAGACTTCCTCATCAAGAATTCCATTCAAGAATGTAGAGTTAACATCCATTTGATACACTTTAAATCCTTTGTGAGTTGCATATGCAACTAGATTTCTAACACCTTCTAATCTTGCAATAGGTGCAAAAGTTTCACCATAATCAATACCTTCTTCTTGAGAATAAACTTACATACCAGTCTTGGTTTGTTTCTTGACACTTTTCTATCTTCATTTAGCTTGTTTATGAATACCCACTTACTACCAATTACACTTTTATCTTTAGGTCTAGGAACAAGAGTCAAAGTTTTGTTCTTCTCAATTTGTTCTATCTTTTCATTCATTTCTTCAACCCAAATGTCATTTTCTAATCCATATTTAATATTTCTTGGTTCAAATTCAACAAGTAAACATGTACCTTTCAATTTCCTTCTTGTCATTGTTCCATTATATTTATGTCCAATTATCTGATCAGGTGCATGATGCCTTCTAACATATCTTGCTAAAATAGGTTCTTTGAATTTAGCCTGAGTTCCATTGATTTTATGATGAACTTCAATATCAAGGTCAAGTTCCATTGTCTATGACTTGGGTCCTTCAAACTCTGTTTGACCTAGCTCGGTAGCTTCTAACTCAAGCCCTACTAGCTCGATAGCTTCTGACTTGGGTCCTTTAGAATGAAACTCAATTTGCACTACATGCAAATTAGTACCCATTGGAGATTTAGGGGACTTGGGAGATGAAGTTTCCTTTCTTTCTAATAGATTTGACAATGTATCAGGTTCATAGTATAAAAATCTTCTGTAATCCTCTAGCTCCTTTTTGCTTCCTTCTTCACAATTTTTCGCAAACACATCAATTCTCACATGTGCACTTTCTATGAACTTACGAGTAGACAAATTCAAACATTTGTATGTTTTACATCTGTAGGAGTATCCTAGAAATATACCTTCATCACCTTTTACATAAATTTTTCCTTTTCTAGACACTTTTAAGATATAACATTTCCTTCCAAATACTTTCAAGTAACTTACATTAGGTTTGGAGCTATACCATAGTTCATAGGGAGTTTGGTTTGAGTCTTTCTTCAACTGAACTTGGTTAAAAGTATAAACTATAGTGTTGATAGCATCCTTCCAGTATTTGATAGTAAAATTATTTTTTATCATTAGTGTCTTTGCACAATCCATGATGGATCTATTCCATCTTTCAGCTATACCATTTTGCTGAGGTATACCTGGGGCTGATACTTGTCTTTTGATTCCTCTTTCAATGAAGAAATTATTTAATTTGTTGGTGATCAATTCACCACCTTTTTTTGATCTCAAGCATTTCAATCTCTTTCCAGTTTCTTTCTCTACTGTTGCAAGACACCATTTTAATTTCTCAAAAGCTTCTGATTTTTCTTTTACAGTCATCATTCTAGAATAATCATCAACAAAAAGAATTAAAAAAATTTCTCCACTGTAACTTTCTATTCCAATTGGTCCACATAAGTTAGTGTGTAAAATTTCCAAGACTTTTTCTGACTGATATTTTTTGCTCTTAAACTAGTCTTTCCCATCTTACCAATTTGGCAATTCTTCCACATACCAACATCTAGTTTCTTCAAGCTAGGAATACCTCTTACTCTTCTAAGTTTTCTTGTCTTGACCAAGTTATCAAAGTTTACATGACATAGTCTTTTGTGACATAACTAAATTTCTTCTACTTGAGCAATAAAATAGAGCATTCACCGAGATCAATATAAAATAGATTACATTCATTTTTCTTGTTAGATCCAACCGAATTTCCTTTGTCATCCAGTTGGTTTTCCTTTCCATTCATGAATTCAACCTTGAATCCAATGTTGTTCAACTATGCCACACTCAGTAGATTATTCTTTATTCTCTTAACCCAATAAGCATTATCACAAATAAGTTCATTGGTTAATGCGATACAACCTTTTTCTTATATGCAACTATTGGCAATATGTCCAATCAATTAGATAAAGTAAAAATATATGGCAACATTTTTTTTTTTGTAGATTAACCTCATTTAGTTGCAAAAGAAAATTGTTTAAGTATCAGATAGTGTTAGAGCAGCAGGACAATTTTGGTGATAATAGAATATTCCTTTGGAATATTCTCTTATGCAATTGACTAGAGATGCATGACATCATAAGGATGAAATATACTAGTGCACATGTCTGTATAGTCAACCAAATTCAAGTTATGATGAAAACAATGATGCAGTTCTGACATAGTGCAGAACAAAGCATATCAGTAGAACATGTTTAACAATTTGATTTATTGTTTTAAGTTATATTTTCTTATTAAGACAACTCTAATAATTTTATGAGTTGACTAAAGAATAATTTACTAAGATGTTCCATATAAGTAAAGTATTGGATATGTGCAGGATCATGGTGTGCCAAAAAGTGGCTATTTGAAAAATCTATACTTCTAAAATATCTCAAACCATTTCAAAATCTATATTTACTTTTTTCCCACCCACCCCAATACTAAGTGAAAATAATTAATATCTTTATAAGGTTTACTATATCTTTTGATACCAAACCTATATGCTCAACTTTAAAAACATCCTAAAAATGTGCTTTTGGCCTGTTTTAATGTGATTTTTACTTTAAACCTGTAGGTAATGACTTTTTTTTCACCAAAATTTGATGAAATGAAATAGGTATCTTAAGAATGTTCTTATCTTTCCATAAATTTAAGATTTGTCAAATTACGAGTTTAGTATGTAATTAATATTTATTTTCTAATGGAGTTATGTTTTAATCATATTAGTTAGTTCAGTATTAAATTATTATTTTTATAATGTAAGATAGTTTAGATTCTACTTAGTATTTTCATATGCATATATATTTTAATATAGAATTGTTTAATTTATATATATATTTTTTTAAATATTAGATTTTAATTAATATTAGCAATTTTGGTTGCTTTATTCAGATAGGTGAAATGTTAGATAGTATTTAGTTTTAACTAAGTATGTTTTTAAATAGTTAGAATTTTAACTGTTCAATACAATTTTGTTAGTGCCATTTTATTTGTATTAAAGTATGTTTGTTTTATCCTGCCATTAGTTTTAGTTAGTTGTTATAGGTTTTGTTTAATCTTTAAAATAATATAGTTTTAAATTAAGTGTTATTAGTAGTTAGTTAAATCTATTTTGAATTGAGAGATAGTATGGGTTAGTATGTTACTTACAAATATGTCTTAATTTATTAAAATTATTTAGTTAGTAGACTTTATATTATGTTATTTTAGTTAGCTTTTAATTCAGTTAAATCTTAAAGATTTGTTTTGTTAATTATTAAATAAATTTAGCTATATTTTTGTTAATTCATTTTTGTATAGTATTTAATTAATCTAAAGATTAGGTTACGTTAGATGTAGTTAGTTTAGTTTTATAATTGATTTAGTTGTTAATCGACTTAGACAACCATAACATAATGATTAGTTAATTTTAAGATTAATATTAAATTAGTCTTTATATATATATATATATATATATATATATATATATATATATATATATATTTTGAATATAGCTTAGTTGCTATTATAGTTTTAATTTTGTGACAATTGAATTTGGTATTGATTTACGATTGTATTAAAATCAAAATGATAAGTGTGGTGTGGTTATGAATTAGTATCATGTTAAATTACTATTAAGTTATAGGATCTACCATCTTTTCAATTAGTGTAACGTTAGTGCTATACTGATATGATTTAAATTAGTTTAAATGTATTTTGATTTATATTTAGTAAGATTCTGATGGTTCATGAATTTGTTAAAAAATAGTTGAAAGGTTAAAGTAATCAATTTGATATGCATATATTCAGTTTGAATTCTAGTTAAATTGTTTTTCCTTAAAGTGACTTTTCAATATCGATGGGGTCGTAAATTGATTATTGTCTAAGAAGTTATAGTTGATTTTGATTATACATTTTCAATGAATCTAAACTCGAATACAATTGCTTTGTCATTTAAATAATTATTTTCTTATTGTTGAAAGTTAATGTAGAGAAACTGACTTAAACTGTAATCACAATCATTTTCAAACTTAGAGTAATTTTATCGTTATTTTAAAAAAAAAGATTTTGTGTGCATGTGTTTTTGCCCTCGTAGTTTGGGCATGACATTTTGGTATCAGAGCGCGCGTTTCAACACTAGGAACCTTAAACCCTTACGCTTTTGAAAACTTAAAATGAAACGTTAAATTTTGTAGGATGCCTCCTGTTACTCGAAGCAATCCACGAGGCAGAGGTCATGGGGCGAGACGTGGCAGAGCGGGACGGGTGGATGGACCACCCCCACCACCACCTCCACCACCACCACCACCGAACCCGAATCAGGACATTATTGATGCACTCCAGACTTTGATCGGTGTAGTTCAACAGAGAGTGGTACCTATAGTTCAGCCAGTCTAACAGATTCCAGTAGTGGAAGTAGAGGGACCCGGAGGAGGCAGGCCGAGAGTCAAAGTGAGGACTAGGAGTCCCCCACCGAGACAAATAGAGGGTCAGGGTGAACATGAGGAAGAGTCCATACACCAGAGAGGACCCCCTTTTGACAGACCTCCTAGACATATAGGAGATGACATCAGGGAACTGATTCGACTCAGACCACCATTGTTTACCGGTACCACTGAGGGTTTAGTAGCAGAGGCATGGTTGCAGAGCTTATAGCGGTGCTTTGGGTTACGCCCTTATGGGAGTAATCTAAAAGTACACCTAGTAGTTCATCAGTTGAGAGGGGATGCCTCCAACTGGTGGCATCAGGAGGAGATCATTGGTGGAGTGAGGATGGATACCCTCACATGGGAATCTTTATTAGAAAGATTTTGCGAGAGGTACTTGTCAGAGCATTTTTGGCAGAAATAGATAGAGGAGTTCCATTCTCTTTATTAGCGAGGCCTTACAGTGGCTCAGTACGAGAGTAGGTTTCTCAAGCTCCTTCCCTATGTGGAATACATGAAGGACGAGAAACTATGGGTCCATCGCTTTATCATGGGTTTGAATTTCTCACTTCAGGGTCCAGTTCAGATGGCCTTCCCTACCACCTTCAGATAGGTAGTGGAGATAACACTGGTGGTAGAGGATACTCGAGGCAGACAGGAATCACGGGATCGGTACCAGAACCGAAACTCTACCCTGCAGAAACCCCCTTGGAAAGGGAATCAGAATTATACACTAGGGTCCTCTAAGGGCCAACTACCTCAGCAACAGCAGCAGGAATTCTCACACGGTTACCAGGGCTCCAAGCCCAAGCAGCGGCAGTTACAGCAGGATCAGAAAGTACATACACCACAGTCACAGTTAGTATAGACTCAACAGTCTTCCAGCGGTGGATACAGTGGGTCTAGCAGGTCAGAGGGCCCACAGCAGTCAAGATCATAGGATACACAATCTTATACCCGAGGGCCATGCTACGCTTGTGGTGGCATGGGTCATATAGCTAGAGAGTGTCCGCAGGGACATACATCTAGTGGTCAGAGAGGGGTTCTTTCAGAGCCGACAATGGGAGACATGGGCAGCTCTCACAGAGTTTTTACAGCGGTTGACAACTGCTAGGCTGAGCATCAAGCTACAGTTATTGAGGGTACAGGTGGAGTTGGTCAGCCAGTTAGTGCTAGAGACTATCCTTATTATTGCTCGACAGAACCTAGCTCCTCGAGGTCAAGAGCTGGACCAAGTTAGTGTCTGGGGGGGTATGTTGCGATGAGGTCATGATTCTTGGAAGGATGTGTCACGGATACGATTCTTTATACCCTTATCTTTTGATGAACTCCAGGAGGAAGTTCATGCCTAGTGGGGGAGGATGTGAGGCCTCACCCCAACCCTCCGTAGCCCTAGTTATTATTTTATCATTTTGTTACTCACGACTCAAGATGGTCGAGACACTATCAGATACTTGAACATATCATATTATTTCATGTTGTGTGATGTTGTTTTTAGATATTGATGTCCGTCATTTAATGCTTTATGTATATGTATGTGAGAAATTAAGGATTAACACATTGATTTTGGAATCTTTATGATTAAGGATATAAGTAAGATGCAAAAAAATAAACCCTAATTTATGTATATTTCAATTTATGTAAATTTTTGATACGTATATATGTACATGTGATTTTTGGGACTACTGATGTGTACAATGAGTGTGCAGATATTTAGCCAAGAAACCCTATGGAGGAACATAATTGATCTCTTTGTGCTAATTTTTGAAAACCTTGTTGTTCGTAATTCACATATTGTATTGTGAGATGTATGTATGTATCTTTCTATGTACAGTGAATGTTAATGTTTGTAACTGTATTCTTGTGGTGTCGGTTGACACTCATGATTTGTTTATGTTCTTCTGTATGCTAGTTAGGGTTAGCCGTGTAACCTTTGGAACTTAGTCGATTTAAGTTAGTGTCAGTTGCTTAATTCGTTTGTTGATTGAGTTTAGTCATCCCTAATTCGGATTAGCACTTAATCTGCTTTTTAGAGTTGTTAGTTGGTCCTAATTTTATTCTTAGAATTTTAGATGGCTCTAAACCTATTCCTAAGACTTCAAAACATGGAATAATTATACCCAAGGGATATGGGTATGGGTTAGGGGTCTTTTCCAACCCCTAAGCCCCTTTTGTTGACTTTTTAGGTCACTCAAAAGTCCCCTTTTTGCCTTTGTGCGAAAATTACAAGTGGTTGTCATGAGTTGTCTTACCCCACCTCCTTTTAAGGTTTAACCATAGTGAGGGTAGAGTTAGGAGTTTCTAGAATGGCTAGTGGGTGGGAGTAGTTATTGATCCCCTTTGGTGGTTGAGTTGGAGGCTTATTTTAGAGGCCTTCCTTGGACTAGTTGGTGGTTACCCAATCTCTACTTTTAGAGAAGATTTCTTGAAGCTTGAAGGAAGGAGGGATACTCTACTCAAATTGGTTCATTTCCATTACCTCTTTGTGAAGGTAGGAAATTCCCATCTCCCTTATTCATTTTTTATGTTTTGTTTCATGTTCTTGTTACCTTGTTGTTGTTTTACTATTGTATGGTTGTGCGTATGTTGGGAAGATTTGTAAACCTTGTTATTTTGGTTGTTTTCCTTTCTTTTTTATGTTTGCAATTTTGAGTTTCCTTGCATGGGTGTTTTGGTATTACTCACCCTAGGAGAGGGCAGAAGTGACCAATTTTGGGAGAGGTCTGTTTAGTTGGACTCCAACCTGTGTAGAGTCTCTTCTCAGGATGAGAAGAGGGATACAGGGTAGGGCGTTATGGGCCCCTACCTGTCAGCACAAACCTGGTATGAGTATGACAAGTTTAAATGGAAGAACGAAAGTTCTTGGTTTTTGGCCCTGATTGGGCATCTGAATTGGTGTTGTGCTTGACTTCTCCAGTTGGAAGAATCCACCTTTCCCTAGTCTTGATTCATTGTGAATCGTGTTGTGTAAACCATGTATGATTATGCATGCTTGATGTTCTTTTGGTTCTGCTTGGTTGTCACCCGATCAGTTATTGGTTTCCTCCATGGTTCTTGAAATGAGATTCAGAAAATATTACAAACTCCTTGATTTGATCATGAAGAAAATTGGATAAAATTGTTTTAATTTGGATTGATATCCTATGAAATTTTATTTTTAAAATCATATTGTAAATGGCAACAAATTCGGTTTTTCTTCCTGATTCTTTCCCGGCTGAGCCTTTGAATCAGGTTGGCCAATAAAATTGGTGTTTGAGTATATTGCTTGTCATGTGCTTTGGTCGCAATTCTAATTTTAGAATGGATGCACATCAAGAATAGGATGGGAATAATGTTGATGTTCAGTTTGGCAAATTATCAAGTTGTTCATACATGTTGAAAAATGGAAATTTATGATCATGCATGTAGATTCAGTTTTCGTGATTATTTGAATCAAATAAGTATTGCATTATTGAATAAAATAGATAATTCAAAACTTTGGTATATTAAGTTTGTAATAAGTCCTTATAGATTTTCTCTAAAAAAAATAAATTTAACCCCCCTCTTGGTAAATAAATCAACTTGGAAATTCATACTTAGCAAAAATTAAGACCTTTTAAAAAAAAAAATCTATCCTAGACTCAAAAAGGCCTCTGGATTTTGAATGGAGAAATGTTTTATCCTATCTTTGTAACAGAGAATCTTTAAGGATTCTCTTAACTTTTCTTTTGAATAGAATGTATAAACTGAAATTAGAATTAATTTAGAAAAAAAAAAAGAAGAAACAAGAGAATACATATATATAATATAAAAATAATAATTCTAATATCTTTTTCCTAACCCCTTTACTTCTTAACCCTCTTCTCACCAAAAAAACTTTTTATACTTTAATTTTTTACCTTCCCCCCCTCTTTCCTAGGCGGTGATATGCAATGTGCCATCATGATGTGATGACGTTACCCTATCATGTTTCTCACGTTGGTCGATGTTGGGGCTGAGGCAAGTGATTGTCTAATTTTTTCTTGCATGAAGTTAAACCTCATTAATACCTTTTACCTTGGTTGAGAGGCGTGCTTTTCCTTGGTCTTGTCCTTTCACCGCCCACTTTACCCTGGGCCAAGTCTGCTTGGGCAGTGAATTGCAGACCTCGGTCTACGTGGGAAGCTAGGAATCCATCCCAGGCTAGTTGGGATGGAAGTTTAGGGGTGGGTGACTAGGGTAGGTGTAGGGGAATCCACTTGTCAAGTGGATTAGTTAAGTCTTTGTTTATAGTTTAGTTTGTTTAAAATGTAGGTTTGTTTGTTTTAATCATATTAGTTAGTTTAGTATTAAATTATTATTTTTATAATGTAAGATAGTTTAGATTCTACTTAGTATTTTCATATGCATATATATTTTAATATAGAATTGTTTAATTTATATATATATATTTTAAAATATTAGATTTTAATTAATATTAGCAATTTTTCTTGCTTTATTCAAATAGGTGAAATGTTAGATAGTATTTAGTTTTAACTAGGTATGTTTTTAAATAGTTAGAATTTTAAGTGTTCAATACAATTTTGTTAGTGCCATTTTATTTGTATTAAAGTATGTTAGTTTTATCTTGCCATTAGTTTTAGTTAGTTGTTATAGGTTTTGTTTAATCTTTAAAATAATATAGTTTTAAATTAAGTGTTATTAGTAGTTAGTTAAATCTATTTTGAATTAAGAGATAGTATGGGTTAGTATGTTACTTACAAATATGTCTTAATTTATTAAAATTATTTAGTTAGTAGACTTTATATTATGTTATTTTAGTTAGCTTTTAATTTAGTTAAATCTTAAAGATTTGTTTTGTTAATTATTAAATAAATTTAGCTATATTTTTGTTAATTCATTTTTGTATAGTATTTAATTAATCTAAAGATTAGGTTACGTTAGATGTAGTTAGTTTAGTTTTATAATTGATTTAGTTGTTAATCGACTTAGACAGCCATAACATAATGATTAGTTAATTTTAAGATTAATATTAAATTAGTCTTTAAATATATATATATATATATATATATATATATATATATATATATATATATATATATATATATATATATATATATATATATATATATATATATATATATATTTTTTTTTTTTTTTTTTTTTTTTTTTTTTTTTGAATATAGCTTAGTTGCTATTATAGTTTTAATTTTGTGACAATTGAATTTGGTATTGATTTACGATTGTATTAAAATCAAAATGATAAGTGTGGTGTGGTTATGAATTATTATCATGTTAAATTACTATTAAGTTATAGGATCTACCATCTTTTAAATTAGTGTAACGTTAGTGCTATACGTATATGATTTTAATTAGTTTAAATGTATTTTGATTTATATTTAGTAAGATTCTGATGGCTCATTAATTTGTTAAAAAATAGTTGAAAGGTTAAAGTAATCAATTTGATATGCATATATTCAGTTTGAATTCTAGTTAAATTGTTTTTCCTTAAAGTGACTTTTCAATATCAATGGGGTCGTAAATTGATTATTGTCTAAGAAGTTATAGTTGATTTTGATTATACATTTTCAATGAATCTAAACTCGAATACAATTGCTTTGTCATTTAAATAATTGTTTTCTTATTGTTGAAAGTTAATGTAGAGAAACTGACTTAAACTGTAATCACAATCATTTTCAAACTTAGAGTAATTTTATCATTATTTAAAAAAAAAAGATTTGTGTGCATGTGTTTTTACCCTCGTAGTTTGGACATGACATTTTGGTATCAGAGCGCACATTTCAACACTAGGAACCTTAAACCCTTACGCTTCTAAAAACTTAAAACGAAACGTTAAATTTTGTAGGATGCCTCCTGTTACTCGAAGCAACCCACGAGGCAGAGGTCGTGGGGCGAGAGGTGGCAGAGCGGGACGGGGGGATGGACCACCCCCACCACCACCTCCACCTCCACCACCACCGAACCTGAATCAGGACATTATTGATGCACTCCAGACTTTGATCAGTGTAGTTCAACAAAGAGTGGTACCTATAGTTTAGCCAGTCCAACAGATTCCAGTAGTGGAAGCAGAGGGACCCAGAGGAGGCGAGCCCAGAGTCAAAATGAGGACTAGGAGTCCCCCATCGAGACAGATAGAGGGTCAGGGTGAACACGAGGAAGAGTCCATACACCAGAGAGGGCCCCCTTTTGACAGACCTCCTAGACATATAGGAGATGACATCAGGGAATTGATTCAACTCGGACCACCATTGTTTACCGGTACAACTGAGGGTTTAGTAGCAGAGGCATGGTTGCAGAGCTTATAGTGGTGCTTTGGGTTACGCCCTTATGGGAGTAATCTAAAAGCACACCTAGCAGTTCATCAGTTGAGAGGGGATGCCTCCAATTGGTGGCATCAGGAGGAGATCATTGGTGGAGTGAGGATGGACACCCTCACATGAGAATCTTTCTTAGAAAGATTTTGCGAGAGGTACTTGTCAGAGCATTTTTGGTAGAAATAGATAGAGGAGTTCCATTCTCTTTATCAGCGAGGCCTTACAGTGGCTCAGTACGAGAGTAGGTTTCTTGAGCTCCTTCCCTAAGTGGAATACATGAAGGACGAGAAACTACGGGTCCATCACTTTATCACGGGTTTGAATTTCTCACTTCAGGGTCTAGTTTGGATGGCCTTCCCTACCACCTTCAGACATGTAGTGGAGAGAGCACTAGTGGCAGAGGATACTCGAGGCAAACAGGAATCACGGGATCGGTCTCAGAACCGAAACTCTACCCGGAAGAAACCCCCTTGGAAAGGGAATCAGAATTATACACTAGGGTCCTCTAAGGGCCAACCGCCTCAGCAGTAGCAGCAAGAATTCTCACAGGGTTACCAGGGCTGCAAGCCCAAGCAGTGGTAGTTACAGCAGGATCAGAAAGTACATACACCACAGTCACAGTTAGTACAGACTCAGCAGTCTTCCAGGGGTGGATACAGTGGGTCTAGCATGTCAGAGGGCCCACAACAGTCAGGATCAACGGATACACGATCTTATACCCGACGGCCATGCTACGCTTGTGGTGGCATGGGTCATATATCTAGAGAGTGTTCGCAGGGACATACATCCAATGGTCAGAGAGGGGTTCTTTCAGAGCCGACAGTGGGAGACATGGGCAGCTCTCACAGAGTTTTTACAGCAGTTGACAACTGCTAGGCTGAGCATCAAGCTATAGTTATCGAGGCTACAGGTGGAGTTGGTCAGCCAGTTAGTGCTAGAGACTATCCTTATTATTACTCGACAGACCGTAGCTCCTCGAGGTCAAGAGCTGGACCAAGTTAGAGTCTGGGGGGGTATGTTGCGATGAGGTCATGATTCTTGGAAGGATGTGTCACGGATACGATTCTCTATACCCTTATCTTTTGATGAACTCTAGGAGGAAGTTCATGCCTAGTCGGGGTGGATGTGAGGCCTTGCCCCAACCCTCCGTAGCCCTAGTTATTATTTTATCATTTTGTTACTCACGACTCGAGATGGTCGAGACACTATCAGATACTTGAACATATCATATTATTTCATGTTGTGTGATGTTGTTTTCAGATATTGATGTCCGTCATTTAATGCTTTATGTATATGTATGTGAGAAATTAAGGATTAACACATTGATTTTGGAATCTTTATGATTAAGGATATAATTAAGATGCAAAAAAAAAAACCCTAATTTATGTATGTTTCAATTTATGTAAATTTTTGATACGTATATATGTACATGTGATTTTCGGGACTACTGATGTGTGCAATGAGTGTGCAGATATTTAGCCAAGAAACCCTATGGAGGAACAGAATTGATCTCTTTGTGCTAATTTTTGAAAACCTTGTTGTTCGTAATTCACATATTGTATTGTGAGATGTATGTATGTATCTTTCTATGTACAGTGAATGTTAATGTTTGTAACTGTGTTCTTGTGGTGTCGCTTGACACTCGTGATTTGTTTATGTTCTTCTGTATGCTAGTTAGGGTTAGCCGTGTAACCTTTGGACCTTAGTCGATTTAAGTTAGTGTCAGTTGCTTAATTCATTTGTTAATCGAGTTTAGTCATCCCTAATTCAGATTAGCACTTAATCTTCTTTTTAGAGTTGTTAGTTGGTCCTAATTTTATTCTTCAAATTTTGGATGGCTCTAAACCTATTCCTAAGACTTCAAAACATGGAATAATTATACCCAAGGGATATGGGTATGGATTAGGGGTCTTTTCCAACCCCTAAGCTCCTTTTGTTGACTTTTGAGGTCACTCAAAAGTTTCCTTTTTGCCTTTGTGCAAAAATCGCAAGTGGTTGTCATGAGTTGTCTTACCCCACCTCCTTTTAAGGTTTAACCATAGTGAGGGTAGAGTTAGGAGTTTCTAGAATGGCTAGTGGGTGGGAGTAGTTATTGATCCCCTTTGGTGGTTGAGTTGGAGGCTTATTTTAGAGGCCTTCCTTGGACTAGTTGGTGGTTACCCAATCTCTACTTTTAGAGAAGATTTCTTGAAGCTTGAAGGAAGGAGGGATACTCTACTCAAATTGGTTCATTTCCATGACCTCTTTGTGAAGGTAGGAAACTCCCATCTCCCTTATTCATTTTTTATGTTTTGTTTCATGTTCTTGTTACCTTGTTGTTGTTTTACTGTTGTATGGTTGTGGGTATGTTGGGAATATTTGTAAACCTTGTTATTTTGGTTGTTTTCCTTTCTTGTTTATGTTTGCAATTTTGAGTTTCCTTGCATGGGTGTTTTGCTATTACTCACCCTAGGAGAGGGAAAAAGTGACCAATTTTGGGAGAGGTCTGTTTAGTTTGACTCCAACCTATGTAGAGTCTCTTCTCAGGATGAGAAGAGGGATAAAGGGTAGGGCATTATGGGCCCCTACTCGTCAGCATAAACCTGGTATGAGTATGGCAAGTTTAAATGGAAGAACGAAAGTTCTTGGTTATTGGCCCCGATTGGGCATCTGAATTGGTGTTGTGCTTGACTTCTCCAGTTGGAAGAATCCACCTTTCCCTAGTCTTGATTCATTGTGAATGTAAACCATGTATGATTATGCATGCTTGATGTTCTTTTGTTTCTGCTTGGTTGTCACCCGATCAGTTATTGGTTTCCTCCATGGTTCTTGAAATGAGATTCAGAAAATATTACAAACTCCTTGATTTGATCATGAAGAAAATTGGATAAAATTTTTGTAATTGGGATTGATATCCTATGAAATTGTATTTTTAAAATCTTATTGTAAATGGCAACGAAGTCGGGTTTTCTTCCTGATTCTTTCCCGGCTGAGCCTTTGAATCAGGTTGGCCAATAAAATTGGTGTTTGAGTATATTGCTTGTCATGTGCTTTGGTCATAATTTTAATTTTAGAAAGGATGCACATTAAGAACAGGATGGGAATAATGTTGATGTTTAGTTTGGCAAATTATCAAGTTGTTCATACATGTTGAAAAATGGAAATTTATGATCATGCATGTAGATTCAGTTTTCGTGATTATTTGAATCAAATAAGTATTGCATTATTGAATAAAATAGATAATTCAAAACTTTGGTATATTAAGTTTGTAATAAGTCCTTATAGATTTGCTCTAAAAAAAATAAATTTAACCCCCCTCTTGGTAAATAAATCAACTTGGAAATTCATACTTAGCAAAAATTAAGACCTTTTAAAAAAAAAAATCTATCCTAGACTCAAAAAGGCCTCTGGATTTTGAATGAGAAATGTTTTATCCTATCTTTGTAACAGAGAATCTTTAAGGATTCTCTTAACTTTGCTTTTGAATAGAATGTATAAACTGAAATTAGAATTAATTTAGAAAAAAAAAAAAAGAAGAAACAAGAGAATACATATATATAATATAAAAATAATAATTCTAATATCTTTTTCCTAACCCCTTTACTTCTTAACCCTCTTCTCACCAAAAAAAAATTTTATACTTTAAGTTTTTACCTTCCCCCCCTCTTTCCTAGGTGGTGATATGCAATGTGCCATCATGATGTGATGACGTTACCCTGTCACGTTTCTCACGTTGGTCGATATTGGGGCTGAGGCAAGTGATTGTCTAATTTTTTCTTGCATGAAGTTAAACCTCATTAATACCTTTACCTTGGTTGAGAGGCATTCTTTTCCTTGCTCTTGTCCTTTCACTGCCCACTTTACCCTAGGCCAAGTCTGCTTGGGCCACGCTTTGCAGACCTCGGTCTACGTGGGAAGCTAGGAATCTGTCCCAAGCTAGTTGGGATGGAAGTTTAGGGGTTGGTGACTAGGGTAGGTGTAGGGGAATCCACTTGTCAAGTGGATTAGTTGAGTCTTTGTTTATAGTTTAGTTTGTTTAAAATGTAGGTTTGTTTTTTTTAATCATATTAGTTAGTTCAGTATTAAATTATTATTTTTATAATGTAAGATAGTTTAGATTCTACTTAGTATTTTCATATGCATATATATTTTAATATAGAATTGTTTAATTTATATATATATTTTTTAAAAAATTGGATTTTAATTAATATTAGCAATTTTGGTTACTTTAAACAAATAGGTGAAATGTTAGATAGTATTTAGTTTTAACTAAGTATGTTTTTAAATAGTTAGAATTTTAAGTGTTCAATACAATTTTGTTAGTGCCATTTTATTTGTATTAAAGTATGTTAGTTTTATCCTGCCATTAGTTTTAGTTAGTTTTTATAGGTTTTGTTTAATCTTTAAAATAATATAGTTTTAAATTAAGTGTTATTAGTAGTTAGTTAAATCTATTTTGAATTGAGAGATAGTATGGGTTAGTATGTTACTTACAAATATGTCTTAATTTATTAAAATTATTTAGTTAGTAGACTTTATATTATGTTATTTTAGTTAGCTTTTAATTCAGTTAAATCTTAAAGATTTGTTTTGTTAATTATTAAATAAATTTAGCTATATTTTTGTTAATTCATTTTTGTATAGTATTTAATTAATCTAAAGATTAGGTTACGTTAGATGTAGTTAGTTTTGTTTTATAATTGATTTAGTTGTTAATCGACTTAGACAGCCATAACATAATGATTAGTTAATTTTAAGATTAATATTAAATTAGTCTTTATATATATATCTATATATATATATATATATATATATATATATATATATTTTGAATATAGCTTAGTTGCTATTATAGTTTTAATTTTGTGACAATTGAATTTGGTATTGATTTACGATTGTATTAAAATCAAAATGATAAGTGTGGTGTGGTTATGAATTAGTATCATGTTAAATTACTATTAAGTTATAGGATCTACCATCTTTTAAATTAGTGTAACGTTAGTGCTATACTGATATGATTTTAATTAGTTTAAATGTATTTTGATTTATATTTAGTAAGACTCTGATGGCTCATTAATTTGTTAAAAAATAGTTGAAAGGTTAAAGTAATCAATTTGATATGCATATATTCAGTTTGAATTCTAGTTAAATTGTTTTTCCTTAAAGTGACTTTTCAATATCGATGGGGTCGTAAATTGATTATTGTCTAAGAAGTTATAGTTGATTTTGATTATACATTTTCAATGAATCTAAACTCGAATACAATTGCTTTTTCATTTAAATAATTGTTTTCTTATTGTTGAAAGTTAATGTAGAGAAACTGACTTAAACTGTAATCGCAACCATTTTCAAACTTAGAGTGATTTTATCGTTATTTAAAAAAAAAAGATTTTGTGTGCATGTGTTTTTGCCCTCGTAGTTTGGGCATGACACCCACAGGCTTTTCCCTTGGCTAGGGTTTCCCTATTTTAAAAAATATGGTGTTATGATTTCTCTTTGTGTATGGTTGTTACATTCCTTAGCACTATTGGTTTATTTTCTTATGCACATGTTAAGTAACTAATAATATTCAATTGTGGCTATAAGGATTGAAAATAATGATTCACCCCCTGCCCCCCACCCCCCCCCCCCCCCCCCCACACCCCACACACACACACACACACACACACTCAATATTATCTATTTCTAACAATTGGTATCAGAGCCTAGTTATTCAAAAAATGTTTAAAAACTTGAATAAGATCATCATGGATATGAAACAACTAAAGAAAAATCTTGAAGAAGCACTTGAACAGATTGATCTTCTTACTGATGAAAGAGATGGTCTTAAAGATAGATACAAGGATGCAAAAGCCTACATTGGTGAATTGAAGGACAAGGTAGATGACCTAAAATAGAAAGGACCTACTAATCAAACCAATGATGATGAAAATGAAGAACCAAAGAAATAAAATGAGATCCTAAAACATGTGTTGAAGATAGTTGAACTTAAGCTGAGTCTTAAGAAAAATGGAGGTAGGATTAATTCTGAACTAAAAGTAGAAAATGTAGATCTGAGATCTCAGTTAATCAAGATAACATCAGAACTAGAATCTATTAAGTTAGAACATGCAGAATTAGGAAAATACAACACCATTGTGAAAGGTGAGTTGGTACAAACCAGGCAGCAACTTGAGAAATTATATACTAGTAGTGATAAAATTGAAGAACAATTATGTGTACAAAGACCCAGTTATGAAAAATTGGACTTGGATTCTTTCTTGGTCAATATGCCAAGAAACCTATTGAAACAAAAGAAAGTGCTACTCCTAAAGTCAATAAGGACCTAAGCAAGACAAATGATACATCTAAAGACAAGGTGACTGTTGCTCACTCTGAGATAGTCAAAGAATTTGATCATGATATGAATATCAAGAGAAAGGAATCTTTTGCTTGGTGTGATGTACCTAAAGACACTAAATTCAATAGAAAAGGTAATTCTTTCAAACCTATTTCTAAATTTTATTTTCATGGATATGGTCATTATGTATCAGATTGTAAGAAACCTAAATTTGACAATGATAATGCAAATAATAGGATACATAGGTATACTAACCATGTAGGAACCAAAAGAAGATCTCATAGTAATGAAAGTGGAGAAAGAAGATAGATTATTTGCTACAGATGCAATAATCATGGACACATTGCAAGAAATTCCAAAACACCTGATGATAAACTACATGAATAGAAAAGAGATGTACTTATAGTTAGTTGTGTAACAACTTTGGACACATAGAAAGGTTTTGTAGAATGGATAGAAGAGACGTAAATAGGAATCAGAATTATAGGAGGAAAAATAGAAGAAATGAAGTTAAAGAAAAGCCTAATGAATTAAAGGAATCATTTGTAAAGGCAATAGAACTAGAAAGCTCTTACATAGCTATAGAAAATGCACCTAACAAGATGATGAAGTCACTTGTTATCTTTGAAAACTCTCAGTGGAATAGAGTACCAGTTATTGATAACTGATGCTAGAGAAGGTGTTAAGGGTTGTGTAGTTGACAGAAGGTAGTAGACATTAAGAGAAGTCTGTAGTAAAGTATGCATTGCCTGATATGATTAGGATGAGGATATATGTAAAGATCAATCTCTCTATTGCATAGAGATAGTTTACTAAACTAGTGGCAGATATCCATTTATTGTGTAGTACAAATTGTGGAAGATTTAAAGGATACAAACTGATTGGCACACATCATTTTCTTTTAGGAAGTTTATGAGTGAGATTGAAGCAAGATTTGGAGAATTAAGGAACCCTGCAAGTATGCAAAATCACTAGAAACCTTAGTATGCATAATTAAGGTATTTTTCTGAATTGTTGAGAAAGAATTCTTCAAGAATGGAAAGGCAAGAAGTTTGTAATGTAAGCACTAGGCCTAGGTATAATTTTAAGAGACACCCATTTTTTCCTTTGCTCGACAACCCCATTGGAGCATTTTCACAAGTTTCAAAAATGTTCTTCATGTGGAAGATATCAAAGGTTATATCCACTGCAAGATTCAAAGCATAGGTGATTTAGAAATTCACAAGGATTTGGAGAAGATGTGCAACAATGCTTTATCATTAAAATCTGAACACAAATATCTAGAATTCTTAACCTAGTTAAGTATATGTTCTACATGGATTTCAATAATAATGATTGGACAAGAATAATTCTTAGTAGAGTACATGATGATCTTCTATGGCTGGGAGGTTCTTTCATTAGCATTGATAGTGACCTGATTCACAAGGTCATAGGATTGAGCAATTAGGGCAATAATCCAATAAACATCAAAATGTGCGCAAGCTTGTTGAGGCAAATCTCAGCACATACTTGTTGGAAATAGAGATGGAGTAACTGAGAGCGGAGGGGTGAATCGGTTACCACAAAAATTATTTCTACAAATCTTTAGATGTCTTAAAATACAGCTGTTGCTGACACTAGGTAAGCACACAAATAAATGTTGAAACTTGATAGATGTTCTGTTAACTTTATTAAGCATTTAAAGTGATTAACATGCATGCATAAAGAAATGACATGAACACAAGAGACACCAGATTTAACGTGGAAACCCAATTTGGGAAAAACCACCAAGTAACTAGTTACCAATTTTCACTCTTCTGAAGTGAGCCCTATTAGGAGCCAACCCTGTTAAAGGTTACAAAACACACTATTAGGTGTGACCCTGTTAGAGGATTTGATCACCTTGTTAGAGGTGGCCTTGTGAGAGGTCTTTAAAACAATTCAACTGAATTGTCACCTTGTTAGAGGATTTACAAAATGGTTGTCAAACCAACTCTATTAAGAGATTTTGAATCACTGTTGCGATGATTAGAAAGAAACAATGAAGTTATCTAAGATATATGCAACTTATCTTTGCTGAATATAGATCTCTGTTCTGCTTCATTAAATCCTCACTAATCGAATGCAACTTTGCAGCTTCATAGGGATAAAAAATTCTTCCTCAACATTCGCTCATGTATTTGCTCACACTTTTTGCATCCATTCATTTCCTTACTTTTGAATTCACAACTTGACTTTTCATATATACCTTACAAATTGTCAAGTCGGCTTAATCAACTAAAAAACATAAATCAGTCGGCTGCATTAAACTTAATTCTTTAGAACAATAAAATTCTTCACTGCCTGACCCAACTCGATGACCATTGCTCAGAATGTTTCCCCAGTGTTTAACCAAATGGAGCTATGTAAACACTACAAACCTTGCAACTTCCTTTGAAGATCGAGTTAACTTGGTAAATACCGACCTTCCTTTGTTTATCGAGTGAGCTCGGTAAAAGCTAATTTTTCTTCACTTATCAAGTGAGCTCGATAAAAGCTAACTTGCCTTTGCTTACCGAGTAAGCTCGGTAAAAGCTAACTTGCCTTTTCTTATCAAATGAGCTCGGTAAAAGCTAACTTGCCTTTACTTACTGAGTGAGCTTGGTAAAAGTTAACTTACCTTTGTAATGTTCAGGAATGCTCGATAGTCACTATAAATTGCTTTGCTAACCATCTGAGCTCGGTAGACTCTATCTGATGACTGATATGACATTTGTGTAACATCAAAGACAATACACAATTAAAAATTGTATCCAACAATCTCCCTCTTTGGCATTGATGGAAGCACAACATGTCATAACAGAAATGAAATTTGAAAACAAGTCTTTTACTTATATGGCAACACAACATGTCAAGATAAAAATTCTCCCTCTAAGATAGAAAACTCTTCCTCTTATAGTAATCTCCTTTTATTTTGAACAAATTTTAGAGAGATATGATAGTAATAAACTCTCTCTCTTTGAAAACACATGCCAAAGACAATTCAAACTCAAATGAATTTCAGTGTACCTTTAGTACTGATTCATATGCAATGTTTCCTAGTTATGTTGCATCAACTGATAGATCTTCAATCTAGTATGAGTTGATGCATCACTAGAACTTTATTTTAGTGAATTTCGGATAGGGGAGTGACCCCTAACTTACCTCTTAGATACAAGAATGCATCCTTAGGTAATGGTTTTGTGAATATGTCATCAATTTGGTCCTTTGTATGAATATATTCCAATCTAATCTCCTTATCTTGCACCAATTCTCTGAAAAAATGATATTTTATTGCAATGAGCTTGGTTTTGGAATGCATCACTAGATTCTTAGATATGTTGATTGCACTTGTATTATCACAGAACATAAAAATAGGTTCTTTGATTTCCATCTTCATGCCTTCCAACAATTGTTTAAACCAAACAATGTTAGAGCAGTTTACTGCTGCAGCAACATACTCTACCTATGCTATTGATTGAGATGTACAATTATGCTTTTTTCTTGTCCAAGAAACCAACCTTTTTCCAAGAAAGAATGCACCTCCACTTGTACTTTTTCTGTCATCAAGATTTCGTGCCCAATCAGCATTAGTAAATACTTTCAAATCCAAATTTCCTCCAAACTTATACCATAAACCATACTCTTCAGTTCCTTTTAAATATCTCATTATTCTTTTGATTGCCATCAAGTGGTTTTCTCTTGGTTTTGCTGAAAATATTGCTACAATACCAACTGCAAGAGCAATATCTGGCCTTGTATGAACTACATACTGCAATTTTCCAATCATAGATCTATACAATGTTTGATCTACTTCCTTTGATTCATCTTCCTTGGTAAGTTTTAATATGGTACACATAGGAGTCCCAACTAGTTTACAATCTTCCATTCCAAACTTTTTTAATATCTCTTTGATGTACTTTGATTGAGTAATGTAGATATCATTTTTATTCTGTTGAATTTGAAGACCAACAAATAATTTGATCTCACCAAACATAGACATTTCAAATTCCTTATTCATTTGTTCTGAGAATTCTTTGCACAGATCATCATTCCCTGTGAAAATAGTATCATCTACAAATATTTCTACCAAGACAATCTTATTATCTGGTCCTTCCTTAATATACAAGCTACTGTTATCATTTGTTCTTTGAAAACCAATCTGAATAAGATAGTTATGTAATCTTTCATACCATGCTCTAGGGGCTTGTTTCAGACCGTACAATGCCTTGTGTAATTTTCAGACCATGTTCTTCTTATCTGGATTAACAAAACCTTCAAGTTGTTCAATGTAAACCTCTTCATCTAGTATACCATTGAAGAATGCTGATTTGACATCCATCTGATAAACTTTGAAACCCTTGTGAGCAGCATATGCTAGTGAGGTTTTGACTCCTTCCAATCTTGCAACAGGAGCAAAAGTTTCTCCATAGTCTATTCCTTCTTCTTGAGCATATCCTTTGCATACTAGTCTAGCTTTGTTTCTTGATACCTTACCATCTTCATCCAACTTGTTTCTAAATATCCACTTAGTTCCAATTACATTTTTGTCTTTAGGTCTAGGTACAAGAGTCCATGTCTTGTTTTTCTCTGTTTACTCTATTTCTTCATTCATAGCCTCAATCCAACTATCATTTTCCAATGCATCTTTGACATTTCTAGGTTCAAAATCAGCAAGTAAACAAGTACCTTTCAGCTTATTTCTTGTCATGGTTCCTTCAGATTTATCTCCAATGATATGATCTACTAAATGATGTCTTCTGACATACTTGGCTAATAAAGGTATTTATCAAGTGCCAAGCTATGCAAAGTTAAAGTTTTTAATATGTTTAAAGTCCTAGTTCGGTAAAATGGCCTCTATTTCATGAAATTCCAAAGCAAAAGAGAGTCATGAGATTCATTTAGTTAGCAATGAGTTTAAATAGCCTGAATTCAAGCCAATTCCTGAAGTTGCCTACAAAAATGACTTTGCTGGTGCATTATCCATCATTCTGCCTAAAGTGGTCATGGTGCAAGATGTGAGAAAATGTTACAACTACAAAATTGGTGCCATAGGTGACTTTGAAATATTCCAAGCTTATAATAAACTATGTGAGAGTAAGATTCTAAAAAAGGAATTCAAGATAGTTAAGAAAAAGGGTTTGACCAATGCCCTAGTCTACCCTATAGGATTCAAAACAAAATGGATTCTCATTATTTTGAGTAGAATTCATGATGGATGTCTATGGCTAGAGACAAGACCTATTAAGATTACCAAGACAATAGTTCATAGGGTTACGAGATTCCTAACCCTAGATTGACCAAAGACCTTGAGAAGTGATAGAAAGGAGGTCATTGAGAAAAATACAAGAGCTAAATGGAACAATAAGGGAATGACCATTGATACAATAATTTATCCACTTCTAGATTTTTCTGTGAGAATTATATTATCAATCAAGTAGATTGAATAGTGTACCATGTTTAGTAGTTGATGTAGCCTACAAACTGGTAAAGAAAGATCATACCTATGATCTGGCAAAACTCATGTTGCAGCAAATTAATGAGAACCTAGGAGCAATAAGGAGATCAAAATGTGCTCAATGCAAATTTGGTTTAGTTCTGATGTGTATATTATTTTATGTGATGGAAGAATTCCCTTCTATAGAAAAGGTGAATTGGAACCCCAACAAAATTGCAATAACACAAATCAATGAGCTCATTGATCATATGGGAGACAATTTTGAGGCTCAAATGACATGTTATTTTGAAGACTTTAAGAAGTCTACGAAACAAAGAATGAGAATACCAATCTCATTAGTAGAGAAACATGTCAATGACATATTTTTCTTGGTTGACATTGAATACACCTACATCCTAGCAGCAATACCAAGAGTAAGATGGCTAAGACCATTAGGATATGAACTTGATGTAGATGAAGCCTCTGTAGAATTACACCATTGCTTGTAGAAGAAATTGATAAGGTAGCCCCTCACTTTGGAAGATATGACGTTGTCAAGTCCAAAATTGAGACTAAATTGAAAATAGCTTCTTTCATCAAGAAGAAATATAAAATGGTAAGGAAGATAAAGAAGAAATTTGGAGCAAACATTGTGGGAGAAGCAGGTGAAGAAGAAGAAGAAGAACAAGTAGAAGGAGATAGTGAAGAATAAGGAGAGCAATGGCAAGGCCTAGTTGAGCTAAAACAAGGCTTAGGGGAAGAAAAGGAGGAAGGTGTAGAGGGAGAAGAAGCTGAGAAAGCACCTACACCTGCTGAACAAAAGAAGAGAAAGGAAAAAACACAGCCTACAGCTCAGCCCAAGTCTGAAAAGGTCACTAAGCCAACTCCAACTAAGCCAACAACAACAAGGGCCACTACAAGAGCATCCATTCAAAAGTCCAAAGAGGCATCAAAGGAGAAGGAAAAAGCCACTATACAGCTTGTAGAGGATCCCAAGAAGAGAAGGTGGTATGTGGAATAGCTAGATATAGATGATGAGGAGAGAACACAATCAAAGGACATTAGCCAATTTAAAGTGGTAAGTCATCCTTCTAAATCTACAATTGAAAAACTTTGTAATAAGATTAAAAATGTAGATTTGAATGATTTAAAGTCTCTTAATTTCAATAAGCTCAGTAGGGAAGAGCAGAATAAAGTAGAGGAATCTGTGTATGCCATGATGATAGAGATTAAAAACACACCTTTAGAGCTTGACAATACCATGCCTAAGGAATTGTATGAAATAATTGAGAATGAGTGGCATTATTGTTTAAATATGGAAAGGGAAATTAGATAATCTACCCTAGCACAAGTAAAGCCTAAGATGACAAAGGCTCAAATAAATAAGGCAAACAAGAAACATAGTAGCAAGTTTGCACCCAAGTACAAAGCCTTTTGCATCCTTCAAAACTAGATTGAAGATGTTATGAATAAATCCACACAATTGTGGAAAACAATTTATAACCTAACTAATGAGAAGGTAGAGGAAGCAAATAAGGTAGAAACCAATGCAAAAGAAAAGGTAGAGGAAAAGAAGGTAGAAGAACATAAAAGAGAGGTAGAGACAAAGGAAATAGAGAAGAAAGAAGAAGAAAAGAAAGAGGAGGGAAAGGAAAATGAGGAAGAAAGAAGAGAGGAAGAGAGTAAGGAGAAAGAAGATGAGGAATCAGCTAACGGAGAAGAAATGGCAACAACTGATCAATAGCAAGAAGAGGAATAGAGTGTGTAAGACACAAAAATGCCACCTCCTAGCCCTCCTCATACAACCATCACACCTGTAGAGATAATAATCATTAAGGATGTTACTAACAAGTTAGCTCAGAACATCAATCCCCTTACTACAGAGGATCTCTCCAAGATCCTTCACCAATCTAATTTACAGGCATAGTTATGCACAAGCCCTATATTGATGAGTGTTGATGAGTTACAAAAAGCAATAGCAGCACCACAAAAGGAAAAGGTGAAACCAAAGGAACCATCTTTCACATACACAACTACTAAGAATAAAATTTTGATGCTTCCACCACCACCTCTACCAAGTGCAACAAGTAATATTGATTAAATGTTGAGTGTAGAGGAAAGGAAGTTAGATGAAAAGGAAGATACAAAAAAAGAAAAGGAGTAGGCTACCATTCAGACATTGGTAGAATTACTAAAGAGTAGCATTCCTATAAAGACCATTCAGAAGCCGAGCACTAAAGCCATCCCCTTGCAATTTTCAACTCTAGGCTTGAGTTCAACAAGAGTGGCCAAGGTACTTCACTATGGAGACCCTGAATTATATGAAGATATTGTGATTCCTTCATATGATTCCAAGACTATAACAATGGCACAAATGACTAAAATGAAAAATGCATTAGAAAAAAGGATGAGGTAGGAAATATTGAGGAAATAATTTAAGCATAAGAAAGCACTTCATGACATCAAGGACATCTTCATGGATTCCTTTAGCTTTTAGTCACTAGATAAAGAAAAGCCTAAAATAGAGAAACTATCGGACATAGTTTACCAGGTGACAAATGAAGACTAGGACACCAATGTTAAACTCATGGAATGGTCAAAAAGAAAATTTCAAGGAAAACTAAATGAGAAGAAATCAAGTGGCATAGCACTTGAACAGGTAGAGTTGGCCAAGATAATAGATAAGGTCAAAATTGTTCTTGAAAACATTTTTTCATTGTATAGGAAGTTGTGTGACTTTTCCAATTTCACGCAAGAAAGAAATCAAATAATAATTAGCTTGGAAAGAAACTTGAAAATATCTAGCATGTAATTACCTAGATATCTAGCCTAAAGTGAGAAGCATTTTGCACAATTTTTTCACACACAAAGGGAGTTAGTTGTACTTATAGCAGAGGAGGCTAATATTAAGGCTAAATTGATGCAAATTCAATCCTCCATAACCCCTCATTTAGAAGTTCTCCACAAGGAACAAGTGTATGCTGAAATAGTTTTAAAGAAAGATCCAAATATTTCTACACTTGATGAACTTGTACACCTTGCCACAGATACTATCATCTAGCACAAGTCACTTGACATTGCTTTGGATAATTGGGATGCAACTTTGAAAACAATAATGGAGGTAAAAAGTTTTTTTTGGCTAAGTATGGTATTACTCCTTAGAACCCTTTGACATAAGCGTGAGAAGGGGAAGAAATAATAATAAGGAAAGGAGGAGATTATAAGATAGGGGGAGAAATAACAGTAAGGAAGATATATCAAAGGGCGAGAATGCTATAAATTTTGTTTAAAATCTTTCATTCATTCTGAAAGGTGGAGATACAAAATTTTGGCAATCATATGGAAAATAGCTCTGATGCAAAATGTAGAAATACCATAAGCTCTGATAAACTAGATACAATGATATAGGTATAGAATGTAGGGATAGGGTAGAAGACAAAGAGTATCAGGCACATTCAACATAGAATTTTGGTTGCAAAAGTGACAAGGCACAAATCAACTAAGGGGGAGTTAAGCTATTTTGAAAAAAAAAATTGAATAAAATTTTGAAATTTTGTGGATAAGGTACTCATAAGGATAGATTAGTAATGTCTAGTTAAATGTTTTTGACACTCATGTCAAAGGGGGACATTGTTGGTCCTTAGATAGTTTTGACATTTGAGTGTCAACACACTTAACCACTTTCTACATATAACCTGAGTACACTATGTATGTCGAGCCATAGTGTGTGCCATGTCAGATTTTCAATAGGTGTCGAGTGACTTTAGGTTCCGAGCAATATATAAGTGCTGAGTGACATATAGGTGCTAAATCACAGATGATGCCAAGCAAGTCAGAGTGCTTCATATGCCAAACAAGATAGAGTGTAATAGGTGCCAAGCAAGCCAAGATAGTATATGTGCTAAGCAATAGTAGTCCAGTAAGTGCCGAGTAACATAGAATCAGCATATGAGTTTGTGCCCTCACAAACTCAGATGTAAACCATTTTTGGAGCTAACATAGAAGTATTTTGAAGGAGAAAAAGGAGAAGATTGAATCTTTTACATTCCCTATATGATCTACATGTAGCCAATTAGAAAAATAGAGAAGACATGCAACCAATAAGGTGAATGCAAGGAATGAGTGAAAACTTAAGATTCAATATGGATCATAGATCCATACCTAATCCTAAGTCTTCACAATCTTTAAAAGGAGGTCAAAAACTCCATTAGGTATGTGGAAGAGAATAGTGTATGGGGAGACTATAGCAAAATTCAGTGTGAAGAAGGAAAGACTTAGAGGAACAGAGGAACAATTTCATATCCAGTTGATCAGAATAGCACAAGAAACAAGGACATGATCAAATATCAGATCTCAGAGGATCAAGATCAGAGAGAGTAGATCAAGTGCCTGAATCTAGCAATTAGAGATTGCATATAGTTAGGTTTATTGTTCTAATACTTTCTTGCCATTGTATTAGAAGTTGGAAATCTTATATTGATAGGTTAGCTTAATAGCTAGGTAGGAGAACCTTTGGAGAAGGTTATTAAAAATCCTATAGTATTAGAGGTGGGCTTGATAGCCTATTGTAAATCCTTTAATAAGGTGACACTTCATGTAAAGTGTTTGTAAATCCTCTAATCAAGTCACTATTAACAAAGTGTAAAGCCTTTAATAGGACAGACCACCAGAAGTGGTTTAAACATTTATTGCTACAATAATTTTTGTGGGTATCATCCCCACCATAGTTTTACCTTCTTATTCCTAGAGGGTTTCTAGATTACCAAATCTGGTGTTATGTGTTATTGCATGTGTTTACTTTATGCTCATTTATATGTTTACATGCATGTAGTTTACTTTTCAGTTATGTGTTTAAAGGATTGAAAAAGGTTAAAAGTGTGATACTTATGATTCATCCCCCCCTCTCAAAAGTACTCTTCCCATTGCGAACATTCAAATAGATCTGAGAGCAAGTCTAGCAAAGAAAACATCTAAACTTGAAACATTGAAAGAAGATCATGAATAACTAGTTAAGTATAATACTATTGTGAAAGGTGAATTGACATAGTGTAAATAGTCGCTTGAGAAAATTTATTCTAGAAGAGATAATCTTGATGATTCTATGTCAATATAGAGACCTTCTTATAACAAGACTAGTCTTGGTTATCTAATTAACATGTCTATGAAGAAACCTAAAATTAGATCAGATTCATAAGAAAAAGACAAATCTGATGAAAAGATTGAATCTAGTCAATCTTCCAAGAAACCTAAAGAAGTTGAGCAAAACAAGGAAGTTGAAATCTTAGATGAATCAAAGAAAGTGGAGACTCCTAAGACAATCAAGTATGAATTTAGAGGTAAGTGCTTTTTATGTAATGAAATAGGTCATATGAAAATAGATTGTACTAATAATTCATTTAATCATGTTAAGGACTTTTATTATCATAATTTTTATGGTATGGAATATAATTCAATTGATTGTAGGAAACCTAAGTGTGATAATGATAGAAGAAATAGTAGAATGTATAGAAATAAAAACCATTTAGATAGAAGAAGATTGAATGAAAGTACATTGAGAGAAAGAAGATCTTATGAAGAAAGAAGACAGATCATGTGTTCTAAGTGTCAAAACTTAGTACACTTTGCTCAAAATTGTCATGCACTTGATGATCAACAAAATCTTAGAAGTAGAGGATGTGTATGTTAGTTGTGCAATAACTTAGACACACAAAAAAGTATTGTAGAATGGATAGGAACATCAGTGATAGAAGGAACAATGGAAGAAACTTCATAAACATAAGGAATGACAGAGGTAACCATGAAAGGAACTCCATATCTAAGAATGAAGAACAAAGAAACATTGCTATTGAACTTCGAGAAGAACTTAATGAAGAATTTGTGAAAGGAACAAATATCTCAAAAGAAAAGTTACATGATGATGAGATAGAAAGATCGAAGTCAATTATTGGTTTTGATTCAATTAAGTTGAATTAAGCTTGTTCATAGTATCCATATTTAAGAACTTCATGCAAAAACTAAAGTAGAGGTAGAAAAGTTGGGAAAGGTGTATCCAATTGTGTTTAGATGGTACCTAAGATTGCTTGTGATTTGGAGCTCATCTAAAAAAGCTATGATGAAATTGAGAGTTACTAGTATTATAGTAAGAATTGATTCTATAACAAAAGATGAAAAGAAGGTTTTGCAGAGAATTTTGTGATGCAAAGTCTTGATGATGTTTATCATAATGGAAGGAGGCTATAATAAACCTTGGGTTACAGTTGAAGATCAAACATATAAGTTTGAGTAGTTATTTGATTGAAGAATGCAAGTAACATCTTTTTCATATTTATGAAGTATGTAATTAATGAAAGCTCAAGTTGATGAATAAATGTAGTACATAATTGAATTTTAATTCAATATGACCACATTCAAAGTGAAGAGAATTCAAAAGCGATTAGTTAGAGTGATTTCAAAATAAACCCTATTTTTGGAAAGAGGTATTTTATCATTTTTCATCAAAATTTGTTTGGTAAATGATATTGTTGATAAGAATCATGGATATGTTAGGTGTTCATAGTGTTGAGAATGAGGATAGACATAAGTTTCCAATAGTTTCTATAAAACCTAGTGATGAAAACCCTAACTCTGCATTGTCTATTACTCTTAACAACATAGTCTATCTGAAAGATGTAGAAAATTATTTAAATAAGGATATGGACTTCGTCTTTAATCAAGATATGTCAATGAAGCCCAGATTTGAACATTTTAGTGAATTAGACTTGTTTAAATATCATTACTATCATGAGTTAGATACAGATAAATGGACACAAATTTTACTAAGTAGGATATGTGATGGTAAGTTGTGGATGCAAGATAATAGACATTTTTTCCAACCTTACACATGAGGTAACTGGTCTTAGCAAACAAGGTAGAGTACCCATACGAAAAAAAATGGTCAAGAAGAAAGTAGGAAGCTATACTAAGGTAGTTTACAATGGGAAGGCTATGGTAATCAGCTCCATCAAGTAGGATGATGTGGTATTTCTTAATAGAATAATAGCTTATTTAGTTTTTGCATGTTCTAAGATAGATGAACTTTTAGTAAGATTTATATATGCAACTTACAAGATTTGTATTGAGAAAGAACAATTGAATTTGAGTGAAATTATAAGGATGCAACTCTTGGAGAACCTTGAAAAGATTAAAGGATAAAGAATGGTGCATTTAAATTCCAATAATTGATTAATCACATATTCTTTCATGTGCTAAAGAGATTTTTCTACTTATCAGTTATAGATATAATGAATAGTGATAGATTTGCACTATGGGGAAGATATCAAAAGTATGCAGAAGGCAGCCTAGAGACAAGATATTGGATAGTGGTAATCTAATTATGAGAAAATTCCAAAATGAGATGAAATATAGGTTTAGAATCTCACCTGTAATTGTTGATAGATTCAACGAAGAGATCTGTATTTTAGATGATACTAATTATAAATACATTCAAGTAGTAGAACCACAGGAAACATTTCTAGATCCTTTGAGCTATGAGTTGAGTGATGATGTTTCAGTTGGCTACATTGATTTGTTATTGAATTATGAGAAAGATAAAGCTAAGTATAGATTTGGCATGCATGATGAAATCACACAATATGCTTATTAAGCAACCTTGGAGAAGGAATCTCACATGAAGGTTGAATCAATTATGAAGAGGCACTATCTAAGGCCCAAATGTCAGAGAGTGGATCTAAGGCTGTGAGACAAACATTGAAACAAGGTGTATTAAATATACAACCCTTGTTAGTTTTAGTTTTTGAAACAACTTTAGGAAAGAGCATACCTTATGTAGCATTGTCCAATGTTCAGCCCAGTGAACAATTTTTTTTTTTAGAGAGATTGGCTAAAGTAGTGCCAAAAAAGACTAAGAGAGTCAAATAGATGGCTTTAGGACTTGGAAAGAAGTAAAAGGCATTGTTGATGATTAAATCTAGCAGCAATGAAGAATTTGAAGAATAGGAAACCAAGCAAGCTAAAAGGGTGACTCCACCTAAACAAGTAGCAGGAAAATCTAGGCAACCATGAAAGTTGAAGATAGAAAAGATAAAAACAACAATTTCAAATGAGGGAAATTTTGCTCAGGTGAACAAATTTTATGATCTTTATAATAATTTTGAGAAGGACCAGATTGATATATCTACTGTAAGATATATCATAGAAAATGATCTTAGTATGAAATATATCTTGAAGGAGTAGTGAACTAGAATGTTTACGAATGACTTATACATAAGAAGACTCTAGTAAGGGATGAAGACCTTGAACTTTGGAAGTCTATGCTAAGGACTATCTACAAGACTAATGATGAAGATGAGATTAAGAGTGTCATGCCCAAACAACGTAGGCAAAAACACAATTTTTTTTTAAAATTTAATAATAAGAATGCTCTAAGTTGATGAGTTGCAACCAAAGTTAAAGAAAGGGGTTCTCTACATTGTTAAACTAATACTCTCATTATTAAGTTGATATCAACAAAGGTTATGTTATTATATTAACTTATACTGATATGCAAAAATTTCTTAAATAACTATGTACATGAATTCAGGTTTAAAATTAATTGTAAAATCTAATCAAATAAAATCTACATTTAAGCTTTAAATAGCCAATTCACCCTTAAATTAAAACTAATTAATATTCAAAAATAACTAAATTAACATTAATATTAAAACAATTAAATTTTACTAGCATAACATATATACTAACTAAAAACAATTTTAAATAAATTAACTAACTACAACCATAATCTAACCTCTTAATAACATAGCAATCTTTCAAAAAATAACTAACATGACCAACACATTAACTAACAATGTCAAATTAAACTAACTTACAAATTTAATAAATTAAACTAACTACTAATAACAACTTATAAACTAATACTATTAACAAATGACAAAAAAAAAAAAAAACTAACACCTAACTAAAATTATTAACAAATAAATTAATCTAAAACTAAACTAAACTAACATATACTAAACCTAACAACATACTAACCTACTCACTAACTAACTTACCTACTAACTTTAAACTAACCCCTACAACACCTACAGCCCACCCTACATCCCCCCTACCCTTTCTCCATGGGCAACACTTCGCAAGGAGTGCTTCCCAAGTGTTATCCTTGGGACAGCGCTTTGCCCCAAACAAGACTTGCGCAGACCATCCATAAGGGAGGCACCCAAAACAAATTGCAAGGAACAAGACAAAGTTCATAACAAATTTAATTCCTTCCTTTATCACATTGCAAGATAGATCTTGGGATATGCGAATTCCATGAAGCTAATAGGGTGATGTCATCTCTATGTTGACAGATTTGACTTTGCAAAATTAAAACATTTTTAAACCTGCCCTCCAAACTGACGTCCAAGGGAGAAGGTAATACATTGATGATATAAAGTTTTATAGGTAAGAATATAGATATTTAGGATATTTAGCTTAGTTAAAATTTCTTCTTTTTATTTTTCTTTGTTTATTTAATTACTATTTTTAGTTTTAAAATACAATATTCAAAAAGTAAAAAGGATAATAAGAGAATTTCTTAGATTCTCCATCTCAAGGGCAGAATTTAAATTGCTCCCCATACAAAATCCAGAGAGTTTTTTCTCTCTTGGCACACTTTTCTTTTGAAAATTTTTCTAAGTATAGATTTACAAGGCAATGCATTTTTTTTTTAAGGACTATATTTTTGAATAGATTTAAAACATTGATACAATAGTTTGTGTCACATTAACACCATATTTATTTGATCTCCTATACAACTTGAATTGAAACATAACAAACTTAGCCATTATTTTCTTTCCTTAACATAATTTTCATTTTAAACATAAAAGGAAACTTGAAATTTTTTCTTAATTAAACCATCATTGTATCATCTTTTTTTTTCTGATGTGCATCCATCTAGCTGAAAATTACAATTAAATCACATGGTAAGCAATATTACTCAATCACCATTTTTATTGGCAACGCTGATTCAAAGGCTCAGTCAGGAAAGAACTAGGAAGAAAACTTGGCATCGTTGCCACTACAACAAGGTTTTTGAAAGAAACTTACATAGGATTTCCAATCCCAAAATTACAACAATTTAATTGAATTTCCTTAATGACCCTCATTAAGGGTTCCATATCAATTTCTACAACACATTTCTAAGGACCGTGGAGGGAATAGAATCTAATCAGGTGACAACAAGCATGAACAAGAGACAATCAAACATACATATTCATACAAAGTTTTCACAATAGGATTCACAATGAATCAACACTAGGGAAAGGTGGATTTTTCCAATAGGAGAAGTCAGGCACAACACCAAAATAGATGACCAATTAGGGCTATAAACCAAGAACTTTCGTTCTTCCATTTTAACATACCAAACTCATGTACAAGGTTTGTGTTGATAGGTAGGGGCCCATAACACCCTACCCTCTCTCCCTCTTCTCATCCTGAGAAGAGACTCTACACTGGTTGGAGTCCAACTAAAAAGACCTTTCCCAAAATTGGTCACTTCTACCCTATCCAAGGGCGAGTAATACCAAAACATCCATGCAAGAAAATCTCAAAATTCAAACATAAACATAAAAGGAAAACATTAAAAAAAAAACATGGTTTTCAAAACTTCCCAACATACCCAACATACATACGAGCATCCAAACAACAACAAGGTAGCATAAGCATGAAGCAAGCATGAAAATCTGAACAAGGGAGATGAGAATTCCTACTTTCACAAAGAGGTAATGGCAAATGAACAAGTTTGAGTAGAGCTTTTCCCTTCCTTGCTTCAATCTTCCAAGACTACTCTCTAAATGTAGAGATTGGGTAACAACCTTAATTACTCTAAGAAGGGTCTCTAAATAAGCCTCCAAACTCAACCACCAAAAGGAGAAATAACTTCTCCCACCCACGTACAAATCTAGAAGCTCCTAATTCAACCCACACTATGGTTAATCACTAAGTGGAGGTGAGGTGATGCAACTCATGGTAGCCATAGTCAATTTTCGCACAAAGGCAAAAAGAGACTTTTTGAGTGATCTCAAAAGTCAATAAAAGGGGCTTAGGGGTTGGAAATGAGCCCCATCTTAAACCCATACCCCTTGGGTATTATTATTTCATGTTTTGAAGCCTTAGAAAAGGGTTTAGAACCAAACAAAAGCTAGGAAATAATTAGGACCAACTAACAACTCTAAAATTCAGATTAAGCACTAATCTAAATTAGGGATGACTAAACTCGATTAAGAACCAAATTAGAAAAAAGACATTAACTTAATTTGACTTAGGTCCAAGGGTTACATAGCTAACCCTAACTAGCACGCTGAAGAGCACAAACAATTCACAAGTGTCAAGTGACACTAAAAGAACATAGTTACGAACATTAACATTTACTAATCATAGAAAGATACATGCATACATCTCACAATAAATTTGATTAAAAACAACAAGGTTTCCACAATTAGCACATACATCACACAGCATGAAATAATATAATATGTTCTAAGCATAAGAGAATATCTCAACATCTCGAGTTGTGAGTATCAAAATAATAATAATGTATCACTATGCTACGATGGGTCAGGGCAAGGCCTCACAAAGAGATTGTTGGATAATCTCACACCATACATGAGGAACAAATTCAGGCCATTCTTATTTATGGTTGGTGAGAAGGATAAGTTGAGGAAGGAAACAAAAAAATCTATCAGTTAGATGTTGTCAGGATCATAGACAAAAAATCCTCTAGCCCCTAGAACCATGGAAGTGTTAGTTAGTGGTGACACTATAAATATTTATTAGACCAATGTTACTCTTAACATTGATGACACCAATTCATTTGGTGGTTCTAAACCATACCTAATAGAGAAGAAGTTGAAGATAAGATGAAATGAATTGAGGAAGAGAAGAGGTTAATAGATATTGAAAAGAAAAAGATAGAGGAAGCCAAAAAAAATTTTATTGAGGATGAAAGGAAAAGAAAGGAAGAAGAAGATAATAAGAGAATAGTAGAAGAATAAAAGAAAAAGAAAGCAAAGGAAGAAGAAAAGAAAATATCTAAAAAGAAGGAAAGAGAGGAAAAGGAAATGAAAGAAGAGGAAGAGAGGAAAGTTTAAGAAGCAACAAAGAAACAAAAGGATGATGAAACTAAACCATCTAGTTCATCTATTGTACTCACTCTTGCAAGTTTGGCCACTGATGATGATGATCAGATTGATCTAGTTTTATCTTTATCCAAACTTTTACAAAATAATAAAATGGTGACAATCCTACAGAGATCACTAATTGAAGTGACTAACAGATTGCATAGTACTTTGACAATACAACATACTCAGTCATATCCCATACTAAGAGCACAAGTAATGCTAAAGTCTTTTGATGAAGAGTTTACTAATTTTCTGAATGTTGTAGACACAAAAGATCAAATTTCCCATGATGCTAACTTGTTTAGCACCATCTACTAGAATATCAAGAATGACTTAGTCATTCTTTATACATACATAAAAGAACTTTGAAAATGTCAACAGGAAGGGAAACCTTTGTATGTTAAGTGTACCTTATCATACAAACTAACTAAGGATTTAGACAGTTAGATAGAGGCAAAGATAAATGAGCTAGAGGCTTTATCTAGCCTAATCCAACATCCATCTACTAAAGATGATGATATTGAGAGTCAAGTTGCTAGTGTTCATAGTAATATTAGGAATCTGGAACTTTGGAAACAACAAATATTGAAGAGAACATCCAATTTTAGAGAATCCATTTCTCTGAAGTTATCATTTGTTGAGAAGAAGCTAGAAGAATGTTTCAAGGCCAAGGATGTAGATACAAAATTTTTGTATTTAGATATCAATGCATTTGAGATTGCATCTTTTGCATTATGTGCAATTCTCACATCAGCAAAGTCTACCAAAGAAACATGGAACAAAGGTATAGATATTTGGAAGACTTTTTGATGATTGTATGAAAAATTATTTCAGCATAAGGCAAGGACAATAGTTTTGACAATTTTAGACTGAATCTTGACATTTTGACTTTTTTTATTGATGTCAGGGTGGGAGAGATTCATGTGAAAATTGTATACATGATATTTTTGGGAGAGATACATGTGTAGTGTGAAGTATATTGTTGGGTGAAACTATGGGAAAAATATTAAAGATAAATGATAAGATTAAGAGCCAGTTCATCTCACATTAAATATAAATCTGGGGTTGTAAACTCATGAAAGGTATAGTGGCTATATGCTCAAGGAATGAAGATAGCATGCCAAGTTAGGATGGATGCAACTGAGAACATGTGGAAGGAAACCTAAAACAAACCAAAACAAAACTGGTGATAGGACCTAAGCTAAAACCTACAATAAATCAAAACATAACTAGTGACAGGAACTGTCACTTCCTGCAACAAGAATTAAACATTTAAATCTAAAATAAAACAATTCTGAAAACTAGAAAGCATGATAACATGTACAATTTAATCTAGAATTTAACATTGCATAAAATAAATAAGAAACCATAGAAATCAGAATTCACACTTATATATTAAACAATACATGAATCAATAATCAATTACAATAACATGAATTAAAACAAGTAAGCTAATATAAGAATTTTATATAAGAAATCAAATCAAAATATATATAAAATAAAACACACTCTAATCTAAAACAAATCACCAGTCATTCTAAGAAGTGGATCCTGCCTCCTCAGTATGCTTGGTGATGGAAATAAATGATCCTCTACGCTCCTTCAATCAAAACAATGTTATTTTATTCATCCATATATAACAAAGAATTTACATAGAATTCTGCTACAGTAAGCTCTATGTGCAGAATTATTATTTTTTTAATATATAAATCTGTTGTCCTCCCCCTGAGCTAATATTACAAACTTATTTATAAACCATGGCTACAACTAATATCTAAAACTACTATCTAAAATAGTGTTAAAAAAATAACTTATTTCGGTCTATGGCCAACAAAATACTGGTGTACATGTAATCTTGGCCGCAACAATACACTTGAAAATGTTGCCTTGAGAAAATCGCTTCTATCTTTCCTTTCCTTCCTTTTCTGAAGATTTTTCCTCTCGAAAACTTAATTGGGCCCATTCTGGACAAAACCCATGTCTTGGATTTTCCAGATTCGTCCTCATTTGCTCACAAATTGAAATGCAAAACTAACTGCTATAAAGTGGATGCATATTAAAAATGGTTCAAACTGATTTTGATTTTTTCCAAACAATTGGCACATACCTTATAGTCTCTCCTTAATTAGCTCTTTCAACTTCAATGTGACAGCAATAACAATTGATTGATAGATATACTTGTTGCAAACTATATTCTCCAAGGCATCAAATAACAATGTTTACTAATAAAGACAATCAATAATTATTTTCCATATTTTAGTCCTAAAACTATATTAAATATGTCTTATATATTGAATCATATGGAACATAAAAATGGTGAAATAATATGGAAATGGAATGTCGAAATGGTTAGGAAGGTGTATGAAAGGGTATAAAAGGCGATATAGAATAGGACATAATTGGGTCTCATCATTCTACCCAACTTAACATATTGCACGTCCCCATGCAATCTTTTAATTTTTAAAGGGAACTTTGAATTTATAGAATTTGCCTTCTTTACTTGTAACTTTTATAGCTCATGTTTATTTTATTGTACTTTCCATTTTGCATCTTTGATTTTCACGTTCATATCTCCAACATTGTATTTTCAATTTTCATAGCATTATATTTCTCAAATGTTGGATGTATAAGAGGTCTTCTAGAAATTTTCTTAAGACACTTGAGCTTGGTTAGAATTGGTGAAATGGTAGGCAATGCAAATGATTAGCAAAGGAAAATAATAGGAGTCATACATGATGGATGAAAAATATGAAGTAGGAAATGATGTGTTTCAAGATGGGATAAACAAGGATAAAGGATAATGAATGAAAATATATGTAATAAACATGGTATACCTCCCCCCAACTAGAATGGTTGACCGTCCATGGGAAACAAGAAGAGGAAAGGTAGGTATGTTGCATATATGATCAATATAATAAGAAATATTAATAAAGTTAGGAAATAAAACAATGAAAAATAAAATTGATTATATTACCAACATGCACGTCCATGGATGCCATGGTCCAAAGGCAAAGGATCGTAGCAACTGTGAAGTGCAAACAAGTAACCAAGAAATCTGCCAAGAGAAATAGCACCACAAAAGATCACCATCTGAATGAAGGCACTAGAGAGTAACCCATTAAGAGGAACCAAGATTATGACTGAGACTGCAACTCCAGTAGCCATTATCATCTGGTGGAAGCATTATAGATCACACTGAAGGGAGCTGAATCCATTTTCCATAGCACCTCAACTGAATGTATAGCACATACTATAGGCGATCAAAGATTTGAGCATCACACTGAGCGACAAGAGTAAGTGATAGGAGGTGCCAAGAATGAAAGAACCATTGAAGCCAATGAGTATTCCTGAAAAGAATGATTAGTAGAAAAATCAAGAACACCAATTGTTACATTTTCTTCTGTCATTTTTAAAAAAATATTTTTTCATTTTTTTTATTTTTAAATTTTTTTTTAATTTTTGATAATGACAAGTGACTACTAGCAAGCCAGTTTTAAATCACTCACCACTTATGGCACTGTAAAAATAGTTTTCACCACTAAGAATTTATGTTGCAATTAATATCTGCCAGAAATTGGTTTTCAGATATTAACTGGCCAACAATGCCCAAAGGTTTTCATTGTTGGATCTTTTATTGCTTTTTTTTTTTCATTTTTTTTTCTTTTCATTTTTTACATTTTTTTTTTATGACTACATATAATGACCAAAGAACAAGAAATTGTGATATGGATGATGGAAAATGATACCATCCAAAACTTAAGTTTTGTCCATGACCAGGCAAAAGGCTCTGTTGAATCTTGATTACATAATGAACTTGGAATGATGACTATGAATAATCTCCACAAAATTGAGAATACTAAAACACTTCACAGTTCAGCCTTGATCCATGTATCTCACAACAATGAATCTAAAATCTTCTTGTATAACTTTGGATCAAACTAGCACACTGAGGTAAGAGAATCAGCCATAGTGATGGTGCTACTCACATTTCTCTATGATATTATAGGATGACATCACATGAAGATATGAAACCCTATTCTTCTGAAGTCTTTAAAATATCCATTATAGAAAAATGTAAATTTGTGAGTGACACACCTTCATTACCAAAGAGAGGAGTATGGAGTGAAATACCAATGATAGTCTCCAATGTGTCCATAAAACTTCAAAGAGGGGTAGACACAACTCAAGGAAGGACTGTGATGATCTGCAATGTCTTTAAAGTTTTTCTAGACGTGTAGCTCAAAATGAATCATGAATCTCATAGACCAAGTTGCACATTTTCCTCCATGTGATAAATCACCAAAGAAAATAAATTTTATCTCAAGGTGGGGAACACCTTATACCACAATCTTCTTGTGATCTCCAATAGTAAAGCTCAAGTAAAATTGAGATGCATAGATAGCAAGCAAGCCCACACAATGTTAACAAAGCCAACAGAGTATACTATGAAATGCTTGTGTAGAAAAGCATCATCAACTGGTAATGGTACTAAGATCATGTCACCACAACAAGAGACCTGTAACCATATTCAAGTATAGTAAAGTAATTTTCATCCAATTAATAACCCTGCCATTAAGTGAGTAATGCATTTTTACTAATGATAGGTAGAGTTATTAACATGAATAGATAATTGAGAGAATGGATAAAATCTTATGTTCATATAATAGAAATTCTAATTAACACTAGAACACATGCCTTGAATAGTTGAGATGTCACATGTTGAGGACCAACAAAATAATCAGTGAAGCTTGATTGAAAATCATCCAAGAATCACAAAGTTGGAGGGATTCCCTCCAACTTAACTTCATTCTACAAGGTCATAAGAACATCAAAAAAATTTTAAGCGGGCAAATTTAAGAATATCTTTAAGTTTTAGTATTTTTATGGATTCCTTCTTGATGTCTAATGAGCATTCAAACCATCCAAAGAATCAAGAAAGTGATTCATCGCCTATTATTTATGAATGATCATCTTAAGATACAACAACCAAGAATGAGAAATATATAGATATTAATACCTTGGTTCTTGTTAAATGAATGAATCATCCATAGTGTATTTAGTCATCTCAGGATAATATAAAGAATCAACAATGAAGAATAATGAACATCCATTTGCAACACATGTTATTTGGTCATTAATGCATTCAAATCCTTCAAGTTTTGTTTAATCAGCTGGACCCAAATCAATAAGTGTGTGAGGAATACACATTTTTATCATAGGCCTCCCAAGATCTATGTATTTGTATAGTAAAACATTTTTAGAGAATAGATCTTGTAAGTTGTCATTTTTCATCATACACAACTCTAGAATGATTATTAAATCAACTTGTAGTGCATGATTAATTCCAACACACATAAATACATTTTCAATGATGAAATCATAATTGGTTTTTTTCCTTATGTGTGTGAAATATTTCAAAATTTTGTGATTTAATAAGTAGATAAGAGGAACTAAATTGATGATTTTTAAATTGGTAAATATGTTCCTCTTCTTCTTTAAAACCAAAATCACATTCTTTATCCATTTCATTGATTTCATGCATATGAAAAAGGATCAGTGAGATCTCAGCACCATATGTAGTTTGATCCACCTTATTATGTGATGTTTTATTAGGAATTGTGAATTCCATTGGTGGATATGCTAGGGTGGATGGTGGGTGAAATGAATGGAATACGAATAATGGAAAAGGTTGTATTGGATATATAGTAGGTGGATATGAGTAGGATGGGAATAATGGAGATAGTAGAATATAAGATCGATATATAGGTTGTTGTGAGAATGCATAATTATATTCATTGTTTACACCAGTTGGAAAATTATGTTTTGAAGAAATATTGTTTCTTTCTAAGATAATAGAGTAATCTGTATCTTGATCTTCTTGATTTGGTGTATGAAATTGTTCACCAGTTACAAGGAAGACCTATTCACTTACATCCTTAGCGTGGTGAGGTTCAAAAAGATCTTGTACTTCATTCACCATGTGTTCTTTTTTATTCGTGCATATGCATTTATCACCTTGCTCAAGTAACAAATAGAACAATGAATGGTTAATATGTCATTCTCAAAGTCATATTTTTCTAAAAATTCATCAATTATATCCTCTTGTTCAGACATAGAAATAATAATTGGACATACCTGTGACAATGGAAGATCGAGATCATTTAACTTCCATTCATTAGGTAGAGAGTGTGTAAAAGCATCACCTTTGGTTGATGTTATTCGTTCACCAATTCTTGTTTTCAAATTTGGTGTTGGACTACCTTGAAAATGCATCATTTTTTAACATTTTTCTTCAAAATTGCCTTTCTTTATCAATTACTCACAACAAAAAATTATAACATAAATAATGGATCTAACTTCTAAACCCTATTTACAAAGTAAAAAAAAAAATGCAACTAAATGATTTACTACAATGCAAACCTATGGTACCAGACTAACCAAGGTTGACACTTGATCAGAAACTCCCAACGGCACACTATTCCTAACTTGGCTTACTATGATTTCACACCTTTAATACTTTTCCTTGGCAACGGCACCAAAATGTTGGGTGAAACTGTGGTACACATATTAAAGATAAATGATAAGATTCTAGTTCATCTCACATTAAATATCAATCTGAAGTCGTAAACTCATGAAAGGTATAGTGGCTATATGCTCAAGGGATGAAGATAGCATGCCAAGTGAGGATGGATGCAACTGAGAACATGTGGAAGGAAACCTACAACAAACCAAAACAAAACTGGTGATAGGAGCTAAGCTAAAACCTACAATAAATCAAAACATAACTAGCGACAGGAACTATCACTTCCTACGACAAGAATTAAACATTTAAATCTAAAATAAAACAATTCTGAAAACTAGAAAGCATGATAACATGTAAAATTTAATCTAGAATTTAACATTGCATAAAATAAATAAGAAACCACATAAATTTGAATTCACACTTATATCTTAAACAATACATGAATCAATAATCAATTACAATAACATGAATTAAAACAAGTAAGCTAATATAAGAATTTTATATAAGAAATCAAATCAAAACATATATAAAATAAAACACACTCTAATCTAAAACAAATCACCAGTCATTTTGAGAAGTGGATCCTGCCTCCTTAGTATGCCTAGTGATGGAAATAAATGATCCTCTACGCTCCTTCAATCAAAACAATGATATTTTATTCATCCATATATAATAAAGAATTTACATAGAATTCTGCTACAGGAAGATCTGTGTGCAGAAGTGTTTTTTTTTTAATATATAAATCTGCTATAAATCTGCTCTCCTCCCCCTGAGCTGATATTACAAACTTATTTATAAACCATGGCTACAACTAATATCTAAAATAGTGTAAAACAAAATAACTTATTTTTGCCTATAGCCAACAAAATACTGGTGTACATGTAATCTTGGCTGCAACAATACACTAGAAAATGCCGCCTTGAGAAAACCACTTCTATCTTTCCTTTCCTTCCGTTTCTGAAGATTTTGTCGCGTAGAAACTTAATTGGGCCCATTCTAGACAAAACCCATGTCACGGATTTTCCAGATTCGCCCTCATTTGCTCATAAATTGAAATGCAAAACTGACTATTATAAAGTGGACGCATATTAAAAACGGCTCAAACTGATTTTGATTTTTTCCAAACAATTGGCACATACATTATAGGGTCTCCTTAATTAGCTCTTTCAACTTCAATGTGACAACAATAAAAATTGATTGATAGATATACTTGTTGCAAACTATATTCTCCAAGGCATCAAATAACAATGTTTACTAATAAAGACAATCAATAATTATTTTCCATTTTTAAATCCTAAAACTATATTAAATATGTCTTATATATTGAATCATATGCAATGTAAAAATGGTGAAATAATATGAAAATGGAATGTAGAAATGGTTAGGAAGGTTTATGAAAGGGTATAAAAGCTGATATAGAATAGGACATAATTGGGTCTCATCATATATTGTAAGGGGGAGCATATATGTAAAGTTGAGCTAGTTGTAATAGATGTAATGTTTATTTTGATAGTGTGTTTTTGTCACTTAGCCAATTTTCCCTATTTTGTTGCCATCAATGCTAAAGGGGGAGATTGTTGACAATTGGAAAATAGTGATATGTAATTATTGTCATTAATGACAACACATGATGTAAATGTTGACATGAAACCTCCAAAATAAAGATACTTAGTGTTCGGTTATCAGAAAATTGACTAATTGTACAATTTAGTTTACATAAGTATATAGTTTTATTTATAACATGATGTAGACATCATACTATAGCAAGAAAAGTTACATCAAGATAGTATACATATTGGTGATCATGTGTATAACCTTATAAGTTTGTATGGATTGTATGGAATAGAGTTAATCATGTTTTGATGAAGTAGGACAAAAGAATTGAAGGAAAGAATTGTTTGATTGCAAAACAATTACTTACCCAATTAGGGCCAACATCCTAGATGTTTAATCTAACTTGGAAAAGTTAATTATGGTCTTAGTTGACCTAGTAGTATTTTATGTAAAGGCATGGTATTTATGTAAATGACTTCTTGTGATAAGAAGAGTGTAGTGCTTGTATTGAAATGCTATCAGGTAAAATTGTGAAGTGAGAGAAATTTTGTGAAAGCAATATATGTAAAGTTTTATCTGGTGATCCAAAACCATGTTGAAGATCAAAGATTATTCAAAGAAGAAAAATAATAGTAAATTACTTGTTTTAGTAGTGAGCTCTTCTTGTAGTTAAAATTGCACATTTGGGCAACAGGCTCATCTTGCATACATTACTCCACAACTGCATACATTACTCCACAACTCCTAACAAGGTCGAAATCTGCTAATAGGGATTCAAATCCTCCTAACAGGACTACTTATATTGAATTTTCTCATTGAATCCTAATAGGATCGATCCTCTAACAAGGAACATATATATCAGTATATTATCTAGTGAGTATCATCCCCATTAGGGTTTTCCCTTGGGCAGGGTTTCCCTAGTTAACAAAATATGGTGCTATGAGTTATCTTTGTGCATTGTTACTGTTATTATTCATTGTTACTTTATTGCTTTGTTATGCATGTTTTAAAGTAAGAAATAATATCTAGTTGGAAACTAAATTTTGCAATCATATATGTAAATTCATACCTAATCCTAAGTCACCTAGGTCTTCTTAAGGAAGACAAACCCTAAATTTTAAGTGTATATTAAAAGGGAAGGAATGAATGATCAAGAAGAGTTTTTGCATCCAAAAAATAGGACATTCATGGTGACCAAGGTATTATGGTTTGAATTTTATTGAAGAATCAATTAAAGAAGAATAGAGGAAGGAAATAGTGAACAATAGAGAGACATTTGATCAAGAAGGATCAAGTACATAGTAGGATAGAGGTGATCTATCATCAAGCATAAGAGTGTTAATCATAGGATCAATGCTGAGAAATTCTAATAGGTGAATGAGTTAAATATCTTAATAGAGTAGTCCTAAAAAGCTATATTGAAATCCTCTAACAAGGTGCTTACTTAATTGTGAGTTGAAGTCCTTTAACAAGGCACACTTTTAATAGGTGTTAAATCCTTTAACATGGTAAGACCTAACAGTCTTTGTAAGTGTTTAACAAGGTAAACCTTTCAAAAGGTAGATCATGGTTCATGATCAAACATTGTAACCTTCATTGGATACACTTTATTACTAGAGTAGTGAATATTTGTGGGTGTCATGCCCACTCCAATTTTACCTTCTCATTGGAGGGTTTCTAGGTAACTATATCTTGTGTCATATGTGTGAATGCTTACTTGTTTACATGATTTAGATGTACATGATTTACATGGTATTTTAGTTTACTTATTGAATATGTGAGATATATGTGTGGTGAATATATTTTGGGTCAAAGTTTGAAGCAATGATTCACCCCCCTCCCCCCCCTCAAAATTTTGCCTTTTATATTGTAATTCCTCCAATTGCTATCGAAACAAGGTTCTCTGAAAGAGAAACTTTGCATCTTTGAGGAAAGATCTTGGAAATGAAAGTCTACAAGTTGGGAAAGATCATTGAGAATCAAGGAATTGAAATACAACTCATTCTACATCAGTTGAATGAAGAAAGAGATGATCTAAAGAAATCATTGAAGAGAAGGAAGAAAATTTCCGTTGAGGTGAATGACACACACTATAGAAAGATGGACACTACTAAGCTATTTTCAAATGGAGACTCTAATGAATTTGATGTAACAATTGTAGATATAATGCAAAGGAACAAAACCCAAGATAAATAAATTAGAAATCTCAAGATAGAAAAAGAATCACAAGCTATATTAAAACATAAAAAGAAATCAGCGACAATGCCTAAAAAGGTTTCTAAACTAAGCCATCTAAAACCTAAAACACTTACCACAAGGGCCAATATGCATGTCATTGCACAAAACACTAAAGAGAAAGCCAAACCTATAAAGCCAGAATTTGGAGCATAGAAAAGACCCAAAGGAAAATATGTAACTACTTAGTTTGAATCTAATGAGGAAAGGACTGAATCCAATGACATCAGTCAATTCCAAGTGGTGAGTCATAATCAATCGTTAGATCTCAAACTCTTATGTGAGAATTTTAGAAGCAATGTTGACTTATCAGGTTTCACTCACATTGATTTTGAAAATCTTGGAAAAATTGAGAAGAATCATGTGGAGGAGGCAATATATTCCATGATGGCTACTTTTAAGAAGGCTCCTCTAGAAATTGCCAACTCCATACCTAAAAGTGTAATTGAAAGAGTTGAGAAAAAATGGTTTTATTATTTGAACTTAGAAATGAAAATTAGAGAGACATCCCTCACCCAAGTTATGCCAAAACTTAGCAAGGAAAAAATATCCAAAGCCATAAATAATTATGTTGTTATATTTGTTCATAAATATAGGGCATTTAGTATATTATAGAACAATATTGAGGATGTTGTTCACAAGTCCAAAAAAACATGGAAGATCACATATCGACTAGCCATAGTGAAAGAAGGTGAACAAGAACCTATTGAGGTCAAAGATGATGAAGATGATGTCAATAAAGAAGACACAGTTGGGGGAGGCACTAATATGAACATAGATGATCAGGGAATAGCTAAGGAAGAGAAGCAACAAGAAAAAAATGTACAAGGTACAAAAATGCTGAATGTCGGCCCTCCACAAGTAACAACTATAAATATTGAAACTAATATAGTAAAGGATGTTTGTGACTCTACTACTCAGAACATCAATCCCCTAATAGAGGAAGAATTAAAAAATATACTTGACCAATCTCACTACAAGCCAAATTATATGACAACCCTATATTGGTGAGTGTAGATGAAATTCAAAAATCAATGACTATAACTATAGTGGAGGAGATGAAAACACAAGAACTACCTATAATGACTCCTCAAGTCACTAGTTTATAACCTTCACAACCCTTGGTTGAAAATTAGAGGAAGGAGATAGCATAATGCATTGTTAGTACACACACAATTTGCACTATAGTCTCTAAAAATGTACCTAAAGTTGCAACAGAAAAGGTTGAGACAATTGGAGAGGATAAAGTGGAAACACAAGTCACTAATTAGACATAGAGTCAAATAGATTAGGTAGATTCACCTACACCTCTAGCACAAGAACAAGGTGCAATTCAAATCAATAAGGTAGAAAAGGACAAGCCTGAAGAAAAATTCTTTGACACCCAAGCCAATGGAGCTAGCAAAAATTCACATGCTAGTAACTTTACTAAAATATGGCACTCCTTCTAGTCAAAATCTTTAGATGTTGAGCACATATGCAACACCTTTGAGATTCTTAGTACCAAGTCTGAGTTCATCTAAGGTAGAAGAGGTAATCACCTATGGAGATGTTAGCCGTGATGAAGAAATTATATTGCCCAAGTTTGATCTTACTGCAATAACAATTGAGTAGATGGGTATACTTTAAGAAGCCCTAGAAAGAAAGAAACATCAAGAACTACTCAGAAGGGAACATAGGAAAAAGAAAGCTTTTCTTAATTTCAAATATATCTTCTTAGATGCATTTGGTCTACCTACTCCCAATGAAACAAAGCCACTTATTGAACAATTGACTAACATAATAGAAAAAGTAAGTGATATAGACCTTGATACTACTGTAAAATCATTAGAATGGTCCAAAAAGAAGTTTCAACATAAAGTGAATGAGAAGATATCTAGTGATATAGCACTTACAAAAGTTGCATTGGAAACTAAGAGAAAAAGTATGAAGAAGGTACTAGAGAACATTTTCTCTCTATAAACCAAACTGTGTAATTCTACACTCTTCACAAAAAAAATAAAGAATCGCATCTTGAGCTTGGAAATTCAAATGCAATCATCCAAAGCCAAATTACCCATGACTCTAGCTCAAAGTGAGAAATAGTTTATGAGTCTATTACAAACCCAAAGTCAATTAGCAACACTATCTATAGATGAAGCCAAAATAAGGTTAAACTAATAAGAATCCAGACTACATTGACTTCTCACATGGAGATTCTACACAAGGAGTTAGGCTATGCAAAGACTCTTATGAAGAAAGTCCCCAATCTTTCTACATTAGATGGCCTAGTACACCTTGCTACCAAGGTAGCCATCCAAATCAAGTCTTTAGAGGCAGCCTATGATAGTTAGGATGCCACTCTTATGATTATTCTTGAGGTTCATAAATCTTTTGTGGGCATGTAGTAGACTATTAGTGTATAACCCATTGACATCAGTGTCAAAAAGGGGGAGTAAGAGTGATAGAGGAGAAAGAATGAGAGAACAAGAATAAAGGTAGAGAATGGGTATCAATACAGAGAAAAAATATCAATAGTTGAAGTAAATCTACTCAATAGGAGAGATTCTGTTGCAGGATATAGAATAGAACAAGTCAAACAACTTAGGGGGAGTTATAAGATTTTTGAGGTAGAAGTTGTTGCAAAATTTTGATATTTTATATAGAAGCCAAATAGTTAATTATGTTATGTTATGTTCATAAGAATAAAAGTATTAATACACAACCAAGTGTTTTTGACACTCATGTCAAAGTGGGAGATTGTTGATCTTAGAATAGTCTTAATGAGTGTTTATACACTTAAGTCAATTACTTAGTTCATGATGAACAAGTAACATATGCCTAACAAAACCTGTATAAGTTAGTCAATAGTGAGTGCCAATTCACTCAAGTACCAAGTAGAAAGTATATGTTGAGTGATTCATGAGATGAGAAAATAGTGCATGTCAAGTTATTTAGATGTTGTGATAGTATTGAATTTAGTACATGCTGAGCATCAAGGACTTCAGATGTTGAGTAACACAATTTTTTCATAGTTGTTTTTATTGACACAAACTACTATGTAAACCATTTTTTTGCTAAATTATAGATTGAATTATGATATTTTGGTGATAAGGATGAATCTTAAGTTGGAATCCCTATGAATTGCATGCACCCAATCAGGTGAATGGAAAGTTTAAGTGATAATATGTGTGAATGATAGTTGTTGATTCATACCTAATCCTAAGTCACCTAGGTCTTCTTAAGGAAGGAAAACACTAAATTTTTATTTTGTATAGAAAGGGAATGAATGAATATTGAGGAGAGTTTTGCATGTGTAAACCAAGACATTCATTGTGACCAAGGTGTTATGATCTAAATTATATTTAAGAATCAGTTAAAGAAGAACAAAGGAAGGAAATAGTGAATAATATAGATACATCTGATCAAGAAGAATCAAGTACACAATAGGATAGAGGGGATCTTTCATCAAGCATAAGAATGCTAATTGTAGGACCAATGCTAAGACATTCTAACAGGTGAATCTATTAAAGCTCTTAACAGATTAGTCCTAATAGGATGTATTGAAAGCCTCTAACAATGTGATTATTTAATTATGAGTTGAAGTCCTTTAATAAGGTACACTTTTAACAAGGTGTTGAAATCCTTTAACAGGGTATGACCTAATAGTCTTTGTAAGAATTTAACAGGGAAAACCTTTTATAGGGTAGATCATGGTTCATGATCGAACATTGTAATCTTGATTGGATACACTTTATTACTATAGTAGTGCAAATTTGTGGGTGTTGTCCCCACCCCTATTTTACCTTCTCATTGGAGGGTTTCTAAGTAATCATATCTTATGTCATATGTGTGAATGCTTACTTGTTTACATTCTTTAGATGTACATGCTTTACAAGGTATTTTAATTTACTTATTGAGTATTTGAGATGGATGTGTGGTGAATATGTTATGGTTCAAAGTTTGAAGAACTAATTCACACCAACCCCCCCCCCCCCCCCCCCCTCCTCAGAATTTTAACTTCCATATTGTAATTCCAAAATTTTGGTCATGGCTAACCATTGATGAGATTAAGTTATATAATTATTATGTTTATGTTTTTTCCCTTGTAGATAATGGAGTCTACATGCACCATACATCTTACAAAAATATCAAAGGCACCCTAATTTTATCTACCCCACTTGTAGAGCCAATCATTGAATCTATGGAGGTTCTTATGTAGGGGATAATGAATAGAATAGAAAAATGGGTGGAGTAGATCCAAGAGAGGAAGAAGAGGACTCAAAGCACTAGTTCTATGAGTGAAGTATTAGTTGGAGTAGCCTAGTCAACTATAGCAATAACCATTAAATCTACTACATCAACATCTGCAAAGCCATTATAGTCCATTGGCCAAGGTGGAGAGCAACCTCCAAAAAAGAATGTGCCACTCATTCCAACCCACGAAGCTTGCCCTCTTTTGAACACCAGAAAGACTAGGGAGAAGGAGGATGACAAGGATAAGGGTAAAGAGAAAGAAAAATCAATGGCCAAACCATCTTCCGCTATTCAAGTCATTAATTTGAATGATGAAACTATCCCCATGGACAACCATGAAAATGATGCATCTCAACAAGGGGATACCTTAGCCCTTTTAGTAACTAAGGTAACTACCTTCCATGTTTCTTCTTAGAGAAAATGAACTCCATTAATTCCAAGGAATTTGTTTGACCCCACTGAATTACAATCTGCTATCCATGTGATCTCTATAGAGTCATGGATCAAAGAGACCTTTGATAGGAAGAAGAGGAGATATGAGGATGTGACACCATCAAAGGACTTGATCACACAAGTCACCTCCTCTCAGCCATCTAGAAAGGAAAAGAGGAAGAAGATGATTGTTGCACTAGCTACAAATTCAACAACTAGCCATATGCGAGTTGAGATTTTTGAGCCACATATAGAGGGAAGATTTTATGAGCTCTCAAAGGATGATTTATAGATCATGATAGTTGATCTTGGCATCCTACTTCTTGACTCCATGATGAACATGTCAAGATATACCAATGAAATAATCGAGGATAAGATGGAAGAGATTGGAGAAAAGAAGGAGATATTGAAGGCCTCAAATAAAGATTTAGTGGAATACATAAGGTCTATAATTAGAAGCATTTCTTTGATTCAATTTGACCCGAATGTAGAGGAGAACAAGAACTTACTCTTGAAATTGCAACAAGAAAGGCAATTTAGGAAGGTAGGCTTAGCATGGGTGGATCAAATGAAGGCTCAAGTTCCCCTATTGGTTGAAAACATGGGAAGCTTAGTATTGGATGATCACAAGCTTAGGGAAGTAGCCTTAAAATAATCAAACAACCATATAGAAGGTAATAGATAAGCTGGAAAAGCAATTGGTCCTTCTATAGGAAGAAATAGACATGAACACAAATGTGCCCATTGCTCATGGGATTGTGAAGACTGGAAAGGAGTAACTATTTCACTAGAAGTAATCCTTGAAGTTTTTATAGAAATCTCCATGAGATCTGCAAATGAGCTCAAGGATGTGCACAACTTGGTGCAAAAGGTCATTGAAAAGTTGTTTCAATATTTGAATATCTTACAAACAAAGTCCTTCATGTTCACTAATGGAAACTTTGCAGACATTGAGAGAATGAATTCAAATTTCTTAGCATTTTTTGATGAAGTCATTGACTTGCTCAACTTCCAAGTGTCCAAGATTTAGGAGCTCTTAGTAGCAGATGCAATCATAAGGAGAGAAATGGAGAAATTCTAGTCAAGGGTGGCCAGAATAGATGAAATGAAAAAGCTTATATAGCTAAGTTAGTTCTAAAAAGACATGATGTTCTAATACTTTTCTAGGAATCTTCCATTCTCCCTCTTCTCTTTCCTAAATATAGTCTTTCTTGGCATTGTTTCAATTTCTATAACATAAAATGATTCAAGATTTTCCTATTCTTAGTCTTTATGTTTAGAGATGCTCCATGAAGTAATCATCCAATGTAATTGGCTATTTTGAGAAGGCCTATAAATGTAACATTTTATGAAGTTAATAAGGTTGTAAAAAATTACTTTAGGCAACCCCCTATAGTTGAGACTACTATGTGTGATTTTGAGTCCATTTTAAGTTTTTATGTTCATTTACATTAAAGTATATTATATGGAATGAATGTGTAAATGTTGAAATTTGAATGAATGTGAATAAACTTGATTTTATTTCCTTTGTTCAATATATTGTATGTCTTACCTTCCTAAGCATAAGAATCTCATTTTTTCTCTATGTTATATGCTATAGTTTATGTGTTTAGTATAGTTTGTTGCATAAGGAAACTAGAAACTAGTGCATGGAGTAGCCGAGAGATAGACAATCTGATCATTTTCAAAACATTATCTAATTGTGTAATCTAAGAATTACTTATTTCATGATATCTTCCTTTCTTCTTGCTGTCATAGCTAGATATGCATGTTTGCATTTAGTACATTATATGTTTGAATAGATTGCATAGTGTGAGTTAGTTTGCCTTCATTTTCCTAGGCTCTTTGAGATGTTGAACAACTTAGTTTTTGTCTCTTCTACTCTATGGTTAAAAGCATACCACCAAAACCCAAAAAAAATAAAAAAATCATTATATGTCTTGCATTCATAAGGGAGTTGTAACTTTCAATTCAAGGGTCTTTAATAGAATACTACACTAACCCATTATGTTGCTAACTTCTTTGTTTTCCATAAGCCATTGGGTAGTCTAAGAGTCAATGTATAAACCAAAATATTAAGAAAGACAAACTATTAAATAACATGATATAATCATCTCCTTAGCACTAGATAAGGAGAACTTTGTACAATTATTTGATTTAGGAGATCCAATATTGTTTCTGTTAGTCTCAAAATGGTTTTGACACTTGAGTGCCAACACACTTAACTACTTTCTACATTAAAGCCGAGTACACTATATATGTCGAGCCACAACTTGTGCCAAGTCAGGAAAGCCATCAAGTGTCGAGTGATCTTCAGGTGCTGAGCAGCCTTTAAATGCTGAGTGACTACAAGTGTTGAGCATGATCCAAGTGTCGAGCAATATCTAGGTGTTGAGTCATAAACAATGCCAAGCAAGATAGGAATGATACAGGAGTCGAGTTACAGAAGGTGCCAAGCATCAGGAATCAATAAGTTTTGAGTAACTCAGAATCAACATACTCAAATGTAAACCATTTTCATGGCCGACATATGATTAATCTTGAAGGATTTAAGTGATAAGATGAAATCATTTATATTTCCTATGCAATCTACATGCAGCCAATAAGAAAAATGGAGAAGGCATGCAACCAATGATAGAATGTAAGGAATGAGCTAGAATCAAAGATTCAATATGGATCATAGATCCATGTCTAACCCTAAGTCTTCAAATGTCTTTATAAGGAAGATAAAATATCATTTAATCATGTAGATGGATGAAGGAGTGAACAGAAACTCTAGTGGAGTTCAGAAGAAAGCAGATCAAGTGCCTGTATTCAGCAACCAAGGATTGTAAGCTATTAGGTTTATTATACCTAATACTCTTTAGCCATTGTATTAGAAAGGAAATCCTATGATGATAGGTTAGCTTAACAACTATCTTATACATCCTTTAAATAGGTGATTAAATCCTTTGATAGGGTAACACTTGATGTAAAGTGTTTGTAAATCCTTTAACTAGGTCACTATTGATATAGTGTAAAGCCTCTAATAGGGCAGGCCTTTAACAGGGCAGACCATCAGAAGTGGTCAAAAATTATTACTATAGTGATTTTGTGGGTATCATCCCCACCTCAGTTTTACCTTCTTATTCTTGGAGGGTTTCTGGGTTACCAAAATCTCAAGTGTTATGTGGTGATGCATATTTGTTTCTCATGATTGCTTAATGTTTATATGCATGCATGTTCATTTCAAAGATATGTTATTAAGGATTTAAAAATAGGTCAAAAGCTAGTACTTCTAATTCACCCCCCACCCCGCCCCCCCTTATAAGGATTCTTTCCAATAAGATATTACAACAATTGGTATCAGAGCTAATTTATCTCAAGAAGGAGCCTAACAACATGGAGGAAAAGATCTAAAGATGGAGGTTTTCAAACTTGGAAAGATCATTGAGAACCAGGTGATAGATGTGCATCTCGCTCTACAAAAAGTAGAGGAAGCTAAAGTAGAATTAAGAAAATCTTTGAAAAGAAGAAAGGAGATAGCCATAACTAATAATGATATTAACTACAAGGAGATTGATACCACACAAGTGTTTACCAATGGAGACACTAAAGAGTTTGTTGCAACAATAGCAGAACCGATGGAGAAAAACAAAGCTCAAGCAAATGAGATAAGATCTCTCAAGATGGAACATGAATCATAGGCCACACTATTATGTGAAATCACTGAAAAAAAGAAAAGAGTAGTTGAGGAAAAAGTCATGATGGAAGATGACAAAAGAAATCTTGCAAATAGACTAGAAGAAAAATATACTAAATTAACAAGGATCTCAAACATGCAGATGGATACATTAGCTCAAATGATGAACCTTCATCATGAACTTAATATGAAAGATATTGAGATCTCTACTTTGACAATGCAGAACGAACAATTGCAGAATGAATTGAATAGAGAAAAAGAGATAGCAGAGAATCTCAACAAGTCAAGCAAAGCCATAAAGCACTTTGAACAGTTGTTGAAATCCCCAAGATTAGTCCATGATACATTAAGACTTGGATACAACAACACTAAATTTGGTGAATCATCAAAGAGTGTTGAGCAAATAAGTGACAAAGGTAAGGATTCTAAACCCATTTTTCATTACTATAGCAAAGAGGGGCATATTGCTAATGTTTGCAGGAGTAGAAGAATCAATTAGCCAAACACACCCAAAAGCAAGAGTTACTATCACAAGTGCAACATGCAAGGAGATATGACACAAGATTGCAGGGCCAAAGTCACCAGGACACAAAGATTTAATGGACATTTTCATAATTGCAAGAAATATGGACATAGAGCATTTGGATGTAGATCAAAGCCTATGTGGACATCAAATCAACCAACAAAAGAGAATGAAGGTCACTACCACTGGGATTATAACACTAGGTACAGTTGTCACTATTGTCAAGAGTATCGACATATACCCCAGAATTGCATAAGAACACATTTCAAGGGGAATTATAAAAGATGGTTGAACCAAACTACTTGCTTCAGTTGCTTGAAAATTGGACATTCAGAAAAAATTGTCCTACAAGGTCTAAGGCACCCAAGACTGAAATAAATAACGGCAAAGAAAAGATTGATGTGGAACACATAAGAAAAAATATGAAGAAGACATGGCAGAAAAAGGATGGATCAAGTACATCCTATGAAAGGGTCAATTCACCCATGAGGTCAAGTGATCATTTCTCATCTAACTAATCACAAGAAAAGCCTATAGGGCTGATACATAAGGAAGTATCACACATCAACCCTAAACCATGAAGAAGCACTAGAAAATATAAATTTGCATGAGACAAGATGCTAAGACTAAACTTGAATGATGATGTCGAGTTGTCTTTGGATGCTAAGTGAAACTACTTTGAATGTGGAGTTATTAACAAAGTAAGTAGATGCTGAATAAGTATAGTTGCCAAATGGATGCTGAGTTGAAAAACATTTGGAAGCTGAGTGACAGGTGTAGGTACAAAAATACATTAAATGAAAAGTTTCTTTTGTCACTTAAAAGTAAAAATTGATTCATTCTTGAGTCATTCAAATGAAGAGCGATTACCTTAAGCACGACTGAGTGATTTTCAAGCTTTCAACCAGTGTTTTGCAATGATTTAGAGTCTACCCAAGCAGTCTAAGCATTTATCCAGTTATTTCCTTTAGGTGCCAAGTTTTATAGTTCAAGAAGTTTTCTTTAATCATTAAACCCTAGTTCAGATATAAATGGCATCTAGTTCAAAAATGACCCAAGGGAAAGTGAGCAATGAAATTCAACTTGTCATCAACAAGGTTAAGCAACTTGAGTTTAGAACTATACCAGAAGTTACATATTAAAAAAATCTTGCTGGTGCCCTATCCACCATCCCTAAAAAAAATTTTATGGTTCAAGATGTGCGAAAGTGTTATAATTGTAAAATAGGAGCCATAGGAGATTTGGAAATCTTTAATGCCTATGACAAACTCTGTGAAAATGGTATCCTGAAAGATGAGTTTTCTGTCATAGAAAAGAAGGGTTTAACCAAAGCCCTAGTTTTTCCAATCGTATTCAAAATTGAATGGATATGCATAATACTCAGCAAAATCCATGATGGATCATTCTGGTTAGAACAAGGACTAGTCAAGATTACCAAGAAAATGGTTCATAGGGTTATAGGTTTTCCAACCGTAGATTGGCCAAAGACATTGAGAAGTGAAAAGAAGGAAACAATTGACAAGAACATAGGTGCAAAATGGAACAATAGAGGCATGACCATAGATACCATAACTAATCCCCTTCTAGACTTTTCTATAAGGATCATATCACATAAGTTTTATCAATCTAGCAGGTTAAATAGTGTACCCTGCATAGCAGTAGATATGGCACATAAGCTTGTAAAGAAAGACCACACTTATGACCTTGCAGAGCTCTTTTGCAATAGATCAATGAAAATTTTGGAGCTATTAGAAAGTCCAAGGGAGCACAGTGTAAATTTGGTTTAGTGTTGGTTTGTATGTTCTTCTATGTAATGAAGGAATTCCCTTCATTTGGCAAAGTCAACTGGAGTCAGAATAAAACCATTGTTGATCAAATTAATGATTTCATTGCACAAATGGGAGATAGCTTTGATGATCAAATGTCTATCTATTTCGATGATTTCAAGAATGCAATGAAGAAAAGAATGAGGATACCAATTTCACTGGTAGAAAAGCATGCAAATGACATATTTTTTCTAATTGACATCGATCATACTTACATTCAAATAGTCCTTCGAAGAACAAGATGGCTTAGACCATTGGGATATGAGCTTGATGTTGACCAAGCTTCTGCAGCCATCATAGCATTACTTGCCAAGTAAATGGAAAAATTTGCAAAGGCATTTGGAACATATGACACTATCAAATCAAGAGTTGTTATAAAACTCAAGATAGCCATAGTAGTAAAGAAAAAGGACAAGCTGGTAAAGAAGATAAAGAAGAAATTTGGTGTTGAAGAATCAAGTGTAGCAGGAAAAGCAGAAGAGATTAGTGAAGGAGAAGAAGAAGGTGAGCCAAAACAAGAGCCACTTGAATCATCACAAAGTTAAGGTGAAGAGAAAGATGAGAGTGCCGAGGAAGCAGAAACCAAGGAAGCACCCATTAAAGGTAGAGTCATCAAAAGGAAGACAAAGACACCTCCTGCTTCTCAACCTTCATGAAAGAAAGCTACCATGCAAATGCTCAAGAAGCCAACAACCAGAGCTACAACAAGGGCTTCTACCCAAAAGGCCAAAGAGGAAGCCACAAAGAAGAAGACCACAGTCAAAAAGGCATAGGAAGAGCCAAAGAATAGGAAAAGATATGCGGCCCAACCTAATACTGATGAAGAAGATCAGACTGAAAGGGTAAGTCATCCTTTTGAATCTTCAATTGATATATTATGTGAGAAGATTAGGAATGGAGACTTAAGTGAAATGAAAAAGATTGATTTCAATAAGTTCAATGGAGAGGAACAAAATAGCATAGAATAATTAGTCTATGCATTAATGGCACAGTTCAAGTATACATATCTTGAACTATATGGACATTTTCCAAAGGAATTATCTAAAACTATAGAAGACAGATGGAATTTCTGTCTAATGATGGAGAAAGAGATGAGGGAATCAACCCTAGCAAACCTACTGCCTAATTTAACAAAGGAGTAGGTAACTCAAGTAGTCAAATGGCATAGTAAAAGGTTTACACCTAAATATAGGGCATTCTCCATCCTACAAAAAAAAATTGAAGAAGTTGTACAGAGAACTACAAGAGTTTGGAAAAACTTGTACAAGACAACTGAAGATGTCCTTGAAGAGGAATACAAAGAAGAAGCTACTGCTAAACTTGAGGAAAGAAGAGAAGATAGAAGAAGAGAAAAAGGTTGAAGAAGACGAAAACAAGAAAGAAAGAGAGGAGGAAGGAAAAGATGAAGACAAAGGAACTGATGAACAACAAAGTGTGCAAGCCACACAACTTTCACCTCCTAGCCTGCCTCACTCTACAACCACACCTACATAAATCATAAAGATTAAGGATTTTTTTGACACCACATGTCAAAACATCAATCCATTAATTGCAGCATATCTTACTAAAATCCTTGACCGAATAACTCTACAAGCACAATTGTGTACGAGTCCTATATTGGTCATTGTGGATGATCTCCAAAAGTCAATCGACAAACTCAAAGAAGCCAAGGTTTTACCACAAGAACCACCTCAAATCATTCAAACTACTAGGCTTACATTTCTACCACCTCCATCAACACCAAGGATAGCCATTCAAGTTCATCAAGAGCCGAGTGCAACAATAGAGGTAGTCATAGGGATAATAGTTCAGACAGTGAGTATACCTCCAACAACAGTAACACAAGAAGAATCCAAGCAAGAAGAAGAGGACAAAGAAGAAACACAAGATAAAGAGGAGTCTACAATACAAACTTTGGTTGAATTACCCAAAATAGGAACTCCCACCAAACCCAGTCATAAGCTGAGTATTGAAATGATGACCTTACATGTCAGTACACCAAGCTCAAGGTCTACTAGGGTAGCCAAGACCATTCATTATGGTATTCCTAAGCTTGATGAAGAAATTTAAAATACCCTATTATGATTCAAGCACTCTAAATGAGGAAAAGATGAATGAAATATAGAGTGCATTAGATAAGAGAAGGAGGCAAGAGGAAATGAGGAAAGACTACAAATAAAAGTAGGCAATGAATGAGATAAAAGATATATTCATGGATTCTTTTAGCCTCCAACCTCTAGATGCAAACAGGCCAATACTTGAGCAACTATCTAATATAGTTGACCAAGTGAATAATGAAGACCATGATACTAATGTAAAACTAATGGAATGTTCAAAAAAGAAGTTTTTAGGAAAACTCAACCAAAAAATAGCTAATAACATAATTTTGGGACAGGTTGACCTAGCTAAGAAATTGGAAAATGTAAAGAGTGTATTAGGGAACATATTTTCCCTTTATAGAAAATTGTGTGATTTTTCCAGGTTCACACAAGAAATAAATCCAAAAATTTTGAACCTTGAGAGTAAATTAAAGCTCTCCAGCATGCAACTACCCTCAGATCCTACACAGAGTGAAAATAAATTTTCTCAAACACTTCACACTCAGAGGGAATTAACTGCATTATCAACAAAAGAGGCCACTATCAAAGAAAAGTTGATGCAAATCCAAGCCTCCATCACTCCTCACTTATAAGTATTACACAAGGAGAAAATGTATGCAAAAATAGTCTTGAAGAAGGATCCAAATATTTCTGCACATGAAGGACTTGTTGATCTAGTAGCAGAGCTTGAAATCCAACAAAAGTCATTGGATATTGCCTTAAATAACTAAGATGTAGCTCTCCAAATACTCCTTGAGGTAAATAAGACATTTTTGGCCAAGCATGGCATTACTATTTATGACCTTTTGACATCAGTATCAAAAAGGGGGAGATAATATTCTAAAGGGGGAGATAATATTGTGAAGATATATTAAAGAGAACATTAGGCATAACGACACAAGACATCAGAATGATCAACTCAGGGGGAGTTATAATAATTTTGAGGTATATATTGTAAGTTACAATATTTTGATAAAGTCTTTAAACTTCTATATATATACCAAGCAGATCAATGAACGTACTCATAAAATTAGATAAATAATGCTTAGTTAAGTGTTTTTGAGACTCATGTCAAAGGGGGAGATTGTTAGTCTCAGAATGGTTTTGACACTTGAGTTCCAACACACTTAACTACTTTCTAAATTAAAGCTGAGTACACTATGTATGCTGCGCCACAACTTGTGCCGAGTTAGGAAAGCCATCAAGTGTCAAGTGATCTTCAGGTGCCAAGCAACGTTCAGATGCTGAGTGACTATAGGTTCCAAGCATGATCCAAGTGCCGAGCAATATTCAGGTGCCAAGTCATAAACAATGCCGAGCAAGATAGGAATGATACAGGAGCCAAGGTACAGAAGGTGTCGAGCATCAGAAATCAATAAGTGTTGAGTAACTCAGAATCAACATATGAGTTTGTAATTTTACAAACTCAAATGTAAACCATTTTCATGGCCAACATATGAGGAATCTCGAAGGATTTAAGTGATAAGATCAAATAATTTATATTTCCTATGCAATCTACATGCAGCCAATAAGAAAAATGGAGAAGGCATGCAACCAATGATAAAATGTAAGGAATGAGTTGGAATTAGAGATTCAATATGGACCATAGATCCATGTCTAACCGTAAGTCTTTGAATGTCTTTATAAGGAAGACAAAATCTCATTTAATCATGTAGATGGATGAAGGAGTGAACAAAAACTCTAGTGGAGTTCAGAAGAAAGCAGATAAAGTGCCTGTATTCAGCAATCAAGGATTGTAAGCTATTAGGTTTATTATACCTAATACTCTTTAGCCATTGTATTAGAAAGGAAATCCTATGATGATAGGTTAGCTTAATAGCTATCTTGTACATCATTTAAATAGGTGATTAAATCCTTTGACAGGGTAACACTTCATGTAAAGTGTTTGTAAATCCTTTAACCAGGTCACTATTGATACAGTGTAAAGCATTTAACAGGGCAGACCATCAGAAGTGGTCAAACATTAGCACTGCAGTGATTTTGTGGGTATCATCCCCACCCCAATTTTACCTTCTTATTCTTAGAGGGTTTTTGGGTTACCAAAATCTCAAGTGTTATGTGGTGATGCATATTTGTTTTTCATGATTTCTTAATGTTTGTATGCATGCATGTTCATTTCAAAGATATGTTATTAAGGATTTAAAAATAGGTGAAAAGATAGTACTTTTGATTCACACCCCCCCCCCCCCCCTCTCAGAACCATTCTTTCCAATAAGATATTACAACAGTTTCCTATATACATGGACATGTTGAATGAAAACTTCAACATAGGTAGAGAAATGGTGAGGCACATTCCAATGTCAAGGAAATAAAAATGATAAATTCTAGAGAAGAAGGAGGTTTAAAACCTTATGCCCTCAGAGTTTTTTCAAAGATACATGCATAACACTATCTTGGAAGATGGAGCCATGAATGCTCTAGGTGGACATTATGTCATGGAATTGAATATCTAGGATCAAAACATGAATATTGGGTATGATTTTGTGACCTAAATCAGCAATAAGATCCATGATGAATTTTTTGCTACATAGGAGGGACAATTGGAGAACTTCAGGTTCCATCAATACTCCTTGATTATGCATTGGATCCTATTAGAAAATGTAGAATTCTTTGATTAGAACTTCTTCAAGTGTATAAAGGAATGGGGAGAAAGACTACCTATGCAATGATGGAAAATGATATGGAAAATATTTTACCCATAGTCCAATTCTATTTCTTTTTAAAATGACTGAGAGGGTACCTAGAAGTGTTAGGAAGGTGGTTAAGCCCAACCTTTTTTTTGATGTGGGAAAACAAATAGGCAATGATTGGGGAAGTGTTTTTTTCTATTTGAGGAATATATTGTCATAAAAATTTATTTATGCCCTTAGCCACCTCACATTTTCCCTAAGTATGTCCCATAGAGACTAGGGCTTGTAGAATTTTTTTGGTGATTAATCTAATTAAATAGAAAATATCTAGGAAAAATTGTCAAAAAGGGAACCTTTTGGTGTAGATGTACCAAGGTACAAGATTTTGATATAGGAAAAAATACTATCAAGGAAACTAATGCTTTCCTAAGGAGCTAAATATTTCCAACTAGGTATGTAGGAATCTATGACCCCAATAATGTAATTACAAATTCCTTAAAGAAAATTATGGGATACTTTACTTCCAAGAGGGTGTTTATGGGGTGGGGATGTCATTTCTAGACATCTAGATGAGAATGTGTGTAGGGAAAGAATGATCAAATACAAAGATTTTTATGTTTTGAGCAAGAGATATTAAGAGAAGATCCATCCTTTAAGGCATTATATCCTGAGGTTGACTATTGGTCTAGGATTGATAACTATGTTCAAAATTTTGATGAGATATTAGCACAAATACGAGAAGAGATAAGAAGGAAAGTTAATCTTGAGTCTTCTTATGAAGATATTATTTAGTGATGATAAAGAGGATCAAGCTAAAAGTTCTAAATAGGCTTAGGAAAGGAGTAAGAAATAGAAAATGGTGGAAATTCCACAAAAATTCCAATTGAAAGCCTTATAGATCTTGCCAAAGGGTAGCAAATATTTTGATGATGTAAGGATAAATTATCTAATAGCTCAATCCACTAAGGATGAGAAAAGGGCAAAAAAAATTTAGCTATGGGTCCAAATGATTAATGAAAGAATCGTTGAATCCAATGCATTTATATGTGATGAAAATTTTATTAAAACTGAGGAATTCAAGAACTTCTTATTTAAGCTGAAACATAATGAATTCTCTCTGTAGATGAAACCAAGTGACTTTAATGAGGTAGTTGTTGAATTGGTAAAAAAGCTACAAGAGTATGATCCTTCTACTAAAACCCTCACTGTGGAAGAAGTGAGGAAGCTAATATAGAGGAGTGGAATGATTATATTCCTAGGATGAGATATCAGTTCTTCATTTTTGTTAGAATAGATAAAAAGATAGGACACGGAAATCCAACTTTAAGATAAGAATTAGGAGGGGGAATTGAGAGGGTTTGGGTATAACATTGATGCTCAAACTATTGTAATGTGGAGTTTAGCTCTAGAACATAAAAACCCCACTCTCATGGAGATTAAAGAGCCCCCTAAGAGGAATGTCCACTCTACTTCTAGCAACCAAATTTATGGATTGCAAACTTTAACAACACTATTTGGAAAGAAAAAGATTGATGTCCTAGAGGAACAACTAGAAAGAGCCTATGAGAGGTATATCCAATATAGGAAGCACTATGAGGAAGAAATGAAGAAGATTAATGTATTGGAGTAGAAAACCATAAAATATAAAAATAGGATAGTCACATTAAAAAATATTGTTAGACCTGCTACAAAAATTGAAGACAAGGGCATACAAACATAAGGATACACATCCACCACAAATGATATTAGAGGCCAAACTACAGTACTGGATGAAGATAAATTAGAGCCTAGGAAGGATATTTAAATCATAACTATCAACAACTTGTTGACTCATAAAATAAACACCTTAAAGCTGGTCTCATAGAATGTGCATAGCAACTATCTTGTTTTACAAGGGGTGGAGTACAAATGTTCTAAGGCAATTCCCTTGTTGTCTTCCCTATTCACTGCATGGGGCTCTCACACCCAATTTTTTGATAATCATGTACCTATGATTGAAGGATTTGAGAAATAGTGCAAATCAAGTCTACAAAACCATCGAATACCTGCATGCAGAAAACCTATCACAGAGAAGAAAATTAGAAGAAGAGCCAAGGGTTTTCTCTGAAAACATGAAAATTGTATATTCAAATGAAGAAGAGAGATTCATGAAATACAAAGAGATCAATCCTTATAAAACGAGATCAAAACTCGAAAAGGGTAACATTATAAGTTACTAAAGGTAACCTAAAGGTGAAAGATATTTAATAATTACTAATTAATAATTCAATAGAGAAAGCTAAAAAATGCATAAAGAAAAATCTTAAGAAGGTAGAAAAGCTAATTTAATAAATGAAATGAAATTAACCTTTTTCTCTAACACCCCCTTAAGATGAGAAACAATGCAAAAAGAGCAAGGAAATTAAAATGTTGAAAGAAAATTTTGGGTCTCGACAACAAGGCCTGATGAGGTACCCAATCATAACAAAATCTTTGTGAAATAGAGAGATAGAGAATGTTGGTCTGATTTTTCATAGTATAGAAAAGTCCTGATATTTGGGTGAAAAATATTTAAGTCCTTGAATTAGGTAGATTAGGGTTTCCTTTCAAGTAATTCTGAAAATTCTTTAGATTACCCTAACTGTGCCCTATTTCATGTGTTGTGTTATCCTTTTAAATTCCTAGGGTTTGTCTCCCAATTTTGTGTTGCCATAGTTTTCAAAATTTTAAAAAGGTATTATTTCAAATATTTTGGTGGGGCATTTTATCCTAAAGATTTGTTTGCATTTGAATACTTTTAAAAACTTATGATAAACCTTTTATGTGCTTTAATTGTGATATTCTATTTTAAAAGGATGCCAAGTTGAAATGTTTTTCAACACCATTGATATTCTCAAGATGAAGGGTTCCTGCATTCCCGCATTATGAAGTTGCGAGAGTTTTAAATAATGTGGAGGAATACATTTGTGACATGTAGCCCCTGATGATTTTTGAGATTCAGTGCACCGCAAAAGGTCTTCTATGTCAAAATTGGTTAGGACACATTTTGCAGATTTGTCAGTACCCTGTGCACGTTTTATTTTCCTACCCTGTCATTGGATGTTCAAATTAATGAAAACTTTACTTTATGATCAATATTCATCAACCATGGACCTTGTTTAGATCTACGATTACCACATTCCCACATTATCAAGTTGCAAGGTCTTTAAATAATGCAAGAAAATGGGCACACGACACGTGGCAATGGTGACATCATGGGCTCGCCTTTTACAAAAAGGTAATAATAGTGTGTCCTCTATGGTAGTTGTCAGATGACATAGAATGAAGAGGAAGCATTTCATTGGTCCGTTCAATTGAATAAGTGCATAGTCATTGCAAGATTCTGATCACCGTTGATTAAAGCAAGATCGATAGATTGTGCTCTCTCGCATTATCAAGCTGCTCAATGTTTAAATAATGCAGGCAAGTGGGCATGGTTGGACTGGGACTAGACCTTAGGAAATATGTTGATTCATGCCATGCTAGAAAGTATTAAGTGAAATGGAGTGCATTCATTGGTGATAGGTGATAGGTGTGCCAGGTTGGGAGTAATGATTTCATGAGTGCAAAAACTTTAATTGCTATGGTTAAAGCTGTCAGATGACATGGACAAAGAATAAACTCCTCATTGGTTGAATGAGTTTAGTGGGCCACCAGATTTAGAGATCTTTGTTTACCATCGATCAGGGTAAGATCAACGGTGCCCACATTCTCGCATTATCAAGATGTGAGGTTTTTAAGAAATTCGGGCAAGTGGGCGTTCACCACATGGCCGGGGCACTAAAATCTTTAAAGGCATTTCTACTTTTCAAATGAAGCCATCGAATTTGTGGGAAATCAATGAACCGAATTCAAATCTAGGATATAGTGGAATATTGAAATACTAAAGGGTGTCAACAAAATATCATATTCACTAGAAGACGCTATGTCGCTATCGATAAATCTATGTAACTTGTCGTTAGCGACATAGCGCTCTGTCAAAAAACTTTGAAATTTGACAAAGTGTGTGGGAAGACAGGTGGGTTCCACTTAATGTGTCCTCAGCCAATTAGAAAAAGGAAAGTGGCAGCCAAAACAGTGACAAAGGGTGACGTGGCACTCCAGAGAAGGTGATGAGGTGGCGAGATTGCAAACAGAATGAAGAGATTGTGACACATGGAAGATCCCATGGTAGGTACTATGTCACCAATGGAAGTTTCTTAGAAGTTAACCATAGCGACATAGTGCCCAGTTGGGAAATAAAATCCAGTGGGACCCAAGTAGCGTGATAATATAACTAAGATTATAATATGATTTTATTTGTGCTAGTAGTGCAGGGTTTTTTCACGTCATCAACAATTGGACCCACGCCCTATTCACAAGATATATGAGAAATTATGATTGTTAGATTAATCTTAAATCAATGATAGGCACTATGTTGCTATGGAGAGTTGCTTGAAAGTTATGATAGTGACATAGCGACAAAGGGCCCACCATATTTTTTTGTAGTAATGCATCAAATGTTAGTCACATGATCAAATCAAGATCAATGATGGGCACTATCTCGCTATGGCAAGGTGCTCACTCTTTATGTATAGCGAGATAGTGCCTAAGTGACACGTGTCTTCAAAATTCAGTAGGGTCCGTTTTGAAGTGCCCATAAGGAAGGAAAGATATACATGATGGGTTTTCATTGGGTTGACTGCCAACTTGTCAGTTGGAGTGCATCATCAATGAGGCATAGACATAAATTTTAAATGAACCCACAAGCGTGATGATGTGGCAGAATCAAATGAAGGACCACAAGATTGTGCCATGTGGCACATCTTGTGGTGCCCGTTTCCCTGCAATATCAAGTTGTGAGGAAGATAAAAAATGCGAGAAAGAGAGATTTTGCCATGTGTCATTGGTCCCACAAAAATGGTGAAATGGCATCTAATGTAGAGGTGGACTATTCAGACATTGCCACATGGCAAAAAGTCAGTCAAGGACTAGTTGACCGAAGGGAAAAATGTTGCAACAGAAGGAGTAGTTTTGAAATTGGCTTTCAGTGGATTTTTGGAAAGAAAAGTATCCCTTATCATATACTATTGGAATAATGAGAATCTAAATTTTCCAATTCTAAAGACAAATTTTGCATAGGTAGTAGTATGTTTGAGCTACGGGAAGTTTTCTTCCAGTTTCCTATTGTGCAACCGAACTTAGGTATCAAAGCTTAGAACTGATTTCTAACAAGGTGATGACTTAAATATCAGTAAAAGGCAATGGAAATGTAGTTAGAGTTGAATTTTTTCATATTTACTAAGTAAAAACTTATTTTCACTGGCATTTTCATGAAGAAATAAGATATTTTAGTGATTCAAAATAATTTCATCATTATACAAGGATATTTGCAAATCAGTAATAGAACAATGATGAAACCAAATCAGATCATAATGGGAGAAGGGAGAAAGAGGTTTTCAATAGCAAGAGATTGAATTTCAAGTGGACAGGTGGTAGTTCCAGAACAGATCTAGGAATTCTTTGTTGTCTATATCTTTCCCTTTCTTTCTCATTGTTAGGGTTCTAGTTTTTGGTTCCAGTATTGGTCACTGAGAAATATGTAGGTTGGCAGTTTGCTCATGGTAATACCAGCAGGGTTCTAGTGTTTTACTATGAAACCATATTCTTTCAGCATATTCTTTCTTATATGAACAGCAATAGGAAGATTAATACAGATAGTTCAGATCTGTTAGGTTTTTTCTTTGTTTTCATTTTCATGCATATGATTGTATAATTTCAAGAAAATAATACAAGTGGAAGGAGATAACTGAGTTTCATCTTGAATATTGTCTTCTTTATCAGTAAGTTTCAATGTTTTATGGCCTTTAAACAAAGATCCTAGGTCGTAGTTGCAGTCCCTTAAGGCTGTATGTTATTTTATTGTTGCTTATGACTCAAGAAGTTATGTAAATGCTTCAAGGAATTAACAGGGTTGCAATTTTGGTGATGGGAATATCATGTAAGAATGAGGTTTAGATTGAGAATTGATGTCTATTTACAAGTTGAATAGATAGATCATATATTTGAATATATGTATAAGTATCAGATATCCATATGTATGCATTTGATTCATGGATTTTCCCAATGGTTAAGGCACTAATCAGTTACAAGATCATTAAGTCTTATTGCTGCATATTTGAGGGTTTGTTGAATTCAGCATTATTAATCAAACATGTTTTACCCTTTCATGTTGAAGGACCTAAATAGAATGCCCTCACTCAACTTGTGAATATTCTAGATTTGCATTTAGCTACTGCAGATCTATGTCATTTCATGAGTTACTAGAAGAAATAAGGGCTTGTATCTGCTTAATAGATTTAGGGATATGTTTTTGCACTGGTATAGTATCAATTGAATTTCAAGTCTATCCAGCTAGGTTTGGTAGAGCCTAAAGTAGAAGAAGGGTCATGCCTTATAGTTGAATCTATGTCTAAAATGGTATGTTGATAATGGGAGTTAGTTGTCCCTAGATGTGTCATATTGTCATGAGGGTAATTGAAAACCCTCTAGTGTTTTCAAACACTAACAAAATGATGACTCTGCTGGGGACTGTATTGAATCATATTTAAGACAAACCTTGAGAATTTGAAAAGAAGAGATTCAATACAGTAGAAGAAGTGCATAAAAAATTTGTAGTAGTAGGTTATCTGATGTGTTTTTTGATGTGTTTTCCAATTTTCTTACTCAAATATCATGCACCTCAATTGAGCTTTATTCATAGATAGTAGTATGTTGTGAAATTGCATAAAAATGGTGTGTTATGATTGTTATAGGTCTATCTTCAATTAGTTCAATTTGCAAATGCTGTTGAGAAAGTTTCAGAGTCAAGAAATAATTTATAAAGTGCATTTTCTTTTCAAGGTGTTAGTGATCTGCAAGTTTCTCTTACATTGAAGGTTTGGTTCAGATTTGTCAAGTGACAAATTATGCTTCATTTCTCACATGAGTGAGTGGCGACTCTCAAATCTCTGTACCAGTTTGTTCCTAGTTGATTTCATTGCAAAATTTTGAAGGACTTTCAGTTGTATGGGAAAATCTAAAGTTTTTGATAAACTCTTAGAAAGGAGGTTTTAAATTCTTGACATGTTTATGTGATTGTTTGTACCTACTGAAGTAATTCATTTCAAAGGGTGAATCACTATTGTGATTCCATTTTCCTCTTGAAAGGAGGTGGCAACTCTACAAAGGATTTTGATTAGTGGTGTGAAGGATTTCATGTTAGCACCAGGCCAGTCAGCAGATCAGTGGTTTTATACCGCAACACATAAAGGTATTTTCATTTTTCATGTCTGTACTTTCGTGAAAATTGAATGATAGAAGTGGTTGCCTCCATCCAGTGTTTCAGCACTAAGAAAAGGAGGTAGAAATTTTAAAATCTTAAGAAATGGATTCTAAGTCTAGATATGATGAGTTAGAAAATCTTCGTGCATAGATTGCTAGATTAGAAAGAGAAAACCATGATCATATGGTCTTCATCTTGAGAAATACAGTTGGTTATATTAAGGATCTTGATGGATTCCAAATTTACATGAAGTTTAAGCATGAAGTCATGAATCTTGATGAGCTTTGTAGACTAGAAAAATCTTCATGGCCAATGTTGCTCTTAGAAATTTTTACACCACATTCAGTTGATTGGCTAGAGGAGGCAAGATTCCAAAAGATTATTAAATTTCATGATATTATCATAGAATTTGAATGTGAGTTAAAGGCTATTGAGTCTAATGTTAGTGAATGTAATGAGTCTATTCAAGATGATATAGAAAATGAAGAGTCTCAGTTTTATGAATCAAAGGGTACTAATCAACAGTCTGATAATATGCATTATGCCAGTTCATCTTCTTATGATGATGAGTATACAGAAGAAGAATAGTGTAGCAGTAATGATAATGTTTCTTCTAATGATGAATGTATTTGTGTTGAGATGTCGGTTGTTGAGGTGTTCTCTCAGGAAGAAGAATTATGTGGTGATCAGATTTTTGATTTTTTAGAATGTATTACTAACAAGTCTACTATTAAAAATTTGTCAACCTATCCGGATAATGATCTAAGCCAAGGAGAACAAACTAGGGATGAAATCTTGCTAAGTGTTGATGATATTTCTGATTTGTTAGCTCATGATTTTGAAAGGTATGGTAACCAATCTAAGGATGCTTGTGTTTTGACATGTTATGCAAATTCATGTGGTGAAGTCATTTTGCCTAAGTATGATGTTGAAAAAGATGTAGTTTCAGAATGTGCTATGTCAAGTTTGGGAGATGAAGGTGATGGTAGTTTGTATATCAATACACATGACAACCTTTATGTTTAGAATGAAGATGTAGGCATAAGGTTTTTTGCTGATTCATTTTCTTCTTGCTTTCATGAAGCTAAGAAATATGAAGATTACTCATATGATGAGAAAAGTAATACTAATGAATTTTTTTGTCCTAGTCAGTTATTTAGGGAAAAATCTGATATGGATCAGCATATTGTTAGAATACAATTTCATGATGATTCTTGTGGTTTGAGATCTAATCATTTGTTGGAATGTGAAGAAGATGCAACGTATGTTCAATCTGATTTATGGAGTACTAATAATACAGACAAGGAGAAATCAGATTTTACATTCTCTTCACACCCGGAGGCACAAGTTGAGTTACAAATATTTTCATGTAACTCATTGAATGAAATAGAGTACCAAGCTTTTGTGTTTCTAGTTGAAGGAATCCATGATTCAGTCAGTGGCGATTAATTTCAATTTGATGTCAATTTTTATGATCATGCTGATCTAGTTTTTCATAGTGGGCAAGATGAAAAAAGTATGTCTGATTTTTATACGCACTGTGAAGATGATGATAGTTTTGTTTTACCTATTGAGCTGATTGCAAATGTTGATGTGCTGGGTGAAACAAATGGAAACGAGAATTTCAGTTTACCTCAAGAGAATGTGAATGAAAATCAAGTGTATGACAGAGGTAAAAGGTTCTAAAACTTTTTGGTGGCCTGGGGCCATCCCTTGTATATAGTAGTTGTAGATTTCCCTGCTTTCAATAAAGTTGTTCAAGAGAGTTTTTGCTGTCAGGTGTGTGGTCTACTTCTTCCATAGATTCTAAATTCTTGCATAGACTCAAGTAGTCTATCATCCTCAGATAGAGCCACTGTTGGTCTAATTTTTCATAGTATAGAAAAGTCCTGATATTTGGGTGAAAAATCATTTAAGTCCTTGAATTAAGTAGATTAGGGTTTCCTTTCAATTAATTTTGAAATTTTTTTAGATTACACTAACTGTGCCCTATTTCATGTGTTGTGTTATCCTTTCAAATTCTTAGGGTATGTCTCTCAATTCATCCATGAAAAAGAACTAAGTGTGTGATAAACCCTTATACCTTTGTTTTGTGTTGTCCTGGTTTTCAAAATTTTAAAAAGGTATTATTTCAAATATTTTGGTGGGGCATTTTATCCTAAAGATTTGTTTGCATCAGAATACCTTTTAATCCTTATGATAAACCTTTTATGTGCTATAATTGTGATATACTATTTTAAAAGGATAGCAATTTGAAATGTGTTTCAACACCATTGATTTTCTAAAGATCAAGGGTTCCCACATTCCCGCATTATGAAGTTGTGAGAGTTTTAAATAATGTGGGGAAATGCATTTGTAACATGTAGCCCCTGATGATTTTTGAGATTCAGTGTGTCGCAAAAGATCTTGTATGTCAGAATTGGTCAAGACAATTTTGCAGATCTGTCAGTACCCTGTGCACGTTTTATTTTCCTGCGCTATCATTGGTTGTTCAAATTAATGAAAAATTTACTTTATGATCAATATTCATCAACCATGGATCTTGTTTAGATCTACGGTTATCAAATTCCTACATTATCAAGTTGCAAGGTCTTTAAATAATGCAGGGAAATGGGCACGCGACGTGTGGCAATGGTGACATCATGGGCCCGCCTTTTGCAGAAGGTAATAACAGTGTGTCCTCTATGGTAGTTGTTAGATGACATGGAACAAAGAGGAAGCATTTCATTGCTCTGTTCAATTGAATAAGTGCATAGTCATTGCAAGATTCTAATCACCGTTGATTAAAGCAAGATCGATAGATTGCACTTTCTAGCATTATCAAGCTGCTTGGTGTTTAAATAATGTGGGCTACCAGATTTAGAGATCTTGGTTTATCATTGATCAAGGTAAGATCGACAATGCCCGTATTCTCACATTATCAAGATGCGAGGTTTTTAAAAAATGCAAGTGTTCGCCACGTGGCTGGGGTGTTGAAATCTTTAAAGGCATTTCTACTTTTCAAACGAAGCCATCTGATCTGTGGGAAATTAATGGACCAAATTCAAATCTGGGATATAGAAAAATATTAAAATACTAAAGGGTGTCAACAAAAAATTATATTCACTGAAAGGCGCTATGTCGCTATCGATAAATCTATGTAACTCATTGTTAGTGACATAACACCCTGCCAGAAAACTTTAAAATTTGGCAAAGTGTGTGGGAAGATAGGTGGGTCCTGCTTAACATGTCCTTAGCTAATTAGAAAAAGGACAAGTGGCAACCAAAATAGTGACAAAGGTAACGTGACACTCTGGAGTAGGTGATGAGGTGGTGAGATTATAGACAGAACGAAGAGATTGCAACACGTGGAAGATCCTATGGTAGGTGCTATGTCACCAATTGAAGTTGCTCAAAAGTTAACCATAGCGACATAGTGCCCAGCTAGGAAATAAAATCTGGTGGGACCCAAGCAGCGTGGTAATATAACTGAGATTATAATATGATTTTATTTGTGCTAGTAGTGCAGGGTTTTCTCACGTCATCAACAATTGGACCCACACCCTATTCACAAGATATATGAGAAATTATTATCACTAGATTAATCTTAAATCAATAATAGGCACTATGTCACGATGGAGAGTTGCTTGAAAGTTATGATAGTGACATATTGACAAAGGGGTGACCATATTTTCCTGAAGTAATGCATCAAATGTCAGTTGCATGATCTTATCAAGATCAATGATGGGTGATATCTCACTATGGCAAGGTGCTCACTCTTTATGTATAGTGAGATAGTGCCTAAGTGACACATGTCCTCAGAGTTTAGTAGGGTCCCTTTTGAAGTGCCAATAAGGAAGGAAAGATACACATGGTGGGATTTCATTGGTTTGACTACCAACTTGTCAGTTGGAGTGCGACATTAATGAGGCATAGACATAAATTTTAAATGAACCCATAGGCGTGATGATGTGGCAGAATCAAATGAAGGACCACAGTATTATGCCACATGGCACATCTTGTGGTGCCTATTTCCCCACAATATCAAGTTGCGAGGAAGATAAAAAATGCAGGAAAGCAGTATTTTGCTATGTGTCATCAGGCCCGTGAAAATGGTGACATGGTGTCTAATGCAAAGGTGGAACATTCAGACGTTACTATGTGGCAAAAAGTCAGTTAAGGACTAGTTGACCGAAGGGGAGAAATAAGGAAAAAATGTTGTAGACTTAGACTGAGTTCCCTACCAGAGCAGTAGTTTTCAAATTGGCTTTCAGTGGGTTTCTGGAAAGCAAAGTATGCCTCATCATATACTGTCAAAATTGTGAGAATCTAAAGTTTTCAATTCTGAAGTAAAATTTTGCATAGGTAGTAGTCTATTTTAGGTATAGAAGGTTTTATTCTAGTTTCCTATTGTGCAACCGAATTCAAGTATCAAAGCTCAGAACTAATTTCTAACAAGGTGATGACTTGAATATCAATAAAAGACAATGGAAATGAAGTTAAGGTCAAATTTGTTCAGATTTACTCAGTAGAAACTTATTTTCACCTACATTTTCATGAAGAAATCATATATTTTAGTGATTCAAAAGAATTTCATCACCGTACAAGGATATTTGCAAATCAGTAACAGAAGAATGATGAAACCAAATCAGATCAAAAAGGGAGAAGGGAGAAAGAGGTTTTCAATAGCAAGAGATTGAATTTCAAGTGGATAGGTGTTAGTTGCAGAACAGATCCGAGAATTTTTTCTTGTTTGTATCTTTCCCTTTCTTTCTCATTGTAAGGGTTCCAGTCTTGGTCACTAAGAAATCAGTAGGTTGGCAGTTTGCTCTGGGTAATACCAGTAGGGTTCTAGTGTTTTACTATGAAACCACATTCTCTCAACATATTCTTTCTTGTATGAACAACAATAGGAATATTAATATAGATAGTTCAGATCTGTTAGGTTTTTTTTGTGATTTCATTTTCATGCATATGATTGTTTAATTTCAAGGAAATAATACAAAGAGCAGTAGATAATTGAGTTTCATCTTGAATCTTGTCTCCTTTATCAGTAAGTTTCAATGTTTTATGGCCTTTGAACAAAGAGCCTAGGTCATAGTTGTAGTCTCTTAAGGTTGTATGTTATTTCATTATTGCTTATGACTCAAGAACTTATGTAAATGCTTCAAGGAATTAATAGGGTTGCAAGTTTGGTGATGGGGATATCATTTAAGAATGAGGTTCAGATTGAGCATTGATGTCTATTTACAAGTTGAATAGATAGATCATATATCTGAATATATGTATAAGTATCAGATATCTATATGTATGTGTTTGATTCATGGATTTGCCCAACGGCTAAGTCACTAATCAGTTATATGATCATTAAGTCTTATTGTTGCATATCTGAGGGTTTGCTGAATTCAACATTATTAATCAAACATGTTTTACCCTTTCATGTTGAAGGACCTAAATAGAATGCCCTCACTCAACTTGTGAATAATCTAGATTTGTATTTAGCTATCGCAGATCTATGTCATTTCATGATTTACTAGGAGAAATAAGGGCTTGTATCTGCTTAATATATTCAAGGATATGTTTTTGCACTGGTATAGTATCAATTGAATCGAGGGTCTACCCGCCTAGGTTTAGTAGAGCCTGAAGTAGAAGAAGGGTCATGCCTTATAGTTGGCCCTCTGTCTGAAATGATATGTTGATAATGGGAGTTAGCTACCCCTAGATGTGTCATATTCTCATGGGGATAATTGAAAACCCTCTAGCATTTTCAAACACCAACAGAGAAAATCTAGTGGGAAAAACTCTACTCCAAAAAGAGAGAGCTAAAAGCCTAGTGAAGGATTGTAGAATCCTCCAACTAGAGGAAAATTGCAAAAAATTGGAACAAAGAGTGATCATGAAGAACATCATTGAAGCATGTAGATGCTGCAAAGCTCTATAAAAAAAAAACCACTGATCTGAAGAACCTCCATTGAAATAAAACTTCACTAGGTAGAGAAGACTGTAATATGCATTTAATTAGAAATCAAACAGAGGCAAACAACTGATCTCAAAAATGTAGATGGCATAAAACACCAAATCCTAAAGAGTTGATCAATCAAACCAAGGAAGGTTGTAACCAAAGTAGGAACAAAAAGAAGAGTGTCTATATGGTAAATGATCCATCTCACAAAAATGCATAGGTATCCAGCCACTCTAATCACCTAGTACATAGTATCAAATACTGCATACGTAGCTCACTCCAACAAAGCAAGGAAGGATGAGGAATTATAGAAGAATCCCCAACTAATGTAGACAAACTAAGGTGATAGGCAACTGAGAAAGTGGACCAAAGGGAACTACAAGTCAAGGAGCCACGATCAAGATGCTCAAAATATTACATAAGTGTGTACTGAGGTGATCAATCTCAGACACATCATGAGGCTAATGTCTCAGAAGGGACACTCACTAGACAAAGAAAAATGGAAAACAAAGGCAAACATCAACCACCCCCCCCACCCCATGGAACTTTATAAGAGTAGTGCATGTATAATAAGGCACAAGATATAATGAATCCCAAGAATACAATAATCAGTGTCAGATGAAACTACTTGAATCAAAAGGCAAAACAAGGAAAACAACTAAAACAAAAAATATAGATGCAGTATGGCACTTTATCTTAGTGTGTTTGCAAGAATACATACAAATGATGTCTAAATAGACTAGAAGATAGATAAGACTGATACAAAAGATAGTAAAACTCATGATGAATCATCTGAAGCAATGAAATTTATCCCCAGACCTAAAACAACCAAGATATCCATTAGAATGCAAAAATGCAAATGACTCAATAGAATGTTCCTATAATAGGATCTAGAAAAACAACTACCATCACTAGAAAGAGCTTAGGAAGAGCTTTCTAATGATATAAAGAATTCCCAAATCAGAGATCAGATGCTCAAGATATGTCCCCCAGAGTGCAAAAATGAACATCCAGGTTTGACTGCCAAAATAGGCAATCAAACTGCATCAAAACCCAAAAAATCCTTAAAAATGTCTTTGTCTTCCAACTAGCTTTCCAATGCATTTTTCAGATCTAACAAATACATTTATATGCTCAAGTTACAGAAAAAAATTGATAGGGCCCTTGGAAATGCAAAAGAAATAATTAAAAAAATTAAAAAACACTACACCATTGGCAAAGCAGCAGTCGGGTGGTGGCTGGGTTGAGGGAGGTGGGCTATGGAGCGGTGTTGTGGCAGATCACTAGTAGAGCTACTAGCATACTAGCTAAGTGATAATTGCTACTGGTAATTGTTGTAGTTCCATTGCAATTAGATAAGCACAGTGGTTTAAAATAGCAAAAAAATATTTTTTTGGCATTTTTTATTTTTCTACCTTGTAACATGTGCTAGAGGTCGTACAACCATGCCAGGAAAAAAATTATTGCCTCTCATACTAATGTTGTCCAAAACAGACAAACTTTATATGGAAATAAGGAATTTGACACCTTTTGAATCCATTTGTGAGGTCTATTTGGCCTCAAGCTACTCCAAAAATTTGCAACCAATCCTTTTCTTAAGAAATGCCATAAAAACTATAGATATGATCCATCAAAAGGTTGTTCTTTCTTTTTCTCCAAATATCGAACAAGCTACAATAGATATAGCTCTGATACCATGAAGGTTTTGAGGAAATATGCAAATCAAATCCACCAAGCCCTCAAATACCTGCACGCAAAATCCTGTCATGGAGAAGAAAAAGACAAGAAGAGGCAAGGGTTTGCTCTTAAAAAATGAAAATTATATATTCAGATGAAGAAGAGAGATTCATGAAATAGAAAGAGATCAATCCTTATAAAAGGAGATTGAAACTTGAAAAGGGTAACCTAATAAGTTACTAAAAGTAACCTAAAGGTGAAAGCTATTTAATAATTAATAATTAATTATTAAATAGAGAAAGCTAAAAAATGCATAAAGAGAAATCTTAAGAAGGGAGAAAAGGTAATTTAATAAATGAAATGAAATTAACCTTTTTCTCTAACAATGATGAAATAGAAGAAGTACTTTCCAAACGTACCAATTATTACTGTCAAAAGACTAGTTAATAAAGTAAAAGAGTTAAATGAATTCTTTGTGGGAAAGTTGCAACTGATCCAAAATAAAATGAGAGCCATTGCCATAAGAGCACCTAATTTTGTGCTTAGTATTTTGGATAGTAATGGAGGAGTCAAAGAATGGCTATAGTGGTCATCTTCTTTTGACATCTTTTTAAATCATTCTAGATTTTTGGCATACTACAATGGTGAAGCACATGTCGTAGTAATTTATGATTTGATAGATGTGTTGTCTAAGCTAGAGTTAGAGATGGAAAAGATAATTGTAGAAGTTAAGGCTCTAACTAATGATAAATGGAATAAGTGCCTTGAAGAATTAAATGGTATTAGAGATTTCACTTGGCCTGATATGAACATTGACATAGTTATCTAGGAAGTTATAGAAGAGATGAAGGCTTTACCATATGAGGATAGTGACAAGGAAATTAAAGTCATAGTTAAAGGCAGAAGAGACAAAACATGATAAAGAAAAGGGAAGGGAAATGATAGGTTATTAGAGTACAAATATATTTATGTTAAAGATGCTTGGAGAAAGTGCCACCTACCAATTTTGGGACTACTTCTCCAATTTGGTGTGAATAAAAAGAATCTATTGTAAAATAAGAATATCATAAAGTATCTTTTTGTTTACTTCAAATCAAATTTTGACATATTTTGTCCCATATAAGCTTATTTCTATCCTTCTTATAAAAAATATTTCCAAGATGTGGAATCAAGGGTTCGAAGTCTATATAATTTTTGTGTTTATGCTATTACAGTCAGTCTACGTTTTGATTTAACTGTATGTTGTACTCAATTTTGTAAATATGAGAATACAATAAGTCTTGAATGGCTAATTTTGTCATATCTTGAGTTATGTTATGAGTTTTATATTAGTAATGTATTGTATTCAAGGAAAATTAACAAAAAGAAGATTTTTGCATATCTATGTTTCTAAGTTTTGTCTCCATTTTCATGTATCTATTATTTTGATATTGAAATGGGCAAGGTTCTTTCAATTTAATGCACCTTGGATGAGTTGTATATCTTTTCATTGAGTGCTACTGATTCAAGGAATTAACTAAATGCTTTCATGAATTGATACAATTTCTAGGTATATGGGAGGAATATCGTTAGAATGAAATCTAGAGTTAATAGATAAGAAGTTTAATTGCAAGTCAATTAAATAGATCTAGGGTTACTAGTCTAACTTTGTATAGTAATGGATAGGGAACTGGTCATTAATTCAGATGAAAATTGATATGGTCATATTGTTGCACATACATAGATAAATCAAAAATAAATTTCCATTTCTGTAACAAATAACTAAATTTCTTTTCATTCCCTTGTTGCAATAACTTTCTTGGGGTTCATAGCAAGTTGTTGTAACACATAAGTTGATTACAATATCAAGAAGATTATTGACCTTTCATATTCTATAAGGAATAGATCTAAAGATAAGAATATTAATGAGAAAATATTGAAGAAGAAAATTAAAGAAGGAGCCATCTTAATCCCTAGATGTACCCACCTTGTCCCTATAGATCGTAAAGAGTAGAAATCCCATGTGTGCTATGTTGAAGTTGATCTAGATATGAGAGAAATTTGGTTGAATATGTTAAATAGATAATCCTTAGGCATTAATATTTTCTCTCCATCCTAGTACAGGGTCCTTACAACCTGTAGTTTTGAAACACCAACAAAAATGGTGACTCTGTTTGGGAGCCTATGAAAGAAATTAATTCTAATATGTTGGAATCTCTATTGTGAGCTATCCATTTGTAGTTATATATGCTCTAGTTTTTATCCCTTATTTGAAATTGATTCCTTTGTAGTGACAACCCTTGAGAATTTGCAAAAATCTCATTACCATGAGATTTGTGCAAACATATGATATGCTTACATTTTCCTTATTTTCCATATAGATTTTATGTTCCCAAAGAATACAATATTAAATTCATTTGGGTTGCACCCCTTTGTTAGATCTATTTTTAGAAATACTTTATACATGAAGAGTCTTTATCTTTTACCCATTATTAAAAGGTTTTTCCCCAAGTGGGTGGTAACTCAATCTTAGGTTTTTCTAACTAGTGCTAATATTAAAGTAAAGGATGACTGATAGAAGGAAGAATACAAGATCATTGTTGGCATTAAGTTATTATTGCCAACACTTATCTATATTATTATAGCTACCAAGCTCATCACTTAGTCTACAATGTATACCGAGCATTTAGTGGTTACATTGTACATTTATCACTTAAGCAATTTACACCAAGCCTCATAGTTCACACCGAGAATTCAAGTGCCTATCGAGTGATGAAAGCACAGTCCCTACCAAGTGATAGAAGCACAGTGCCTATCGAGTGATGTAAGTGTAGTGTTTACCGAGTGAAAGCAAAGTAAACGAAGGATTCAATTTTTAATAAGTGATAATATATCCACCGAGTATCCAATGGTTACTGAGTTCAGAATTATGTCAGGTGATTAGTATGGATTGAGCCTTCACTTCTACCAAGTGCATAATGATGCCGAGTAATGCAGTGGATGTCGAGTATTAGAAGGTCACCGAGTCAATTCAGTGAACCTGAGTTATTTACCGTCTGACTAACTCAGTAATATTTGGTTCACTTGTGTTTTTAACCAACCTTGCAATTGTAATTATTTGAATGGTATATATATGTAATGCATTATATCATCTGTAAGATATATGTGATGTGAAGAGTATCAAGATAGGCATGTAATGTTTTGAGAAGAATGAAAGTGAATCAACAGAAGAGCAGAGTATTCAACAAGGTCTGCAAGGAGTAGTAAAGATTCATTAATCACAAAAGGTGATCTATACATCAAGGATCTAATCAAAGAATCAAGTTTGTAAGTAGATCCACTATTTCATCCTAATAGGTGAATCGGTTTTGTAAATCCTTTAACAGGGTAGACTTAAAAATCTTCGTATAAATTTCCTAACAGAGTGCATACTTTAGTGTATGTTTGTAAATCCTCTAACAAGGTGGACCTAGCAGTCCTTTATGCTCCTAATAGGGAAGATCACCAAAAGTGGTAAATGTAAGCCTTAACAAGCCAACTTCATACTGTAGTAACGAAGTTTTGTGGGTATCATCCCCACCCCAGTTTTAATTTCTATTTGGAAGGTTTATGGGTCACCAAATCATTGTGTACATGTGTTATGAATGTTTGATCTCTCATTTATGCAGTAGATTAGATGACTGAATGGTGAATATTATATATGGTTAAAAAGCTAAAAATGTTTTAAAGTTTTGAAGTTACTGATTCACCCCTCCCCTCTTAGTAACCTATCATATCTTGAATATTTCCAAAAATTGGTATCAGAGCATTTTGGTTCTTAGGACAAAGCTTGATAGCTTCAGCAATGATTAAGGACAATGGAGATGTTCAGACTTGACAAAGCTATTGAAAATGAAAAGTTAGATCTAGAAATGGCCATGACTCAACTCAAAGAAGCAAAAGAGTATCTTTCTCAATCCTTAAAGAGAAGGAAGGAACTTGCAAGAAAAATGAATGATCATCAGTACGTTGAAAAAAAGATAGAAGACCTTTTACCATCAAGAACTTCAGATGAAGCTAATGAGGCTATCAAGGAACTCCTAGCAAAGAATGGTTTCCTATAGGAAGAATTAAGAAAGCTTAAAAGAAAACAAGAAATTCAATCAATCAGGCTATGTGAAGTTTTGGAACACAGAGACAAGGCAAATGAAGACTTAGAGGTAAGAAATAGTCAATCCCATCAGCATGAAGATCTTGTAAATAAACTATCTAATGAAAATGAAGAAATTATGAATCTGAGGTCTGAAAATGAAAGCCAGAGGAATGATTTAATCATTGAAAGACAAATCAATGAAAGCTTAAAAAGTGACTTGAGATCTGAAAGACAAATCAATGAAAGTTTGGAAAATGACTTGATCACTGAAAAGCAAATCAATGAGAGAATGATGAAATCTCAAGCAGATATGACTCAATTAAATCAGCAAAGTGAGCAGAGTCTTCATAGACAAAAAGGAAAAGCTGGACTTGGTTACAAGGAAGAAGGTGAAACCTCCAAACAAGGTGCCAAAAAGGAATCAAAGACCTACTTGCAATCACTATGGTAAGCTAGGTCACACATCAAACAAGTGTTGGAGCAATGGAAAAGGTAAATTCAATGGTAAATGCTACAATTGTAGTCAGCATGGTCATAAAGCTAATGAATGCAATGAAAAGCCAAAATTTGAAGGCAATTGTCACAAGTACAAGAAGCATGGTCACAAGGTATTCCAATGCAGATCCAAATCATTCAGTCTAGCTAAACAACTTGTTAAAGCAATCTTTGGATGGGATTACAATACCTAGTGCAGATGTCATTATTGTGGAGAATATGGACACATTGGCAAAGACTGCTCAAGGCATCACTAGATGAAAAGAGACACAATAGTAAGATGTTATACATGCACTAAACTAGGTCATATAGCTAAAAATTGCATGAATATAGGAAGATTTAAAAATGAAAAGAAAGCTAAAGCTAAAAGCATTCGGAAGCAAATGAGGCAACAGTGGATTCCAAAATCTACTGAGCAAGATAGTTCAAGTGATGGTAATGTCACTCAAGAAGTGGATGACTCCATCATTTCCAAGTAGATTCATAAAGGATCTGGAACTGTATCATCAAGCTATATCTAGAGCAGTTCCAAATGCAAGAAAGCAGAATGATCAAATCAGTATTCTAGATACAAAAAGATCAAAGAAAGCATATCTATCATCGAGTTACTTTTATCGAGGAAAGTTGGTTGAAGACCTTACCGAGCTAGGTCAAGAATAACTAAAAGTTTTGTTTGATCACTGAGTTGCAAGCTTCTATCGAGTAAATGAATGATAGCCTATCAAACACTATGTCATCTCAGCTACCTTTGTACCAAGTATTTATGGAAAAAAAATTGTCAAAAGGGAAAATTTTGATTTCATTCTTCATTGCGATTTTAGAGCTAAGAAATTTCAAGTGAATTCCAAGTATCTCCAAGTGATTTCAAGCAATTTTTAAAACAGAAAATCTGTTCAAAATTTTCTTACACTTACCGAGCAGCAATGGCATCTGGGAGTAGCAATGACACCAAGGCAAAAGGAGGTTTAGAAATGTTGGTAAAAGGTACATAATAGAAAGTGCCCAACTTAAAAATTGTTTTAGCCATTGCAAAATCACTCAACACGAATGGAGCTCAATCACAAATTCCACCTAAGGTACTTCTTATCAATGATATTCATACTCATTTCAAATTTTTTGTTCAAGAAATTGGAAACCTAGAGATGGACAATGTCCTAAGAGAAATGAGTGTAGATGGCTCTCTAAAACCTGAATACAAGCATCTTGAAACCAAAGGTTTGACTCATATCTTGCATATGCCTAGAAGCTTCCAAACCAAATGGATTAGGTATATTTTGAGTTGGGTGCATAATAGGAAATTGTGGTTAGAACAACCAGTGTTAATTACAAAAAAGTTGATTCACAAAATCACGAGTCTCCCTATGCTCAGCAAAGCTAAAACCACCAAAACCCTAGGTCAGGAGGAGTTATAGAAGCAAACCCTAGCAGAGTGGGATGGTAGAGGTTTATAGGTCACCACCATATTAGATGTCAAACTAAGATTTGGCATTCATGTCATTGCCCACAAAATCTATAGCTCCAGTCAATTGAAAAATGTACCTTGTGAAGCTGTGGATTTGGCCTTTAAAATTGTAAAGAAAAACCTTGAATTTGATCTGTCAGAATTACTGTCGAGACAAATGAATAAAAATATGGATAGTATAAGGACTTCAAAGAATAATCCTTGTAAATTCAACTCTTTATTGATCTATTTATTTTTCTACATTCAAAAATTCTTTCCATCAAAAGGAACAGTTGTATGGATAAAAGACATTCCAATTTTGTATCAAATAAATGAGTTTGTAGTAGTAATGGGTGAAATTTTTGATAGGATCATGGACAATTATTTTGAAGATTTCAAGGAGAGAATGAATAATAGGTTCTGGATTCCACCAAAACTAGTTGAAGACTAGAAAGATGATGTATGCTTTATGGTTGACTATGATAAGGTATACATTTAGGCAATCAAACCTTGAGTTGCATGGGTAAAACCTCTTCCTTATGGGGTAAATATTGATGAGGCCAGGGATATTATTGAAGCCTTGGTGAATGAGCTAGTAGACCCAAGGTAACCAATCTTCAGAACATGTGATGAGGAAAAGGCTAGAATTGAGCTTGAAATCAAGCTACCCCAGGCCATAACCAAAGGCAAGAGGAAGATAGAAAAATTAAAAACTGCTACTAGTCCTCTTATGCTTATTGAGGGAAAAGTTGAGGATAAATAAGATGATGAAGAAGAAGAAGGAGAAGAAGAAAAAGAAGAACATGAATCTGAAGAGGAATAGCCAAAAAAGAAAGCTAAGGTAACTATTACCAAATCTAAGAAAAAGCCCACTACAGTATTCTCTAGAAGAACTAGAAAAGGCAAGCAGGAACCTCTACTGGTCATGCCTCCACCTACATTCAAGGAAAGGCTTAAATAATTGGAAGAAGGAGTTGGCATCACAAATTTCAAGGCATTGAAATTTGAAACAAGAACTAATGCTGAGAAAATGTAGATTGAGGAACTAGTACTCAATAAGATGGCTAAATGGAAATACTCCTCAAACCAGCTTGCCTCTCAAATCTCCAAAGAACTATTGAAGAGATTGCAACTAAGATGGGACTCAGCCACCCAAATGGTTTAAAACATATATGAGGAATCTCTGAAGAATCTTCTACCGAGTCTCACTGGAGTAGAAATAAAGGAAGCAATGAAAAACCATGAAGGTAAAATGATGATTAGATTTCACACATGTTTGATCTTAATTAAGGACATTGAGCATGTTGTAAATAATGCAACAAACATGTGAAAGAACATCTATCATCTCCAAAAGCTTGGTGAAGATCTAGTGGAGATCACAGATGATGATAGCAGTGATGGTGATGATTTTGATAGGACTCCATCCATCACAATTACTCCAGGAGAGCTGCATGCACTTATGGAAGAAAAAGAGGAAGAAGACAAGCAGGAAGAAGAAAATGAGGAAGAAGAAGATCTAGTTAAAATAGCAGTAGAAGTGATTGCATCCCTTCCTCACTCTCCACTGAAAACTATTACATCCACTATGGAGACAACTTCTGCAAGTGAGATTGTGAGCACAATTGCCACATCAATTGCTCAATCTTCACCGGCCACCTCCCAGCTCCAGGTATCTGAAATAGATGTGCCAAGCACTTCATCTACCAAGCTAACTATTACTTCTTTAGCTACCGAGCTAGCCTTCTCAACTTCTTCATCAACAACAAGTGTACTATTAAGTTCCACATTTTTGTTTTCATCAGTTCCAACAAGTTCTATAGTTTTTCTTCCATTAGCATCAACTATATCCACTTCCACTCCAATCAGTTCTACTATGGGTACTCTATTGAGTATGATACCATTTTTGGGAAGTGTTTTAATTTTTGATCTGGTTAATACTCCTATTAGCATTCAATCCTCAAGTCTTATCCTAGTTTTTACTACTAGCCCTTCCATCTCCACTACTGTGTCTGTTCCTAAGGTCAAACCAATCATTACAGAAGTAAAAAAAAAAGCATCCATTAAGACTTCTGATCACTGGAAAGGAAATTACAAAAGATATTGACTTAGACACAAAGATAGTAATTTCGAAGATTGACTATGAAAGCTAAGCAGAAGTAGGTAAGGTCTGAAAAGGATAAGGAATACAAAATAATTGAGAATGCCAAGAATATAATTACAGATGTTATAGGTGTTGAAGTAGATTCTACTCAACACATTTTGATTTAATTAGAAGAGGCTATATAGAAATTCAATGAGGATTCTTTCGGACAAGAAAAAATTACTAAGAAAGCTGAAAATAAATTTGATAATAAGGTGCTAGGGTACATTGCTCAAAAAATAGCAAGAAAGCAAGTTGAATTGTCAACATTTTTGGGAAATTTTGAAAATTCTTTTAATAATGCAGCATCACTTTTTGCTAAACTTTGTGATGTTTTTGGCTTCACTAAAGAAATAAAGGATAACCTAAACAAGATTGACATTGATATGAAATCAAGTGCATCAAAGTTGAAGGTGGATTCCTCCTCCACAACCTACCATCACACCAAGATAAGATATTTGGCAGATATATAGGTAGAACTATTGAGAGAGGAAGCAAGGATCCCATCTACACTCATAGACATCTAGAATATGATCCTTCCTATCATGGACACAATGCAAAAACATCTTGTACATTACAAAACATTGGTCCAAGATCAGAACTTCTCAGTGGTTGATCACTTCATCCAATTATCAACAGAAGTTCAAATTGCCCTCTCTACCTGTCAAATTTTGTAGCAAACTTGAGATAGTACTTTTGCAACCATTCTTAAGGTACATCAAGAATTTCTATCTCATTTTGGTGTAGCCATATAAATTGTATATATCCAGTCCTTTGGCATTATTGTCAAAAAGGAGGAGAAGATTCAGAGGAAAGTCATCACTATAAGTGATAGGGGGAGTTAGTACTCAATAAAGTTTGCATGTGTACATAAGTATATTTCTATATACGGCAGTTCTACAAAGATCAATTTTGAAAAACCTAAATTCATTCAGTTAGGCTGTGTACATATGCTTTGGCTTATAAGTGTTTTTGTCACTAATGCCAAAGGGAAATATTTTTGGCATTAAGTTATTATTGCCATTAGTGACAACACTTATCTATATTAGTATAGCTACCGAGGTCATCACTCAGTCTACAATGTATACCGAGCATTCAGTGGTTACCTTGTACATTCATCACTTAAGCAGCTTACACTGAGCCTCATAGTTCGCACTAAGCATTCAAGTGCCTATTGAGTGATGAAAGCACAGTGCCTACCAAGTGATGGAAGCACAGTGCCTACAGAGTGATGCAAGCTAGTGTTTACCAAGTGAAAGCAAGGTAAATGAGTAATTTAGTTTTTACCGAGTGATACTATGTCCACCAAGTCTCCAATGGCTATTGAGTTCAGAACTACGTCAAGTGATTAGTATGGACCAAGACTTCACTTCTACCGAGTGCATGATGATGCCGAGTAATGCAGTGGATGTCAAGTATTAGAAGGTCACCAAGTCAATTCAGTGAACCTGGGTTATTTACTGTCTGGCTAACTCAGTAATATTTTGTTCACTTGTGTTTTTAGCCAACCTTGCAATTGTAATTATTGGAATGGTATATATATGTAATGTATTATATCATCTGTAAGATATATGTGATGTGAAGAGTATCAAGATAGGCATGTAATGTTTTGAGAAGAATGAAAGTGAATCAACAGAAGAGAAGAGTATTCAGCAAGGTCTGCAAGGAGTAGTAAAGATTCATCAGTCACAAAAGGTGATCTATACATCAAGGATCAAATCAAAAAATCAAGTTTTTAAGTAGATCCAGTGTTTCATCCTAATAGGTGAATTAGATTTCTAAATCCTTTAGCAGGGTAGACTTAATAGTCTTTTTATAAATCTACTAACAGAGTGCATACTTTAGTGTATGTTTGTAAATCCTCTAACAAGGTGGACCTAGCCATCCTTTATGCTCCTAATAGGGCAAATCACTAGAACTGGTCAATGTAAGCCTTAATAGCCCAACTTCATACTGCAGTAACGAAGTTTTGTGGGTATCATCCCCACCCCAATTTTACTTTATATTTGGATGGTTTATGGGTCACCAAATCACTGTGTACATGTGTTATGAATGTTTGATCTCTCATTTATGTAGTAGATTAGATGAATGAATGGTGAATAGTATATATGGTTAAAATGCTTCAAATTTTTTAAAGTTTTGAAGTTACTGATTCACCCCTCCACTCTCACTAACCTATCATATCTTGAATATTTCCAATAGATCATATGTTAGGGAAAACTAGAATATTCCTCTATATATAGAGTTACCAATGGATAGTAAGAAAAAATGGCCTAAGAAGAAGGGAGAAACTACTCATGCATGGAAACCCAAAGATAGTTTTCAGTTCCTGCTAGGAATAATAGGCTTTTGGGTAATCTTTTCACTACACATTTTGACAAAGATCATCCCTACCAAGAAAAAATGGTGTCATCTTTGGGGGATGTTACTTTTAGATCTAGTGATTTAGGAGGAACAAATCAACATATCAGACCTAGAAGTGTTCAATCAAGAAGATCTTACCCTCTTCATGTTACTTTCATTGAGATAAATCTCATTGATTTTAGTGACCCTACAAAATCAGAAGCAACAACAATAGATCCTGATGATATGCTTACTAAAGTAGAAATTTTGAGAAAAAATATTATAGAAGAGGATGTTAAGAGAATATGTTTATAAAAGGAAAAGGAAGCCATCACAATGAATTCTCTAATGGATATAGAACCTCTACTTAGGAGAATTGAGGCCTTGACAAAACAAAATAGGAAGATATTGTACTTTGCATTTTGATGTTTTTAGAGATGTTGACATTTTGAGATCTAAAATCCAAGAATAGGAACACCTTCTAAAATAAAAGGAAGGACTTTTTCATCTCGCAAATCCAACCCTACAAATGTCTTGAACTTGAAATCATTGATCTAACTGTAAAAAACCTTCATAATAGAAAGCAAAAGGTTGTAGGGATACAAAAAAATGAGCCCCAAGTTTTTCCTAAATCCACAAATCTTGTTATGTCTAAACTCGATTTGGATTTAGAAAATGCCAAAAAGGAAAGAGAAGATCTAGTCAAAGAACTTGAAAATGTTGAAAATAAAGCCAAAGATGTAGAAACTAGAAGGAAAATATATTTTATCGAATCCAATTCTTCCCTAGCTTCATGGCCAAACTAGTCTTCACAAGCCATGCCCTATGTTCCTATCTTTAGACTAGTTGTAACTAGCCAAAGCTTATCTCAGTCAACACGTGTCACTTCATCCAAAACAACTAGTCAAATACATCCTACTTTGAAATTCCAATAGACTGAAATCAAAGTACAAACCTAAGCTACTAAAGCAAGTACTTCAAATATTTTAGGATTTTAGAGAAGACCCATCTGTTTGGAAAAACATAAGAAAATGTCATTTATAGGCATACCCAATTTTCCCCATCCTATTTCCAATATTTTCAGAGATAAAGTTATCAAATTTTCAAGGAATAATGCCATAACTAGTGATGAGCACCTTAGAAAGTTCATTAGCATGCTCAATGACTACGAGGTAGAGCATGAGGATGTAGTTATGAATTTTTTTGTGCACTCATTGATTGAACATGCTAGAGATTAGTTTAGGAGAATTCTTGATGAAAATATTAGATCATGGAATGATTTGGAGAATCTCTTCAAGGAGTAGTATGGTGATAATACCAATGTTGGTTTTATGTTAAATGATTTCAATAATATAAAAAAGAGCCCAAATGAGCCAACCTTTGATTTCAATGTAAGGTTTAAAAAGGGGATTTAAAAATTATTCCAAGTCATCAAGGGTGAACCAACAATAGTGGGTTACACTTTCTTCCCTAAATTGACAATGAACTATGAATTTTCAAGAAAACTTTCACTTTCAGACGCAAATTGTTATTTAATAGTTAGGAATTTGAAGATGAACTAAACTAAAGTCTTTTAGGATTTTTTGTGTAGAATCTAAATAAATATTTTTAAAAAAAATTTGACTTGATTTGATTGAATTATTTTTTCTCCCATGAAAGCTGGTATGTTATCAAAAACCTGGTTTTTAAAAAGTGACATTGTTTTTGACACACATAACTTTTTGTCTACAATAGATATCAATGTGATTCTTTCAAATTTAGTTTGTTAACATCCATACCAAAACTATAGAGGTGATCTGATGTTTTTATCCTTATTATTTCATATTTTATTAGCATTTAAAGTTGACCTAACATGAATTTGGACATACATGGCTTTTGACACATGTAACTTATTATATATTTACCTGATTTCAAAATTTCTTTTTTTGATTGATAGAGGACTTGAATACAAAGACCGTAGTTATTTTTCAATTTTTTTTTCTCCTAGTTACTATTTTTCCATGAGTGTTCAATATAGAGATTTATTTTTTAGAACGAACCTCTGTTCAATTCACATGCAAAAACATATACCTAACAAATTCAAAATGTATCAAATTCATAGTCATTAGAAATCTTGTTCAGAGTACTTCTATCATGAAAAATGACATGATTTCAATGCTCCATCTAGACCTAGTAATTGAGCCTGGAATCCATGAAAACAATTGAAACTATTATAGAATTTGCAAAAGACATCTAGTTTTCTAGTTTCGATAGAAACTAACTTTCTATCAAAACTTTTTACATAGTTTCGATACAAACTAAATAGTTTCTATCAAAACTATTTAGGTTGATTTTTTGTCCTAAATAGTTTCGATCGAAAGTATTTAGTTTCTATCGAAACTATTAAGGACCCTTTTCTTCCATTTACTTAGTTTCAATCGAAACTAGGGTGCAAATTAGTTTCGATAGAAACTATATGGGTACTTTCTATTGAAAGTTTTTAGGCAAAAAAATCATCCTTTCCAATTTTGGAGGAATTTCTTCCTCCGAAAAATTGTAACCCACTATTGTGGGTTCACCCGATGAGGCTTGGTGAAGATATGTGTCTTACAGCTTACTACAATGCATTTGATAGTAGAGTGGCTTATACTCTTAGAGATAAGGACTCCAGAACATTGAGAGATTCTTATAAGATGGCGGTCAACATTGAGAAGAATAGAACGACTTTGGGTAAGTTAGGAAGAAGTGATGATCCAAAGTTATTAAATTAAAGGGGATATAAGTAATATGGTGAAAAGCATGTTGTGACCAAGAAACCTAAAGATGATACAGTGGGTCAAGTCTTGAATCTACTGAAAAATCAATATCCACTAGCATACCATGCTAATAAGCTAAATACTGGTGAGAATGCTTAGTCTAATACCTATTACAATAAGCAAAATAGAACGAAAATTTTTCCCTATACTACTCAATGGAAGGATGGGAATCTTGTTGTTCCTCCTCCTAAAAATACTGGTGAAAGAGTACACCTAATTCCTTAAAAAAAATGTCTATCAACATGGTTGATGACCCTCAGTGGTGTATGATTTGTCAGTAACATCATCATTAGAATATTTTGTTGTTGCATTGTCCTTTTTTGTTGATTAAGAAAAAAATGAAGAACAACCTAGTTATGAGGGCAGTATTGAAGATGTTGGATGTAATATGGTTGAATCATATTATGATTTTGTTTCTGAATGTGATGATGATGATGATAATGATCAAGGATAACTTTAGTGGCTAATATTTATCAATTGGCTAATCTCACTCATCAGGGACCCTAGATTTGGATAATTATTTTAGACTTTTGGGATGGCCATGTCACCTACACTTTACAAAAATTAGATCCCATACTTAGGCCAATTGCCAATAATAATATAGAAGTATTTGCATTTTAGTGATGAGTTTGCCATTGCAATCTATTTTTTCCATGCGATTAATTTATATATATTTTCTTACAATTTCCAATTCTTATCTTAATCGATGTCATATTAGCAAATATTTGGTAAAAATTTATGTTAGGTTATAGGTTAAGTATGTAGATTTGACATGCATCTCTATTTCAGATACTTTCCATGAAAGTTGTTATCCTTTCTCACATTGGCCCAAAATAAATCTGATGTGAAACATGTGTCTTTACTATTGGGACTTTGCTTAAAACATAGTACCCTTTTAAAATTTTGGCCCAAAATAGGATTTAGGCCATTAATTTAGGAACCTCCAACAATTATAAAGAATGGTGATGTTTCCTCCATTCCACTATTCAATAATTTGGAGGGAAACTATAAGGATATAGGATGGATAAATTTAACCTTAAAGGTTGATAATCAATTAGAATCTATGTAATAATAATTAAAAAATCTTGGTTTCTAGGTATGTGTACTTTTGGCCATGATTTTCATTAATAATGTAAGATTCACAAGAATTTTATAGAATTTTCATACAGTTGAAAAAAATCGCACATAAAATGAAATTTTTTCTTACTCAAAAAAATTAATTTTCCAATAGAAATTAATTGTTTTGTCATGAAATAATGTTTGATTTGCCAAAATTTTATACACTTTTTCAAAGGAGGGTTTCTTAAAGTTATCCCTAAAAATGATGTTTATGATATAATATAATTCCATAATACAATACATCAACTAATCTTCTCAAATAAAGATGAGGAGGAGGACACACCTTGTAATATGGCATCATCAAAAAATGAAGTGACCTTAAAGATGCCTACTAAAGAAGAAATTCATTAGATTACTCCCAAGTACAAACTAGAGGTATGTTACAAAAACTTGAAGGAAACAAAGTGTCTAGTTTTTTTATTAAGAAGACTGATCAAAAGAAAATAGAGATTAGTGAGCTAAAGGATAAAAGTATTATCAAGGTTAAGAATATTAGTAAAAAATGGGAAGCCAAGAAAGGGGATATTAAAAAAGATCCTGAAGTTCAAGCTATCAATAGTAAAACAAAAAAGGGATCATTAGTGATCACTACTGTGAGTGAGAAATAGAAAAAATTAGAACACTCCAAGTTCATCGTAAAAGAAAAGGGAGATAAAAGATATGTCTATTGATAATTCCATTATTCCTCCTATTGATATGTTGGCATTGTTTTCACAAATAATAGTAAAATTTTCTTTATTATAATTGTTAAGAATCCCTATGCATAACAAAAAAGAAATAGCATCAGCCAAGGGTATAGATAATAAGGTTAATCATGATTGTAATACTAATTAGATCTTTGATGAGCCTGCAAAGGAATTACAAACTAAATTTTTTATGTCTCAAACTCCTCCCATGTATTTAGATGATTCAGTGAATCAATGTTTAGGAAGTGTGGATCATTATTTCTTAAGCAATATTGTCAATGGAAAGCCTTTGAAGGATGTTATGATTCAATCTGGAGCATCTAATACAACAATGACTTTTGAGGTAATGAATGAAATAGAATTTAAAGTGGATACTCCTCAAGGTATTTGTTGTGCTATAGACAAAAGAGAAGTCATTGTCATAGGGATAATAAATGCAATGCCTTGTAAATTACTTGCTTATCCTAAAAAGTAACAAATCATGAGTGTATCGGTGGTAGATAACCCACCCTAATATGGCATGTTATTGTCTAGAAGTGGAGTGTAGGATTGGGGGGAAGTTTGCAATGTGATTTTTCCTATGCAAATTTTTAGAATGATGACAAGTTGGTGAAAGTGAATAGAGATCCTAAGAGTGTCTACATTATTGAGCAAGAAGTTGAAGATGATATGACATGTTTTGTAGACACTAATGTAAAAATTCTTTTAGGGTTGAAGTAGTAGTATTAAATAAAGAAGAAATTAAGTCACCAATTGTAAAAGAAGTTAAATTAGAATTAGAAAAGGATGACTTATGGATGATGTATTTTGGTGAAGCCTCCTGAAAAGAAGGATCTATAGCAGTATTATTTTGATCTATCCTAATGGTTGCACTTATAATTTTTTATTTAATTTGAACTTTCCATTTACAAATAACATAGTAGAATATGAGACTTTACTCTTAGGTTTGATATTGGCTCATAAGCATGGTATAAAGTGTCTACATTTTATAGGATATTTTGAATTGATTATTTCCCAGTGAAGGGAAGTGTGTGTTTCTAAAAATAAAAGGCTAAAGAATATAGAAATGTAGTTTGGGACATGATTGAAATTTTTGATGCCTTTGGGATTACATGGAAGGAAATAAATAATAATAAGATGGTAGATTTGTTCACAAATATTCCTATCAAGCCTGATGATATAACCTTTTCTGGTTTTTCAAAAGTGGGGGTACAAAATAGACCTTTAGTCCCTAACAATATCCAAAATTAGAAAGGTTTTTAAGAAGATAAAGATATATTAATATTTCTAAATTGTGAAGATAGATTTTGGGGATAGGAGATTGATTATTCAACCCTTCTAGATACCATAGATGGTAAGGAAAATGTTTTTGGTTAGGAGGTTTTTCAGTTGTAAAGAAATAAGATTTCAAAGGGTCTGGTTATGTTAGAAACTATTTTTGATAATCATGAGAGATTTAAGACAAGTGGAAAAAAAATGATAGAAAAGAATTAGAGGAGGTAAACCTTGCAACTATAGAAGCACTAGAGAAGGTGTATATAGGGAAATAATTACCTTATAAAATTAGGAAGAATTTGATTGAATTATTGAGAAAGCACAAACATGTGTTTGCTTGTCTTCTATGATGATTTGAAGACTTATTGAGAATATCTTTACCAACATGAGGTTCTTGTTGGGACTCAAAATTTCCTTCTCGATTTGAGTACCATTCCATGCTTTTAAGCCCTATGAGCACATTTAATGCATGTATACTTGACTATCCTCTTGAGGCCTAGGTGGTGTTTAATGTTTCTAAGACCTTGCATTTATTATATCCATGTGTCTCATGAAGATAAATTGTCATACAAGTCATTCAGTTCACTCTCATTTTGAGCAATGTTCAACTCTAGTTTTTCGTCCTAAGTATCAAATAGTGACATGTAGCCTAGTTTGCATTCGAATATCTCTCACGTGGTAATGTTTCATAACTCAACACTTTGGGAGTATTTAGTATGCATATCAAAGAGCCTATATTTCATATTTTAAGTTGTTTCAACATGTTTTGAATAGGTTTCAAAGCCCTCAAAGTGAGTTGTTTATTGTTGTCATGCTGATGTAAATTGTTCAAAATTCTAGGGGGGCCTTTTTGACAAATTATAACTATTAGAGAAAAGGTTAATTATCTTTATCTACACTTAAGATTTCACTATTGAAGCTTGAATTTTGTAACTTCATGTGGATGACATTCAAAGTGAATCATGTGGGTGACATTTAATAAAAGTTTCCTTTTATTAAATATCATTTTATCCCTTTAGGGTTAGGTCACCTTTAGGGTTTTCTAAAGTGGTGACTTATTTAGCAAGTCATCTTATGTAGATTTTTTGATTTCCATTATAAGGATCTCACACCATGTATATTGTAACACTCAATATTTATTTTGTTCCTCTCTTGAATACATTTTCATCTTGAGAGCAATTCTTCTCTTCTTTGCTTCATTCTTCTATATAATGTATCATTTTTGCTTGCAGATGATCATTGTAGCTTCTATAAAGTTAGGTTTTTCATATATCTTATACATAGAATTCTACATGGTATCAGAGCTTTCCTACAACTTCTTGTTCCTATTTGAATATTTTCTTTGAAGCTTTTGGACTGAAGGGTTTTAGATACCTTTTTTACTAGGTTCTGAAGGGGTGTATTTTTGATGCATTTTAACTTCAAATGGACCACACGTTGGATTCAAAAGGCCCAAAAACCCTCATTTTCATCTAAAATTTTTCCATTTTGGATAAAGTTTTTTTTGGAGACATTTTTTTGCACTATTTTACATGTCTTTTGTGGATCTAGGGGTCAATTTTTTGGACTACTTTGAGACCAAATAGACCACATCGTTGGACTTCAAGTGCTCAAAGACCTCCACTTCCATACCAAATTTTTCATGTTTAGCAATTGTTGGCATTTGAATGCCTGTGCATATCTTATGAAGCTCAAAAAAATTTTAAAAAATCAAATGGGCTACTTGCAGGCCACCATGTGGCAGCCTACAGTTGTCCTATGAGCATCACCCATTATTCACCACTACCCATCATGGTGCCACCTAACCCTATTGCCACTGCTATCCTTGCTTAGCTGATAGTAGTGGACTACCTGCTACCCATCATGGCACCACCCAACCCCACCATTGCTAATTAGTCATAGCCCTGCAGCCACCACCACTACTCCAACACTCTGCCAACCACCACTAGTGTGCCACCACCTACAACCACCATATCTCTACCACCTAAGCTTCTCCACCACTTGCAAGAACCTTGTCAACATCTGCCATGTGACACCTCAAATGTTATGGCCATGTGGCCCTATCACCTCATCATGACATGTGGCATCCATGATAGCACCTAGTCAGTGACACGGTAGTGCCATATTATCAACCAAGTCAGCTAACATATTAGCACTTTGGATGTCCTTCTAGGACATAAGGATTAGTGGTTGATGTTTTCCTCATAACATGAGTATCTGAACTCCATTTTTAGAAAATACAATATTATCAAAAATTTGGTTCCGAGCCAATTACAATGGTGCATGCTTTATCAATAGTGGTTGCAATTTAATTACCTATTTTTATTGTCAAAAGCTAACCTTCTATTTTACACTCCAACGGCCCTATATTTTGCATTTTAGCTCCATTTTGGCCAACAAAAAAGCATTGGAAAGCTCATGCACTGCTCTATCTAGATCTACTATCCTATTTATAAAATCTTTTAAAGGTACATATGTTAGTTATTTGAAGTAGTTATGCTTCTCTCATTGTATATGCATTATTTTTAGCTACTAGGGTTCGGTTTCTTGTATTGTGGAGGGGGGGGAGGGTGTATTATTTTAGTTTTTCTTACATTTGTAACACATAATCTACTATTTTCACAATGGTCGAGACCTCTTCTAGCCTGACTCCTCTATCCCCACATAACTATAATACATGGAAGATTGTCATGACATGATTTCCTCATTCTAAAGGATTATGGTCTTATTTGAATGAATATTAACCTTTATTTTAGAGTCTATGGAAATCATTTCATTGCTAGATAATAAAATGGATGAAGCCATGGGTCAGATTTCTTTGAGCAATTTAGATAGCTTGCAATTCCATCTTGATGAGTGTAATACTCTTCGAGAGATGTGGCTTAAGTTTGAATCATTGTTTGGTATAGTGAATGAGTTCAGAGCACTCCAACTTGAGGCTAAACTTAATTCACTAGTACTTGATTCTTTTTCATCCATTAAGGACTTTTTTGATCAAATTCAAGCAAAAAAGATTATTGTTATATGGTTATAGGAAGACAAAGACAAATAAATAATGGATTTGCTTCATATTGTCAAAGCTTTGGGGAAACTTTCAAAATTTCTCCTCTACTTTTCACTTGACTATGGATGCATTGGGTACTAATTTCATCATGAAAAAATTTATAGTTAGATGCGCTATAAGGCATTATGACATATGACTCCTTAGGAGGCTTGGCATCATAGCAAGACCAATGTATCAACATTTTAAGTTTTTGGTAGTAAGGCATGGGCTTTTATTCTTGATGCTCAGAGGAAATCTATCGATAAAAAAATTCAATCACTCATCTTTGTTGGCTACTATAGGGATGTGAAGGTGTATGGGTTGCTTGATCCTAAGTCCACAGAGGTCTTGTTTCATTGAGATGTCCAGTTTGAAGAACACTTTCCTCCTCTAGGTTCCCCCTCCTTAGATTCCTCCTCATTGCCTACTCCTTACTCTTCATCTCTTGAGGATGTTCAATATTCTAATGATGATGTAGATGATGATCCACCTCCTCCACCACCACCAGTTGCTTCACCTTTTCCCAGGTGATCTCATGTTACAGTTGAGTCCGTTGGTCCTTTGGTAGGACATCCTACTGATTCCTGTTGCACTTGTGCTTAGACATCTAGTTTTATTCTTCTAATTCATGCTATTTTTGCAGATCCATAGAGATTTTAAGCCACAACTAGACATCTAAAGTGGGATTTGGCTATAGATGAGGAGTATTCTTCTTTGATGAAGAATCATACTTGGGATCTTTGCACTCTTCTAAAAAGAAGAAAGTTGGTTCAGTGCAAGTGGTTGTATCGTACCAAGTATATTGAGGATGGCTCTATTGATAGGTACAAATAACATCTTGTTGCAAAGGGATTCTCATAGGTTGAGGATATTGATTACTCTGATAATTTTTCCCCTATAGCCAAGATGAATTTTATTTGCATTGTCCTTTCCCTAGCAGCTTCACAAGCATGGCCAATCTTTCAAATGGATGTGAAAAGTGCATTCTTGCATGGTTATCTTCAAGAGGAGATCTATATGGAGTAGACTTAGGGTTTTGTGCATGCAACTCTTAATTAGTTTGTAGACTTCAACATTCTTTATATGGCCTCAAACAAGCCCCTTGAGCTTGGTATGAGAAGATGGACTCATTCCTACTTTCTACAAACTTCACAAGCTATCAGTTTGATCATATGATGTACATTCAATGTCATTGGGATGATATTTTGATACTTTTTCTCTATTTTGATGATCTCATCATTATCAGTAGCTCATCTCCCATGATTCAAAGTATTCAATGAGCATTGATGGAGTAGTTTGAGATGACATATATTGGCCTTCTAAACTATTTTTTAGGCCTATAGGTTACTTAGACTTTTGATTCTATTTCCATCTATTAGTAGAAGTATGATCTTGATATGCTATGACACTTTAGTATGCTTAATTGCAAGCCTACACCTACACCATTTTAGTCAGGTGTTTCCTTGTCTACAACTTGTCCTATGACTTTAGTGAATTCTACTTTATACTGACAATTGCTAGGTAGTTTTTTGAACTTGACTCAAACTCGTCTTGACCTCTCCTTTTTTGGTCAGTCTTGTTTCTCAATTTTCCCATGGCCCTCATGAGATCCATTGGAATACTGCCAAATGTATCTTGAGGTCCATTCAAGACACTACACATTTTGACATTCACTACACTACAAGATCCGAACACATTGTTGGCTTTACTGACTCAGATTGGGCCAGTGATGCTAATGATAGGAAGTCTACTTTTAGCTTTTTTTTCTATCTTGGCTCTGGTCCTATCACACGGTCTTGTAAGAAGTAGTCTACTATTGCATTATAATTTATAGAGGCTGTATACTTCGGAACAATTTTAGCTAGTCATGACATCTTGTGGCTTTGACAGTTGATGATTGATTTTGGGTTTCCTCTTGATAGTCCCACTATGCTTTGGTGTGACAATCAAACTTCCATACATATTTCTTGCAACCTAGTGGAAGATCTACATACTAAGTATATTGAGATCCATATGCATTTTATTAGATAGTTGATTCATGATAGTGTTCTCCTCTTGGAGTACATTCTTATAGAAGTGGAGGTTGCCGAAATCTTCACTAAATCTTTTGCATCACCACACTATCTTTAGTTGTGCACCATGCTTGGGGTGAACGAAGTTGTCCTTGGGGGTTCTTAGTGAGGCCTTCATTCCTTTCACATTTTTATGCTTTCTTTTCTAGTCTCTTTTTTTGGAATACTATTTTTTCCCATGTGGTTTTCTCTATTTATCCACTTTATAGAGATTTGGTTGTGATTGTATACCTAATTAGCCCTTCTTTTTGGGACCCAAGTTTCTTTCTTCCTTATGCATTTTCTCTTATCTTAAGGGGGAGTGTTAGAGTAAAGGTTAACTATCTTTATCTACACTTAAGATTTCACTATTGTAGATCACTATTCAGTCACTATTGAAGCTTGAATTTTGTCATTGCATGTGGATGACATTTAAAGTAAATCATGTGGGTGACATTTAATAAAAGTTTCATTTTATTAAATATCACATTATCCCTTTAGGTTTAGCTCATCTTTAGGGTTTTGTAAAGTGGTAACTTGCTTAGCAAGTCACCTTATGTAGATTGTTTCATTTCCTTTATAAGGATTTCACTCCTTGTATATTGTAATGCTCAATATTCATTTTGTACTCCTCTTGAATACATTTTCATCTTGAGAGCCACTCTCCTCTTCTTTTCTACATTCTTCCATGTAACAAGATTTTTGCTTGTAGGTGATCATTGTGGCTTCTTTAAAGTTAGGTTTTGTATATATCTTGCACATCAACTTCTACAATAACTTTGACCTAGTTGGCCAAAATGATAAATTTCCTTTTGTGTTTCACTCTAGAGGTCAGATTCCTCCTATGTTTCAAATTTGAGCCTATGATGAATACGTTTGATTAGTTTACAGACACGATTCCAAATGCAATTCCTAAAGTTTTGTTGGTGTCAAGAAATGCAGATTGATTAGTGCCCTTGTTCAAGATGTCATAACTTTAAATCCATGATTTCCTAAACTAAATGGATAGTACCATTGTTTTATACTCTAAAAATTCTTTAAGTGTGCCAGTTTACAAGACTTGATGAATCTTTCTACAAAATTTCCCAAGTCCATTCCATTTGCAAAAATCACTTTTCTTCTAGTGTTTCAAATCCTACAAATCCAAGTACCCCACTTTGATTATTCATCAAATGTGCCTAGTTTTTCATCATGAGCCCAAATCCTAAATTTATAATCTACTAGTGAAAATGAACCAATTTCCCAATTTTTGTTCCCCCAAGTGTTGGTTTTACTTGTTCTCAAAACCAAAACCAAATGCAATTTATGGTTTCCTAATATGTTTGCTTGTAGGCAGTTCTGAGAAGGCAACTTTGATGGTTCGTATCTTTTGACCATGAAGTTCTCATTGCATGAGATTTGGTAGCATTATAGTATGTGGAAAAAAAATCAATATGTTTGATTTCAAGGCTTGATTGTTAGTTTCAGTCAATTTTTAAAACCAGTCAAAGAACCCCTTGGCACAAAGTTGACAAGTTGTAGATAAAGGCGAATTGAGTTTTAAAGTCTTATTTAATGGTCAAATTTGATTCTAATCAATGATAGATGTTCAGTAGGCTAGTTTAAGAAATCAAGCATTTTAGTTCAAATTTTTTTAGCTGAACCCACATTGAGGTGAGACTAATTGCATCTGATTGTGGAGATATGGATTGGGTAATAGAGGATGTTTTAAAAAGGTAATTTTATAACATTTGAAGTCATTATAAATTTATGATGTATTGTGAATCCATTGAGAGTAAGGGACTATTCACACATTAGGATACAAAAAGAATAATATAAGTAAATGTTACATCAATGAGTCATAGCTATGGAAGCTAGTAGAAGAGAGGGAGGAATGGCATCAAAATCACATGAAAAAAGGCTAAGAATAGAAAAGATAGTTTAACTCTCCAATGAGAAACTAATCACCTTGGATGTTCCTTTGCAATGAATAAATTATTTTATTACAATCTCCATCTATTACATGATGCAAGAACTCAATAGCCACATAAATGAAATTAATAAAAGAATATAGAGGAAATTTTTCATGCCTTTAAACAAAAGGAAAAGAGGATGAGAGATGCATCCTAATTTTCTAAAGGTTTTTTCGCTAATGAAAAGTGACTTTTCTACAAAGAGTTTTTTTTTGAAACATGAAATATTTGTAGAATGAGTTGTTGACTTCTTCCAAGGATGTTGTTACTTACATTTGTTGTCTATCCAAATCCAATGATCTCACCCCTACAAAACACACTTAAATTATCAACTATGAATTGTCGCAAATAGTTTTGGATAGAAAATGTTACAAGTTTTCACTTTCCATGTTTTCAAGTGATTTCTATACATTTATCATGCACTACACACCAATCCAAACACACTATTCTGCACTGCCTTCCCCACTCTAGTTCCCCATCCTTTAAATTTGAAGATGTATTTCAAAGGGTGCTAATGCTATAGAAGCTTGGGTTCAAAAATTACCAAAAGGAAGCCTTCATAGGAGACGGTAACGAGAAGATTCCTTCTACTAAATCCATCTATAATGAAGGAAAGAAGATGCCATTCCACACCATAGCAGAGGCATTTTTGAAGGTAGAGAAATTTTTATAGAGTAGTGGTGGAATGTTGAAGTTGTCTAAGAGGCTCACAAGAAATGCATAGAAGTTGAGGATGGCTAGAAGATTCAATTAAAAAAAAAATCAATGTGGTCATACCTAACTTTGATGCACTTTTAGAGTAGCCCATTCATTCTCTTCACTTTTGAGGCCAACAAAGATGATTTGTTTGGAGGCATTAAAACCAAAGATTCTCTTCAGCCACTCTTTGTCATGCAAGGAGCACCAAAATTTGATTAATTATTTTAAGCTGGTGCAATGTCAAAATCATGAAGGAATGTGATTTAAATTATACCTATCTCCTCCTCAACCATAGCTGAGCATGTGTTACTCTTAGTGTTTCTTGGGAGCCACCAAGGAAGACTTTTCTGATAGCTTAAATATTAGTATCCCATGACAAATGCAAGGAGAAATCAAAAGAGAAAGAGCAGGGCATGGTGAGGAGTAGGGTTAGAGGTCCATGCTATTTCTAAGGTAAGAAACACATGAGGGGATGCCATGAAAGCACATAGTTAGTTGGAAGGGAAAGAGTAAAAGTTTAATCCCACATTGAGTGTGCAAATGCACCTTTTAATGTTTAAATATTTAAACACTCAATACCTAAGTGTCTTCAAGACACAAGGATTTTGAGTAACAAAATTTTTGTGTAAGAACCTAGCCAAATGAGAGGACTAAAGAAATTTTGAATGATGTTAGCAATTGACATGGTAAGTAGGTGGTTGAATTTGATAGTGACATGTGACAGGGGCTTCCAAACTTGGCACAAAAAATGATGTGCTAACATGGAGAAGTTGGATAGGTGACCATTTCTCACATTCTTGTAGATGATGTGGTAGTTTGGTGACTAGGATGTGAAAATGTAAGAGCATGATATGTGGCACTATGAGCTGACATGACAACATGAAAATTAGGTGCACTAGATCATGCCACATGGTAGATTGGATAGTCATCACTATTTTACAAAGGAAAGATGCAAGGAAGATAAGAAATGTGAGAAAGTGAGAGAAATACATGTGGCAATGGGCTTGGGTCAAAAAGAGTAGTTTAATCATACAATTACAAAGTAACATGTAGTGATGATGTGGTAGGGCACACAATAAATGGTGACTTGGCACAATTGATTGTGTAAGGAGATCCAATAGGAGACTACCACGTGGCATGTTTCAGGTGACAGGTAGAAATTTGAGGATCTAATCAAAGCATTCCTAGGTGGTAGATGATGGTGCATAATAGATGAATGGCATGCTAACATGTGGCATAGGTGGTCAACCCATGTTTGACCTAAATTGAGAAATTAGAGGGAAAATTTTTAAGCCATTATAAATCTTTCATGTATTGTGAATCCACTGAGAGTAAGGGACTATTCACACAATGTAATACAAAAAGAAGAATATAAGTAAATGTTACATCAATGAGTCATAGCTATGGAAGCTGGTAGGAGAGAGGGAGGAGTGACATCAAAATCACATGAAAAAAGGCCAAGAATAGAAAAGATAGTGAGAAACTAATTACCTTGGATGTTCCTTTCCAATAAATCAATTATTTTATTACAATCTCCATCTATTACATGATGCAAGAGCTCAATAGCCACATAAATGGCATTACTAAAAGAATACAAGGGAAATATTTCATTCCTTTAAACAAAAGTTAAAGAGGATGAGAGATGCATCCTAAATTACTAAAGGTTTTTTTGCTAATGACAAGTGACTTTTCTACAAAGAGTTTTGTCTGAAACATGAAATATTTGTAGAATGAGTCACTGACTTCTTCCAAGGATGTTGTTACTTACATTTTTTGTCTATCCACATCCAATGATCTCACCCCTACAAAACACACTTAAATAATCAACTATGAATTATCGCAAATAGTTTTGGATACAAAATATTACAAGTTTTCACTTTCCATGTTTTCAAGTGATTTCCTTACCTTTCTCATGCACTACACACCAATCCAAACACATTTTTATGCATTGCCTTGCCCACTCTAGTTCCCCATCCTTTAAATTTGAACATGCAATTCAAAGGAAGCTAATACTATAGAAGCTTGGGTTCAGAAAGTACCAAAAGGATGCCTTCATAGGAGATGGTAATAAGTAGATTCCTTCTACTAAATCCATCTATGATGAAGGAAAGAAGATGTCATTCCGCACCATAGTAGAATAATTTTTGAAGGAAGAGAAAAGTTTATAAAGCAATGGTGGAATGTTGAAGTTGTTTAAGAGGCTGACAAGAAATGCATAGAAGTTGAGGATTGCTATAGGATTTAATTAAAAACAAAATCTATGTGGTCATCCCTACCTTTAATGCACTTTTAGAGAAACCCATTCATTTTCATTTCTTTCGAGGCCAACAAAGATTTTTTTTTGGAGGCATTAAAACTAGTGATTCTCTTTAGCCACTCTCTATCATGCAAGGAACACCCAAATTTGATTAATTATTTTAAGCTGGTGCAATGTCAAAATCATGAAGGCACATGATTTAAATTATGCCTATCTTCTCCTCAACCACGACTGAGCATGTGTTACCCTTAGTTTTTCTTGGGAGCCATGAAGGAAGACTTTTCTCATAGCTTAGATACTACTAGCCCATGACAAATGCAAGGAGACATCAAAAGAGAAATAGAAGGGCAGGGTGAGGAGTAGGATTAGAGGTCCATGCTATTTCTAAGGTAAACAACACATGAGGGAATGCCATGAAAGTACATAGTCAGTTGGAAGGAAAAGAGTAAAATTTTAATCCCACATTGAGTGTGCAACGGCTCCTTTTATTATTTAAATATTTAAACACTCAATACCTAATGTCTTTAAGACATAAGGCTTTTGAGTGACAAAAATATCATGTAGGAACCTACCCAAATGAGAGGACTAAAGAAATTTTGAATGATGTCAGCGAATGACATGGTAGGTAGATGGATGAATTTGATAGTGACATGTGGAAGGGGCTTCTAGACTTGGCACAAAAATTGAGGTGCTCAAATGGTGAGGTTGGACAGTTGGCTATTTCTCAAATTTTTGTAGATGATGTGGTACTTTGGTGGCTAGGATGCAAGAATGTAAGAGAATGATATGTGGCACTATGAGATGACATGACAGTGTGCAAATTAGGTGCACTACATAATGCCACATGGAAGATCAGACGGTCATCACTATTTTACAAAACAAAGATGCGAGGAAGATAAGAAATGCAAGAAAGTGAGAGCAAGACATGTTGCAGTGGACCTAGGTGGAAAAGAGCACTTCAGTCAACCATGTGGCAATGATGTGCTAGGGGACACAATAGATGGTGACTTGGCATAATTGAATGTGTAAGGAGATCTAATAGGAGACTGCCACATGGCATGTTTCAAGTGCCGAGTAAAAAATTGAGGATCTAATCAAAGGATTCCTATGTTGTAGATTATGGTGAAAAATAGATGAATGGCATGCTACCATGTGGCATAGGTGGTCAACCCATGTTTGACCTAAATTGGAAAATTAGAGGGAAAAATTAGGCATGAAAAATATTTTATATTATTACTTCAGTTTTTGAACATGTATGGTCTTTTAAATGAAAATAATATATATTCTAGAGTTTTGACTTTAGGAAATTTCAAATGCTTGCATAAAATATTGTGAAGAGATTCAAACTTGTAAGGTAGATTAGGGGCATGTTTTTAAAATTGATCCTCTAAACATTTCTGATAGGAAAATATAGCACTATCATATACTGTTGGATCCAGGAGAGAATGAGCTTTTCATATTTGTGGTTTATTTTTGTATAGGAAGATTTTTTTTGAGTTATTCAAAGTTTTGTACTAGGTGCCTATTTTTCAACCACATTCAAGTATAGTAGTTAAGATCTAATTTTTTGAAAAATGGTGAGCTAGGTGAACACTAGAGGTACTAAGAATACATTTAGTGTTGGTATTTTTACCTCTAAGTTAGTTTAATGAATGATTTAGCATCATTTTCATATGCACACTTGATATTTTATTAGAGAAATGGTTTTTCATAATTAGAAATAGATATTTCAAGTTGGTTACAGATAATGATGAGATTCCTTTCAGATTTTGGTTGTAGAGAGAAGAGAGGTGTTTTACAATAATAGGGAATGAAGATTAAGTGGACACATGTCACTTCTAGATCAAATTCAACTTCCTCTTCCTTTCCTATATCTTTATCTTTCTATTTCATTATAAAGCTTCAAGTTTCTTGGATGTTTTGTTATTGCTATGATACCACAAGGATGGTTATAGTTAGTTTGAAATTTATGTCATGACTATGATACAATTTTATTTAGCATTCTCTCTTATATGAATAGTAGTAATGAAGCCAATATTGGTAGTTTAATTCTATTTAGTGGTTTCACGAGTTATACTTATGCACCTTGAATGTATAGTTTCAAAGAAATGAATACAATGAGCAAGAAATTTCTTAGTTTCATTATGATTCTCATCTCCCATCTCTATAGATTGCAATGTTTTGTAGTTTACGGACAAAGAACTTAGACCCTTTTGCACCCCCTTAGGGTTGTATGTGTCATGTGTTTTGTTATTGGAGCAAAAAGCCAAGTAAATGATTAATGTTTTTGACAGGGTTGTTGATTATTTGAGAAGGATATTTCATGATAATAAGGTCTTTATAGAAACCAATGTCTGATTCATAAAGTGATATGATATAACTCATATCTTGATGTATGGAATATGTCACTAGTGTCATAGATGTGTGTGTGTGATTTATGGAACTGTCTAATAGAGAAGGAACTAATTAGCTACGAGATCATTTTTTCTTATTGTTGCATATTTGGGGATTTTCTGAGATCAAAATTATAATCATCCATTTCCTTTTCTATTTAAGAGCTAAAAGGATGCCCTCACTCCGCTTATAGATTTCATAGGATTTTTAATTTTCTATTACTCATCTTTTTCATTGCATAAGTATAGGAAAAATAAGGTCTTTATATGCTCTATTTAGATTTAGTGTATGCTTTTGAACAATTGGTACCATATGAAGAATCTATGGTTTTACCCATGTAGGTTTTGCAGAGCCTGAAGTAGAAGAAGGGTCTAGCCTTATAGTTGGCCTAGTGTCTGAAAGGATATGTTGCAAATGGGAAGTAGCTGCCCCTAGATGTATTATGTTCTCATTGAGATAATTTGAAGTGTAACATTTTTAAACACCAATAGTTCCAATGAAATAAGGGGCTGCACCTTTTAGACAAAAACAAAGGCCTACTAACCCAACCTTGGCACCAAAGATGCAAGAAGAGTTGGTAAAGTTGAGAAATCCAAGAACTATCAAACCAATTAGGCATTCTTCTTAAGTGTCAAATTTGGTTCCTATTAGAAAAAAGAATGGTGATTTAAGGTTATGTGTTGACTTCATAAATTTGAACATATCATTATTACAAGATAATTATTATTTGTTAAACATGGAAGCTATGCTGCAAAGATTTACTGGATCAGAGTGTATGCCTATGATCAATGACTTCTTTGGATATAACCAGGTAGTTGTAAATGAATCAAATTAGTACAAGATTTCATTTAATACACCTTTTGAAACTTATGTTTATAGAAGAATTCCCTTTGGTTTGACCAATGCTGGTGTTGCATTTCAGAGAGTCGTGGATGTGGTCTTTACAGATATAATTGACAAAGTTTTAGAACATATTTTATTATTTCATGTTGTGTGATGTTATTTCTAGATATATTTGATGATTGTCATTTAATGTTCATGTATATGTATGTTGATGAAATCAGTAGATATAGGATTGAGATTTGATTGAGGATATTTCAAATGGTTAAGAATTATGAAGGGGGAAGAAACTTTATTAATGTATGTTTTAAATTATGAAAATTTATGGTACATATACATTTATATACATGTGATTTTACAGGACTACTGATGTGTGCAATGAGTGTGTAGATATTTAGCCGAGAAACCCTACGGAGGAACAAAACTGATCTCCATGTGCAAAAATTTGGAAACCCTATTGTTCTTAATTATGTTCTTTCAGTGTCGCTTGACACTCGTAAAATGTTTATGTGCTTATTTTGCTAGTTAGAGTTGTTAGATGGACCTATTTTATTCCTAGATTTTATTTTGTCTCTAAACCTCTTTCCTAAGGCTTTTAGCATGTTTTTATTCTAACCATAGGGTAATGGCTATGGGTTAGGGGTCTTTTCCAACCCCTAAGCCCCTAGCCTTGACTTTTGAGGGCACTCAAAAAGTCCCTTTTTGCCTTTGTGCGAAAATTACAAGTGGTTTTCATGAGTTGTCTTACCCCACCTCCTCTTAGGGTTTAACCATGGTGTAGGTTGAGTTAGGAGTTTCTAGTGTGGCTAGTGGGTGGAAATAGTTATTGCTCCTTTTTGGGTGGTAGAGTTGGAGGCTTATTTAGAGGCCTTCCTTGGTCTAGTGGTTTGGTTACCCAATCTCTACATTTAGAGAAGATTTCTTGAAGCTTGAAGGAAGGAGGGATACTCTACTCAAATTGGTTCAATGCCATTACCTCTTTGTGAAGGTAGGAAACTCCCATCTCGCTTATTCAGTTTTTATGTTTTGTTTCATGTTCTTGTTACCTTGTTGTTGTTTTACTGTTGTATGGCTATGGGTATGTTGGTAAGATTTGTAAACCTTGTTATTTTGGTTGTTTTCCTTTCTTGTTTATGTTTTCAATTTTGAGTTTCCTTGCATGGGTGTTTTGGTATTACTCACCCTAGGAGAGGGCAGACGTGACCAATTTTGGGAGAGGTCTGTTTAGTTGGACTCCAACCCGTGTAGAGTCTCTTCTTAGGATGAGAAGAGGGATAAAGGGTAGGGTGTTATGGGCCCCTACCCGTCAGCACAAACCTGGTATGAGTATGGAAAGTTTAAATGGAAGAACGGAAGTTCTTGGTTATTGGCCCCGATTGGGCATCTGAATTGGTGTTGTTCTTGACTTCTCTAGTTGGAAGAATCCACCTCTCCCTAGTCTTGATTCACTGTGAATCTTATTGTGTAAACCATGTATGATTATGCATGCTTGATGTTCTTTTGGTTCTGCTTGGCTGTCACTCGATCAGTTATTGGTTTCCTCCATGGTTCTTGAAATGAGATTCAGAAGACATTACAAACTCCTTGATTATGATCATGAAGAAAATTTGATAAAATTATTGAAAATTGGGATTGAGATCCTATTGTAAATTGTATTTTTTAAACCCTATTATATATGGCAACAAAGCCGAGTTTTCTTCCTGATTCTTTCCCGGCTGAGCCTTGAATCAGGTTGATAATAAAATAAGTGATTGGGTAAATTTACTTCTCTTAAATTTTTCGTATTCTATGTTTTCATATGAAATGGTATCAAAGATAAGATGCAACAATGATGTTCAATTATACAAGATTCAATTTGTGATGTGTGGTGATGCCTCTATTCATATGGACTGTAGAGAGGGATGTTGCTAATCCATGTAAATGTATGGTGTCTGTATCAAGTTTGAAATGATTTAGTTTATGTAAGGTTGTGTTGAAAGTGAATTTGCAAGAACATGAAGGAAAGAATTACGTCAAGAGATCCAAGCTAAAATTGAAACATGATAGAGAAATAACTTTGTGTATTTTAATACTCACTTCAAAAAGGAATGGAGCATTATCATTTTGATCTCTTATTTTCTCAATTGCCTTAAGACTAGTTTAGTCTTTTTGTTGTTCCAATGTTGATCCATCAGTTTTATTAGATAATTAAATGAATATGTAGATGGGTATTTCATGAAATGTGGTTCCATTGAAATGCATGGCCATTTGAGGTTCATGGAAATAATAAATTTGAAATTCATAAGAGAATGTATACACCTATTGCTGTAATATAGTTGCAAAGAAATATACAATGAGTTTCAAGAGAGAAAGAGAAGACAAATTATCAAATATCCACTTACAGGATGCTGGAAATTGTATGGGGAAATAATCTTGATTGAACAGAGAATGTTCCCCTTTGGATCCCTTGTTTCAAATTAAATTTTCAAAATTTATAATAAAAAAAAAAGAGGATTATGATTAACTAAATAAGCATTACACTAATAACTTAAATATCTATTTGTTTTTTGCTACCTATAAAACTTTATCCAATGAATGCTTTGTGCAAGTCAAACTGTCATCACAGGTGATGATGTCATCCTTGTCCCATCACTATCTTCCTCCAAATTGGGTGCTCAGATTTGAGGGAAGGCATTAAAGTTTTGAGTTTAAAAAAAAATATATACAAAATTTTGCAAGAAATTCCATCCTGCATCTGTCCACTTTCTATCCAATTAAAGTGCTTGAGTTGAGGGAGGGTGGGGGAGTCTATCACGCCTCCCTTGGGCAGAGCACTGTCCCAAGGACAGTACTTGGGAAGCGCTCCTTGGGAAGCGATTGCCCAAGTGGGGCATAGGGTTAGTGTAGGATGGGTTAGGAAGTAAGTAGTAGTTAGTGTTAGTTGTTTTTTTTTTAGTTTAGTTTATGTGTAGTTATTTTGCTTTACTAATTATTAATAATGTTGGTTAGTTTCTGCTTTGTTATTAGTTTTAGTCAGTAGTCATAGGTTTGTTTAATTTCTAAATTAATTTAGTTTTAATTTAAGTTAGTGAGTTAGCTTAAAATGTAACTAAGTTGTATTTAGTAGTATATATTATGTGTTTTTTTTAGTTACTTATGTTATTGATTAATTTGTAGTTACTTTTAATTAGTTAATTTTAAAAGTAATTTAAGAATGTTAGTATGTTATTAAAATGTTGTAAAGTTTGCATTAAAATTAGTAATAGATCTTGTAGAATAGTTGTGTCACTTTAAAATATTTGGTTAAAGTTAGTTTAATATTAGTTGTAATATAGTTAAAACTTTAAATTGACTTAAGTATAGTCAGTTGATTTAATAAAGTTTAGGGTCATTCCATGTTTTGATTAAGGACGTTTGTGGTAATTGTTAATAATTTTAGTTAGTTAGCTATGCTTAATTTTATAATACTAATTTAATTAGTTTTAATTTAAATAAACTCTAACTACCTTAACCATGGAATAGTTTAAATTTATCGATTAATTGGCTATTTAAGTAAGTTTTAATGTAGGTTTGATTGATTCATTAAAGAAAGTAATTTTAATTCCGAACTCAAGTACATTGTTATGTAAGTAATTTTGATTGCATATCATTGCAATTAATGTAATATCATAGGTTATCGATATCAATCTTGTAACAAAGTTTTCAAAATCTTAATGATGTGATCGTTCTCATGTTATAATCTTAAGACGTAATGTAGAGAACCTGTACTAAAACTTCTACCTCAATCATATCAAACTTAGAGCATGTTTAATTATTAGTTATTTAAAAATAAAAATAAAAAGTGGTGTGTGTTTTTTGCCCTCTTGGTTTGGGCATGACAGATAGTTTACTCAAAGGATGAAAATGGCCATTACATGCATCTTGAAAAGGTTTTCATTATAGCTCTTAAATATGGCATTTCTTTGAATCCTATGAAGTGTGCCTTTGCTATTACTAAATTTATATTATTAGGCCACTTGGTTTGGAATGAAAGAGTTAGGATAGACCCTGAAAGGGTAAAAGCTATAGACAAGATTTAAAATCCTAAGAATGTAAAGGGGATTCAATCCTTCTTTAGGAAAATAAATTTTTGTAGAAGATTTTCTACATTTTTTTCGAAAATAAGTAGACCAATCTCTAAAATGTTGAAGAATGGCTCTAAGATCAAATGGGATGAAGAATCAAACATGTCCTTTTATAAAATAAATAAAGAAATCAAGGATGTTGTTTTGAGAGCCCCTAGTTATTCTAAGCCCATGCATATATTTTCTTTTGCCTCATTCCATAAAATTGCAATAGTTTTACTGAAAAAAGAATGAGGATGGGTATGAGCAACCCACAACATTTTTTAGTAAGCCTCTACAGGGTGTAGAAGTGAAATATGATACAAATTAAAAGAAATATTATGCATTGGTTAAGGTAGTTAAGGTATTTAGGTATTATCTAATGGGTTCCACTATGATTGCATTTGTTCCATGTGCTATGGTAAAAGACATATTCTCACAACAAGAAGTTTCGAGAAGAAGATATAGATGGATCAATAGGATCCAAGGGTCCAATATAGAAATTTAGACTACCAAGTTGGTGAGAGGTCAAGGACTTGCCAAGCTGATGGTAAAGAAAAACCTTGAAGAAAATTAGATAAATCAACTTGATGGTGATGAAATAGCTGGATTATGTGATATGGATATCTCTAATTGCTATATGGATAGAATATTTTACTTGCAATACATGAAAGATCCATTGGGCTTAAATGATAATCAGAAAAAGGGCCTTAAAGTTTCAAGATTTCAAGTATGTCATTGTGAATGGGCAATTATGGTGGAGATGTGTGGAAGGTGTGTTACTCAAATGTGTTGATAAAGATCATTCAATCACAATCTTGAATGAAATGCATAGTGGAGTATGTGGGGGGCATTATATGGCTAAAAAAATAGCTCACAAAGTAATCAAAGAAAGATTTTGGTGGCCTACTCTTTTCAAAGATGCATATGAGCTTGTGCGAAAATGTGATCTCTATCAAAGATTCAGTTGAAAGTTGAAATTTTTTGTAAACATGACATTGAAACTAGTAGAATTATAAGCCCCTTTCCAATAGCTGGGATTGGATTTAATAGAAGAAATTTCAATCAAATTCAACATTGGTTACTCATGGATACTAGTGGCAACATATTGCTTTACAATGTTAGTAGAAATTATTCCAACTAGAAAAATGCTACTAGTAAGGCAATGAATAACTTCTTGTTGAATAACATTGTAATAAGATTTGGATGCCCTAAAAGGATTGTAACTCATAATGCCTTGTGCTTTAGATTTGAAGAATTTATAAAAGTTTGTGATAAATATGGCACTACAAGGTCAACATATTCTCCAAACCATCCTCAAGGAAATAGGCAGGCATAATCAAGCAACAAGAGCCTATTGAATATCATCAAGAGGATCCTAGACGAAAATGAAAGGGCTTGGAATTCTAAATTTCCTTTGACACTCTGGCACAATAGAGTAACAATGGAGAAAGCTATAGGTTATGAACCATTTGATCTAGTGTATGAAATACACACTAGAATGCCATAGAATAACTTAAGGAGTTTGTACAAATTTGTTCAACAAAATGATGATGATCTCATTGATGAGATGGAGATTAGAATAGATGACATTATGCATTTGGATGAGGTAGGAAGAGATGATTCTACCATAAATGTAAAATTGTAAATCCAAGTTAAGCACCTATATGACAAGAGGGTAATATCAATAAAATTTCATCCTGATGATATGGTATTGTTATGGAGCACCAAATTAGAAGACAAAGCTAAATGTGGAAATTTTGACCCTATATGGTTAGGTCCATATCTAGTTCATGAAAAATGGGGAGAAGACTCTTATTTCATAAAGGAACTATTAGGTAACTTTCTTGAATTGCCAATTCATGAAGAAATACTTCTGTTGAAGGTATTTTATCTCCATAAATAGTAGTTAGGTCTATATATTTTTTAAATCCTTGTGTACATGTGTGTCCCTATATATATATATATATATATATATATATATATATACATATGTTTTCCTTTTTCTATGCATTAATTTCTCATATTTTTCAATGTTAATGCCATGTATGTGGTTTTATTTAACTAGAAATTCTTAATTCTTGCATGGATACAACTTATCCATCACCCTCAAACAGAGCCATTGATGGTCTAATTTTTTCACCCTACAATTTTTTTTGTGATATCCTATGAAAATCAGGAAGAAAGCTTGTTTTATTTTCGTAGTATTTCTAAAAATATGTTTTCCCATTGAAAAAAACCTAGGAAAATGGTCATATCTTATGTTTTGTTAAAATATTCATAAATTTGCCATGCAAGTATAAAAATAGGGAGCATAAAACCTTGGTTGTATGTAGATTTTCTTTTATATACCTAATCCTTTGGACCATTTTCATATTACAAATCTTGCCTCTAAAGTGTTTTAAGTCATGATGTCACGAAATCCTTTTTATCTCTTCATCATCCTATTTTGAGATCTAGTTGTTTTAGAAGTTGTGAAGTAGCGAAATGGTCATCAACATGGTCATCGTGGCATAAAAAATGTAAGTGCTAACTTTCAAGTTTGGGTTGCAAAGAGGCAATGAGCTACAAATCGTAAGGTAGCAATTTGTATCAAGATTTGAAAATGTTATGTTGCAAAGGTATAGAGGATAACTATAATAATTAAGGTTTAGGTAGTCACAAAATCGCTTGCAATTAAGAATGATCTAGGTTTAAGGATGCAAAGCAGCAATATATGGCCTTTGTACCATTGTGAGGTTTGATCATGAGTTAAAATATTAATTTTCAAGGTTGTAAGGAAGGTAATAGTTAACTTCAAAGTGGTTAACATAGCATCATGGGTGACAAAGTACATAAAATTTTGAAGTCACAAAAGTGCAAAAATTAATCAAGAAAATTAAGTTTTAAAGCTATCACATATTTGCATATGGTTAAACTTGACTCAAGTTCAAGGTAGTGAACTTGTGAAATCTTATGATCACATCTTCATAGGGTTAAGAGGTGAGTTAATTTTTAGAGTTGCAAGGATGTGAAAGATAAAAATAGTTAAGTTTAAGAGGTAATTGTAGTATTGCAAGTAGTGAGCTTAATTCTCAATTTTAAATTGTGAAGTAGCGATTAGCCCTAATTTGCAACATCACAGTTTGTACTCTAGATGTTGAAAGTTAAGTTGCAAAGCTATAGAAGGTGATTGAGGTGGTTAAGTATGAATTTTTTGCAACATCATTAGGTTCAAAGGTGAGTTGAAGATTACAGTTGTGAAGCAGTGAAAGGAGTGACAATCAACATCAAAATAGTCATTGCATTGTTGCAAGAGATAACAATTTTAAGTCATAGGTGATTGTGATGTGGTGATGCAGTCAAAATCAAGGTTTTGCTACTTCACTATGGTTAAATAGTTAAAGGGTTAAAGGACCACAAGGATTTGAGATGGTCATTTTGATAGTCATCACCACTTTGCAATAGTTAGGAAAGTAAAGTGACAAATGGTTATGAAGAAGTGATAAAGATTAGAATGAAGAAATCATAGTCTTGCAAGCTCATGCAATCAACAAAGAAATAAGGTTGTGAATTGGGTAGTAAAAGAAAGAACAACATTGTAAGTTTGGCCTGGCAGTTCGAGAAAAGGGTAACAAAGCTACAAAATAGTTAAGATAGTCTTTTTTGCATGGTCATAATTAGAAATGAAGAAAGGTAGAAAACCATATTGAAGGGGTGAATAAATAGAATCATAACTTTAGAACATCTAGTTTTAAAAAGCATAAAACAATTTTAAATGGGCATGTCAAAGCTAGCGGAAAAAGATATGAGATGGAAGTATGAATAATGAAAAATGAAAAATTTTTAAGCTTTTTGAGGATTGATAAGATTTTTTAAAATATTGGTATTAGATGCCATTAATGACAATCTCCCTTTCTAGAAATAGATAAATTCCAAGAAGAATAGTGACTTCATTGCCAATTGCACAAGTGTTTGAGATTTTAGAGTAAATTTTGAGTTGTAAAGATAATTTGAGCAAGTTTCAAATATACAACAATCAGAATTATTCAGATAATCCTGCAATATGTTAGAAATAGGGATTACTGAGAGCAGGGGGTGTGAATCAGTAATCTAAAACCTTTAGTTTCCAAATGGATGTTATTACTTACTTTAAACCATGTATAAAAATGCAATAAATTAATTTTGAATAGTAATAGTAACAATGCACAAAGATAACTCATAAGACTATATTTTGTCAACTAGGGAAACCCTAGTTAAGGGAAAACCCTAGTGGGGATGATACACACTAGATAATATATTGATATATATGTTCCTTGTTAGAGGATGGACCCTATTAGGATTCAATGAGAAAATTTTGTATAACGAGTCCTTGTTAGCAAACCTTAATTCCCTACTAGGACATTCTAGCCATGTTAGGAGTTGTACTACAATGTATGCAAGAAGAGCACACTACCCAAACATGTAATTTCAACAACAAGAATAGCTCACTTATCAAACAAGTAATCTATTATTATTTTCCTTCCTTTTATAATATATGATCTTTAGCTTGATATTAGATTACCTGATAATTCATACAAAACTTAACATATATCACTTTCATAGAAGTTCACTCACTTCACAATATCATAAAATCACAAGTTCACACTCTTCTTATCACAAGAAGTCCTTTGCATAAATACCATTCCTTTACATAAAATACTTCTAGGTTAGCTAAGACCATAATTCACTTTTCCAAGTTAGAGTAAACATCTAGGATGTCGACCTTAATTGGACAAGTAATTGTTTTGCAACTAAAACAATTTTTTCCTTCAATTTTGTTGTCCTTCTTCATTAAAACTCAATTAACTCTATTTCATATAGTTTGTACAAACTTTCATGGTTATACACATCATCACCAAAACGTATACTATCTCCATGTAACTTTTCTTATCATGATATGATGTCTGAATCATGTTATAAACAAAACAATACATTGTTGTAAACCAAATTCTATACTTAGATAATTTTTTGATAACCAAACACTACATATCTTTATTTCCAATTCTTTGTATCAACATGTACATCATGTGTTTCTAGTAATGAAAAAAATTAAATATCACTATTTTCCAATTGTCAACACAAGAATGGGTCATAAAAAAGGTGAATTGATTGCACAAGTCTAGATTGAAGAGTCTACCTCAAAAAACAAGGAGCCCTAGCTTATTTGTAGATGAGTGGATGTAGATATACCTACTCCTTGAAATTCATAGTCTACAAATGTTAATGATTTTGTAGATCTCTATGTATTTTGTAGAAATGTAGAGGTTCTTGATAAGAATGCAAGTGAATTGTTCTTGTTCTTCTATAGGAATAGAATGGAGAAGGTGTTGACATTACTATCATGTTTATTATTAGTGACATATACTTATTCATATTGTAGGCATCTACCAAGAATATTGTATAGTTAACAATTTTAACCAAGCATTTCAGTTACTACTGAGTCTATTGGATAGTTTTAGTTTGTAGCAAGCATCTCAGTGTAAAGTGAGCTCTATAGTTGCTACCAAGTTCTTAGTTATAAAAGTAAGAATCTTGTGTTGACTGAGCCACTTAGTGTTAACCAATTGATTGAGTTTATATGTTGAGTTTTATAGTATTTGTCAAGTCACCAATGTAGACCAAGTTCAAGAATACTTGGAAGTGATTAGTATGGATTAAGCTTCTACATCTACCAAGTGCATGATGATGCCAAGCATTAATAGTGGATGCTAAGTATCAGAACCTCATTGAGCCAGTCTTTAGAGTCTAAGTTCCTACAGTCTGGGCCAACTTTGTGCATTTTGTGTAAACTTGTATTTTTTCTAACTTTGTAATTTGATCAGCATATATTTAATGTATTGTATCACATCCAAAGTATGAAATATAGTATCAAAGTAATGTAATAAGTAGAAGATATTGATGATAAAGAAGTCACTCATTTTGATAGTGTAGATGAGGAAGAGGAATATGAGTAGGAAGCTACAAAGGAAGACTTACCAGATGTACAAGATAGTGAGGAGACCAACCCAGTAAAAATTGTTGTAGTAGTCATGGCCTCACTTCCTCATTCTCCAAGAAAAATTATGAAAACATCTAGCCTAGAGAAAAATTTAACAGGATTGATTATGATGAATAAAGTTGACATAAGCACTCAATCAGACTTTGTACCTATCTAGCTTAGCACCACATTGACTGAAGTGTCAAGCGCTTCATCTACAAAGTAGAGAACACTTTCCTCTACATCAGTTTTGGTAACTTCTAGTATTTCTACTATTTATACTTTGACAATAATTATTGTATTTACTTTTTCAGTAAGCCCTGCCATTTCTACAATTGTTTCCAATCCTATAATGCAATCAATAAGTGTAAAGGTGGTTGAGATCAAGCGTCAATAGAGCGTAGGATTTTTGGGTAAAGGCAAAGAGAAGGAAGAAGACAGATCTTTATGAGGAGATTGTCTTTCCTAATTAGGATATCTCCAATCTCAATCGTAATTAGATGCAAACATTCAGAGAACTTATTTAGAGGAAAGCCAAGCAATAGAGGCTTGGAGAAAAAATGAATAAGGAATTCCAAATAGTATAAGATGTAAAAAATATCATTGCAGAGGCTACAAACATAGAGGTTGATACTTCTCAACCAATTTTGAATTAGTTAGCAAAGGTAACCTAAAGATACAATGAATATCTAAATGGATAAGATAAATTGTTGCAGAGAGCTAAAAAGAAGTTTGATAATAAAGTTTTGAAACTTATTGTTCAACAAATTGCCATCTATCAAGTATAACTATCTACTGTTCTAGGCTTATTGGAGACCTCCTGCAAAAATGTATCTTCTCTATTCGGTAAAATCTATGACATATCAATTTTCACTAAGGAAATAAAAGATAAATTTTCATAGATTGATGAGGATCTTAAAGCAAGTGCACGTTAGTTTCAACTTGACCTGAGTTCATGCTTTGCCCACTTCAACAAACTCAAATTTCTAACTAATAAGCATGCAAAATTGTTGAGAGAAGAGGCAAGAATAAGAGCTACATTGATAGATATTTAGAACATGATTCTCCCAAACATGGATGCATTGCAAAAATACATTGCACATGCTAAAATTCTCATCCATGACAATAAGTTCTCCATTATAGAGCATATGATAGAACTATCAATAGAAGTACAAATTGCATTGTACACATGCAAGGTGTTGCAAGAGAATTGCGATAAGACATTGGCATTCATATTCAAGGTACATTTAAAATTCTTGTCACATTTTGGCATTACTGTATAGTACATATAACATAAATCTTTGGCATTAATGTCAAAAAGGGGGAGAAGATTGTAGATAAGATGTATATTGTATAAAGTGGGAGAAGATTGAAGACTGTAGATAAGATGTATATATCATATGTGAAAATATGTAAGTATACTATATAATATGTATGGGGGAGCATTATCATATTATTCATGTACAAAAATACATCTCTTACAAAACCAATTTAAAAAAAATTCTCAAAAATAGTATACTCTACCGAGTTGCAGTCATAAGGTGATGGACAAAGGAGTTAATGACCTTTTTTGAATTCAGTCTTGACTACTAAGTTTTTTTGTCACTAATGCCAAAGGAGAAGATTGTTGACATTACAGTCATGTTTGTTATTAGTGACATACACTTATTCAGATTGTAAGCATCTATAGAGCATATAGTATAGTTAATAGTGCTAACCAAGCATTTTAGTTGCTACCAAGTCCCTTGGACAGTTTTAGTTTGCACTAAGAATCTCAGTGTAAATTGAGCTCTAAAGTTGCCACCAAGTTCTAAGTTATAAAAGTAAGAATCCAATGTTGATAGAGTCACTCAGTGTTATCCAAGTGATTCATTTTATATTTCAAGTTTTATAGTATTCACCAAGTGACCAATGTAGACAGAGTTAAAGACTACTTGGAAGTGATTAGTATGGACTTAGCTTCTATGTCTACCAAGTGCATGATAATGTTGAGCATTGACAACGGATGTTGAGTATCAGAACCTCACCAAGCTAGTCTTCAAAACCTAAGTTGTTGCAATGTGGGCTGACTTTGTGCATTTTGTGTAAACTTGTATTTTGTCTGACTTTGCAATTTGAACTGTATATATTTAATGTATTCTATCACATCCAAAGCATGAAATAAAGTATCAAAGTAATGTAATAAATAGAAGAGACTAGAAGAGCGAAGTACAAGGCCATAAGTAGTATAATGAGTAGCAAAGATTTATCTATCATAGCAAGGTGATTTACACTCAAAGGTATCTCATTCAAAAAACAACATTACAAATTAGAGATAAAGCCATTGTTTCATCCTAATAGGTGAATCAGTCAAATCCTTTAACAAGGTCGACCTAACAATCTTATGTAAATCTCTTTACCAAGTGCATACTTCATTATATGTTTGTAAATCCTTTAGCAAGGTGGACCTAGAAGTCCTTATTGCTCCTAACAGGGTAGATCATCAAAACTGATCATTTGTAAGCCTTAAAAAAACAACTTTATACTATAATAATAAATCTTGTGGGTATCATCCCCACCCTAGTTTTACTTTCTATTTGGAAAGTTTTTGGGTCACCAAATTGTGTGTTAAAAGTGTTATGTATGCTTTCATGTTTTTAGTTTCTCATACATGCAACTAGATTATAACACACATGAAGGATTAATTGCTATTTGAGGATTAAATTTTACAAGTTACTGATTCACCCCTCCCCTCTTAGTAACTTAGCCTATCAAAATATTTCCAACAATTGGTATCAAAGAATTTGTTGACCTAGTTAAGGCATTGATAATATCCTCTGAACTAGTCAATAAGTCCTTTCATAGGAAAGATAGAATCATCTTCTTGGTAGTAGATAAGGAGAAATTTATAGAGGAATATTATTTTGGAGGTCATTTTTCATAGCCTATTGATGTGGAAAAATTGAATGAAAACTTCAAGAATTAGAAGAGCTTCTACATGGGTAGAGAAATAATGATGGACATTCCAATGTCAAGGAAAGAAAAATGGGAAATTCCAAAGAAGAAGGAGGTGGAATACCTTATGCTCCTAGAGTTCTTTCAAATATACATACAGAACACTATCTTTGGTCTCAAAAAAGCCCTAGGTTTAGATGGAACCATGAATGCTCTATGTGAACATTATGCCATGGCATTGAATATCTAGGATCCAAACAAAAATGTTGGGTATGATTTTATGACTTGCATCATCAATAAGATCCATGATGAATTTTTTGTTGCATAGGAGGGACAACTGGAGAACTTTAGTTTCCATCATTTCTCCTTAATCATACATCTGATCCTATTTAGAAATGTAGAATTCTTTGATCAGAGCTTCTTTGAGTGTACAAACGAATGGGGATAAAGACTATCTACACAAAGATGGACAAGGTTATGGAGAATATTCTACCCATGGTCTAATGCTATTTATTTTAATAATGACTTTGTGCATCCTATATTAAAAATAATAAGAGTTGTTAATGAGAGGGTAATTAGAAGTGTTAGGAAGGTGGTTAAGGCCAATTTGTGTTTTGATGCTAGGAAACATTTAGGGAATGATTAGGGAAGTATTTCTATTTGAGGAATATGATATCATCAAAATTTATGGATACCCTAATCCACCTCACATTCTCCCAAAGTAAATCCTAGAGATATTAGTGTTCATAGAAGTTTTCAAGAAATTAATCTCATTAAATAGATAATTTCTAGGAAAAACAATCAAAATGTTAAAATTTTTGTGTAGATGTACCATGGTAGAAGATTTTTTTATAGGAAAAAATGCTATAGAGGAAATTGATGCTTTCCTAAGGAGCTACAAACTGTCAATTAGGCCTACAAGAACCTATGACCTAAGCAATGTAATTAGAAATCCCTTAAAGAAAATGATGGGATATACTTTACCTGCAAAAAATTGTTTATCAGAGGAGGATGTAATTGTTGACCATCTAGATGAGAATGTGTGTATGGAAAGGATGATCAAATACAAAGATGTTTTAAGTTTTAAGCAGGAGATGAAGAAAGAAGATCCATCCTTTAAGTTATTCTATCCTGAGGTTGACTATTGATCTAGGCTTGATAAGTGTGTACAAAATTTTAATGAGATATCATCACAAGTACCAGAAGAGATAAGAAGGAAAGTTGATTCTGAGTCTTCTAATGAAGACATTTTTATAGAGGTCATTGTTGACAAAGAGGATCAAGCTAAAAGTTTAGAATAGGCTCAATAGAAGAGTAAGAAATAGAAAATGGTAGAAATTCCACAATAATCCCAACATAAAGCCTTATAGATCTTGCCAAGGAGTAACCAATATTTTGATGATAAAAGGAGAAATTATCTAATAACTCAAGTATCTGAGGATGATAAAAGGGTTAAAAATTATAGCTACAGACTCAAATGATTGATGACAAAATCATTGAAGCCAATGATTTTATGAGTGATGAAAATTTCATCATAATTGAAAAATTTTATAGAGGTCATTGTTGACAAAAAGGATCAAGCTAAAAGTTTAGAATAGGCTCAATAGAAGAGTAAGAAATAGAAAATGGTAGAAATTCCACAATAATCCCAACATAAAGCCTTATAGATCTTGCCAATGAGTAACCAATATTTTGATGATAAAAGGAGAAATTATCTAATAACTCAAGTATCTGAGGATGATAAAAGGGTTAAAAATTATAGCTATAGACTCAAATGATTGATGACAAAATCATTGAAGCCAATGATTTTATGAGTGATGAAAATTTCATCATAATTGAAAAATTCTAGTGCTTCTTTTTAAAGCTAAAATAGAATGAATTGTATCTATAGATGAAACCAGGTGACTCTGATGAGGTAGTTTCTAAATTGGTTAAAATACTACAAGAGTATGATCCTACTATTGAAACCCTTAATGTAGAGGAAGCCAGGGAGCTAATAAAGAGGAGTGGAATGATTGTATTCCCAACATGGGATATCAATTCTTCATTTTTGTTAGATCAAATGAGGAGGTAGGATAAGACAATCTCATTTGAATATGAGAATTATCTAGGAGAGTTGAGAGGGTCTAGATATAGCATTGATGCTCAAACTATGGAAATATAGAGTTAAGCTCTAGAAAATGAAAAGCCCACTCTCATGGAGATTAAAGAGTCCGCTAGGGGGAATGTCATATTTTGGAATGTGCACTCTACATCTAGCAGCCAATTTTATGTATTGCAAACTTCAGCAATGTTGTTGGGAAAGAACATGATTGATGTCCTAGAGGAAAAGCTAGAAAGAGCCTATGAGAGGTATATCTAAGCTAGGAGGCACTATGATGCAAAATTGAAGAAGACTTATGTCTTGGAGAAGAAAACCATCAAAATAGAAAATGAGATAGTAGCATTACAAAATAATATCAGATCTGCTACAAAAATTGAAGACAAGGGCATACAAACATAAGGATATGCACTTGAAATAGAGGATATCATAGGCAAAGCTATGGTAGTGGATGAAGAGAAAATAGAGTCTAGCAAAGAGATTGAAATGAAAACTATGAAAAACTTATTAAATCAAAAATTAAATTCTTTAAAGTTGGTCTTATAGAATGTGCATAGAAATTATCTTGTTTTACGAGGGGCAGAGTACAAATGTTCTAAGGCAATTTCCTTATTGTCTCCCCTGTTCACTATATGGGGATCTTATGCCCAATTTTTAAATAATCTTGTATCCATTGTTGGAATTCTTTAGAGTAACTAGAGGGATGGGGTGAATCAGCTATCCAGGGTCTAGATGTACAAATAAAACTTTTCTTAGCTTAGTGAACCTATATCCATAATTTTTTTATCATCCATGCATCTATTAGATTATGTAATCCCTCAAACTTGTAGGTTACTATCAAATCAATTTGCAAAAAATGTAAATATAAAACATAACATATTCAATAACACATTTGACATGATGATTTAATGTGGAAACCCAATTTGGGAAAAAAATCCAGTAACATGCTACTCATTCTCTCTCTTCCAAATTAATGCCCTGTGAAAGGCCCACCCTATTAAAGGTTACAATGCACATTTTTAAATGTGAACTATTTAAAGGATTTCAATCACCCTATTATGAGTGAGCCTTGTTAGAGAATTTTAGTTTATTCACTCAGAATGTTACCTAGTTAAAGGATTTACAAATGACTGTTAGGTCAACCTTGTAATACCCAAAAATTGGCACATTGCCATGTTAATAAATTCTAGTCTATTCAATCAATCCTAAGTCCTATTTTACTAGGAAATTCTGATTATGATTATCTCTACTCAACCTAAGTGTCAAATGCAAAAAATCATTAATCTATATTAATAATTTACTTTAATTAATTCTTGAATATTCATTAAATTGGCTAAATTAACATTTTAATTGAATTAAGTTAATTATAAGTCATAATACTTTAATTAAATTAAATTCAGCCCTTTTAGCTATTATAGATGAGAAATTAAATATATTTGATTTAATTAAATATTCTCATCTAATTGTTGAATTTAATTACTCAATTTAGAATACTCAATTATGAGGTCATATTTAATTTCCTTAAATCAAATATCTTCTCCAATATTGTCTCTTTAGTTCAGAAATGGAAACTCTCAGTTGACTAAAATTAGAAAAGTAATTAAAATAGTTAACTCCCTATTTCACTCAAAAGCAATTAGTTAACTTCCTTTTCATAAGGAAACTTTCTATTTTGACTAAATCTTCTTTAGATCTTGACCATTCATTCAAGTTGATCTCAACTGTTGATCCATTCTTGGATTCTATTTAAGAAGCTCTCAATTCCTCATTATACAGGTTGCAAGTTGAAAGTATCAAATTTATGCTAAATTATTTACTCATTTTCTCATAATATTCATAGCTTGTTATTTTCACTACATTGCAATATCATTCTTGCATTAAAATGAATTCATTTTGAGTAACATGTTCTTTCATTTCTTAGCTTAAATACATGCACTTCATATAGAAAAGTTGCATTCTCATATAGTTTTTATTAAAATCTTTCATACTAAAAGATTTGGTTGCCTGCTTCTCATTTTGAGAGAAAAGGAAAAATCCTTCTAGTTAGAAGGCAATAGGTCACATTGTTGGGTTACTCAGATGAATAATCTCATACTCATTCTGGGATGATCTCTTAGGTAATGACTATGTTGAAGTGTATGTGAGGAATTGAGGCCCACATTTTACATATACATTTCTAGCACCCACTATGCGGTTGAGAAATTAATTTTTATGGCTTAATTTCTTTGTTTTCTATATTTTTTATGATTCTATCCCATTCATCCATTCAATTTTCTAGATTTTCACACAAGAAATCTTATTTTTGCATGAAGAACTAAAGATTTCACATTTTCCTCTACACTTCCTTCCATGGAAAAGTGCATAATCACTCTATTTCTCAAGAAATGCACATCATTCCTTTGTGTGGGCTTGTGTATGATTTTTTACAAAGTTTTGCTAAAACAATGAAAAATATAGTTTTATAGATTCTACTTTATTATGATGTTTGACTAACAGTTTTCTCTGAAGCATTTTCTTTTGGATTTTGATTTTCTAAAGCATAATAGTGGTTTGTAGAATGTTTGATCAAGACACCTTTGTCTAAACACTTCAAACATATATTGACTATATGATTGCTGGATGCTTTTTAAAGATACACATGTAAAAGACTTATTTCAAATCTACTCAAAACGTCATGTCTTCTTTTTTCTTTTCACACATAGTATAATTAGATCTTGTGAACTTTGTAGGGTGCAAGATAGGGGAATAAGGGAGTATGCATTTTACTAATTAGAAGTGATGCCCAAGGGTAAATCAGAAACCTAGAAGCCTTTGAAAAATGGTACTCGAGGGAGGCGATAAAATTAGCAGTTCTCCCAAATGAAGTCATTAATGAAGAGATGATGATTTCCTTTTAGGGGATCAAAGTCTTGAAATAGGACAAGATGTGATCAATTAAGCTAAATCAATGATTAACATGTTTTACATGTTTGGCCAAGATGATAAGGTAGAGGATTACGCTCTTTCCCCTTGAGTGAAATAAAAAAAATAGACCCTTGGATCCAAACCACCAGTCTGAGTCAACCCTTAGAGGGCCTGCCAAAGTGATCCAACCTATGAGAATGACCCAAGTGAGCACACTCTTTTTATCAAAGATTCCAAATCACTATAATAAAGAGGCTTTTTAGAGAGAAAGACTCCAAAATCCTATTAATTTCCTCTTCTTCATTCTAATATTGCGTATCAAGAAGAGGCTCTATTTGTTGCACTGGCCAGTGCCATCCCTACTCTTTCTAGTCAAGTGTGTGCATTTTCAGATGCGTGTGTGGGTTTTTGGCCTCAACTTTAGTTGTGAAGCCACCAGGGGTCAATATGAATGGAAGAAAAGTAAAAACTTAGCTAGTTGCTACCCAGTTCACCTCCGAAAGGGGGCATAATCTTTGTGCAAGGATGAAGAAGAATCTCTCTTGTAAAACTCACCATAGGCATGTAAAAGGGTGTTGGAAGCTAGTATACACACTTGACCCTTGCCAGAAGGGTGTTTATTCAACATATATATTATTGAGCCCTTGGAATACACCAAAGACATGGGTGCCCTCTAGTGGAGTGACAGGGCTGTGTGAGGTGGGTGCATGCACATAAGTTGTGCGACAAAGGTTTTTCCTTCTGTAACTTTTTTTCTTATAGGGATAAAGTGTGTTTGTTATTGAGTCTTCAAACATTATCCAAACCAATCAAACAAACTAAAGGTTAAGACTCCCCTATCCCTCCAAGTTTCTTTTTCCTCAGTTGCATTTTTTGCGACTACTGCTTGCTTCTAGTGTTTATCTAAAAACAAACTGTCTTGGTCAAAACCAAAATTTTGTCCAAAACTTGAAAATAGTCTTGCTACTTGTCCAAAATCTGTCAAAATAACCAAAAATTGGTCTACAACTATTTGAAACTTTCAAAATCTCTTCAAAAGTCTATCTCATTTGACAGTCTGGTCTATATTTTTGCACCCAATTTTTCAAAATTTTGCGTGATAACCTTTTAGTCAACATTTCTTCTTGTGGCCTTGTCCAGGTCTTCACGCAGTCCATGCAAATCTCTGTATGAGATCTTGCAGATTCTATCCTTTTATGTCAGAATCTTGTCTTTCTATCAGTATAACATATCCTCACACTGCTCTGCACAAGCCTTTGCATGAGAAAGCTTTGCAAACTTTGATGTTTTGAATCTTCGCTTAGCTTATTGCATCTTCTCATGTGGTTCCTCAGGAATCTTCGTGCAAAATCTTGTTTTTAAACTATCAACCTATTTTGTTAGAGCTATCTACACTCTAAATATGGTCTATTATCTACAACATTTTACCACATTTCTATCTACAAATAATGTCAAACAACAACTTCCTTCTTAGCTAATGATTTGTGACCTACACTCAAACTAGTCGTGTCTCTTGTCTATCTTGTCCTTGTTCTTTTGTGCTTGTCATACTTCATGCCATGATAGTCATAATTTTTGGCTACTCTATCCATTACTCAGACAACTTGTACCTTAGTACACAACACTCTTATCTTTCTTTTTGAGACTACATTCTAGTGTGGTGCCTATTTAGGTTGTCAATTCTTTCCTTGTTTATGATTGTGGCAATAATAAGTAGAAACATGTTTTATCTCATTAGACTTAGATGAGGTAGAGCTAGGGGTTGTAGTCATGGTAGAGGTTACTCTTTAGTTCATACATAGTTTATCTCTAGTTCATCTAGTGAGGAATTTTCATAATCTCCCTCACCTATTAGATCAACTTGTGTTCAAATAATGTTCTCTATAAACTTACAACAAACTAGGAACTCATTGACTAGAAAATTTTTTACATCTCCCAACAATATAGCTAAAATCTTATGTCAAAAACCTTTTCAACCAAAACATAATGAAACTTTTCACATTCCTACAATGGCTAATCAAGAACCTAAACATGGAGGTCATAGTAGAGACTAAGATCAACATATGAAAAAATGACATAAGGAACCTCTCTTTACTGATGAGAATGAAGAAGAGGTAGAAATACTTTGTGAACATGTCAAAAAAGTCATAAGGACAAAAACTTCAAAAAGGGCATGAAAATATTGCTTAACAAAGAGAAAGAGAAATACTTTCTCAAACTTGCCCAAGTGGAAGCTAAGCTACCTCATCATTTTGACATTAAAACTATTATTATACCTAAAGAGGAAACTAAAACTTCCAAATTACAAAAAGAACTAAAAATAATGCAAGAATAGTTAGCTCAAATGATGCATGATAAAGGAAAACCTACAAAAACATACACCTTAGACACTCTTTGTCCATTTCCTTTTGAAAATAATATAGACATGCCTCCTTTTCTAAGAGGAGTTAAGTTACCTAAGTACGATAAATACTTTGGAACTATCAATCCCCAAGATCACTTGCAAGAATTTGGTACCTTGTTTATGGAATTTATCCATAATCATACATATCTCATACACGTATTCCCAAGAAGTATAGATGGTTAGGCTATGGAGCGGTTCTCACACTTTCCTATTGGTATCAAAACATTCGATGAGATTGCTAACTTGTTTGTTCAACAATACTCTCATAGCATACAACACTCGGTTAACATTCAAAACTTATGCAACCTTAAACAGAAAGTTGGGGAACCTTTCCTCACATTCATTTAGAGATGGAGACAACTTTACACCAAATACTCATGCAAAATCCTAGAAATAGAAAAAATTGATATCTTTACAGATAATCTTATGCCTAATTTTGGGTATAGAGTTCAAATTCAAGGTCCACGTACCTTCGAAGACATGGTCACACAAGCTATCCAGAGAAAGGAATTCATGGTCAAAAAGGGTGAGATAACCCTTCAAAAGGACACTAAAAAAGGGTCAACTTCTAATAAGGAGAAGTCTAAATATGTGAACAAAAATCAAGAAATTGTGCATGATGAAGTTGTTGACAACATTACTCCTAAACCTGTTAAGGAAGCTTTCAATCTTACAGATAATCTCAGAGCATCCAAGAATGTTAAGAAACCTTTTTTTCACAACAAGATGTATAGAAACAAACCAAGGAACTAATCTTTGGCTACATGCCCTAAATGCGATTTTACACCACTTGGTGAACCTTTGGACATGGTTTAAAAGACCTTGTTACAAAACAAACTCATTTATTTATTGGAAAATTCTCTTCCTTATGATCAACAACCACAAAAACCATAGTGGAATGAAACTTCATTTTGCAAATACCACCAAAACAAAAGTCACAAAACTAGCAACTGTATCAACTTGCATCACAAAATCCAAGACTTAATCAATGATGGTGATATTGTTGTGGATGGACATAAGAAGAACTTAGATCACAAGCCTTTCAAGGATCCATTCCCTTACTACAAAAAAGGAGAAAACTCAAAATAGAAATCTAACAACAAGCTCAACTATATGTACTCTAACAATAATGATGAGATAGTTCACTTGGTCAAAACAGTGGGTGTTAAGTATTGTGACATTATCACCATCAAGGGAAAATAAGACAAAACTAAATCTAAGACACCATTTTTCTTAAGGGGTCCTACTTCTAACACCTTTAACAATGAGTCATCACAAACTTGTGCCAATGTTGTTACGCATTCTTGTGCCAAGTTAGTGCTCAAATTCCGTTATTCTCTTGAGTTAGAACAACACAAAGAAAAATCTCTTGCTGGTCCATCTGGAAAAAGAAAAAAACTTGCAACAACTTCTATGGCTGCTAGCTATAGTATCTTTGATTAGTTACAATAGAAAAATGCTCAAATAATATTCTTTGAACTGCTCAAAATATCACCTGCTCATAGGTAGATTCTTGATAAAGCCCTCACTGAGGAAAATGTTCCTCAAGATCTTGATCTTGAGAGGTTCCAATCTAGGGTAGGTCATCTGACTTCACCTTACTATATTTCCTTCTCTGAGGAGGATGAAAATTCACTAAGTCATTTGCAAAATCAACCTCTACACATTGAGGTCATGATACACCAGAAATGTGTTTGAAGTGTGTTTATTAATAATGGAGCTGGTTTAGATATTGTCTTTTTTATACTCAGATAATTAGAATATTCTAAAGGGATCATTGACCTACATTGTAAGATAACTATCAAAGTGTATGATGAAGTCAAGCACAAATCTTTGGGTCTTTTTGTGTTACCTCTCTATGTTGGTCTTGTCAAGAGGGATATCACTTGTTAAGTCCTGGACATTCCCTTAGCTGACAATATTTTTCTACGAAGACCATGGATACATGAGATGCAAGTTGTGCCTTACACTTATTATCAATGTTTAAAGTTCCCATTTCATGACTCTAAGGTCAGCATACCAACAAGTACTAGTTGTACCTATAACATGCTAAAATCTGCTATAAATTTCATAGCTACTAATAAGGAGTCTATAGACTATCATGATAACAAGCTAAAGAAAATCAAGTAGTCACTCAAGATGAAAGAAACTAGAATGGATGAATATCACGTAGAATCAGTTATGTCTTTAATATCCCATTCTAAATCTCCTTGTCATTATGCAAGACCATCTGAAGCAAAGAAACCTTTTGTGTTGACACCTCAAACCAAATATAATGGTACATTTTTCAAAGCTACTATCCCTTTTGAGGAGGAAAGTGGAAATAAAGCTATTGCTACATGGATCTACAAAGAAGAAACTCTAGTTGACCTCACAGAATAGTCTTGTGAAATTACAATTGAAAAGAATGGTCTAGGTCTTAAACTCATGAAACACTTTGGCTACAGGGGAACTAGTCCTATTGGATGCAAAAAAAAATGGTCTAATTGATCCCATGAAGACAATATCTAGGAGGAATGGAGATACATGTGGTCTAGTCTTCAAGAAGGTTCCCTTCCATCTAGGGATCAACAAATTTGTACCAGAACCTGAAAATTCATCTAAAATTGAGTCACAAGCTGAGTCTAATGACCATGAAGAAAATGTTGGTAATGAGGATCCTTATCCTTATCTCATTCTTGATGATCTTGCTAAATTCTTTTATGAACCTGATCATTTTGTGCCACGTATCAGTACTATAGATGGTAATAGTGTTTCTTCTAATGATACTATTGGTTCACAACATATCCAAAAAGAACAAGGAGAGTCTATTCATGCTTTATGGATTGGGTATCTTTATAAAAATTTAGATGATGAAGCAGAGTTTGTCTCTATCATTATTGGGGAATTCTATAGTCTTTCACCATGTAGCATGGATTCTCAAGAATATGAGTTTGAATCTATCCTAGAAGCAACTACAGACAAATATATAGATCAACTTCATGTCTATGAAAATCTCCTTGAAGTAGGTGAAGTATATAGGGTTAGGTTAGATGAATCTTATCCAACTACTATCATTGAGTCTTTGATTAATGATGTTATAACTCAAAGGCATTCAAACACACTTGTGGAAAAACCCACTCTAGGACTCAGATTGCTTGTCCAAGAATTTGATGATTATACTATGAACACTATTGAACCCACCACATCTATTTCATTGATACAATCAAAAAGAAAATAAATAAAAGGTCCAATGGTGAAAACTACATTGTGGCAATGTCAAAACCTCTCTGAGGCACCTGTGGATGAGATATTTGATACACTTCCTAGTCATTTTTTAGGAAAGATCATTAGTTTTGATAAAGCAAACACAGTTGATCAACTTGGGAATAGAAGAGAAACCTCACATGATACATTTGGCATAGTCACTATCTCTAGAAGAAAAAGAGGAATTCATTGCCTTCTTCAAAGAGAAAAAGATAAAATTTGCATGAATATACTTAGACATGCCAATATTAGATCCTAACCTCATAATGCATCACTTGTCCATCAATCCAAGAGAGAAACCAGTCAAAAAAAAACTTAAGAAAATGCATCCTCATGTTGCATTTCTTGTCAAAGCTAAACTAGAAAAACTTCTAGAAGCTAGTTTCGTCCGAGCTATTGATTACACTAAATTTATATCAAACATTGTTCTAGTTTCCAAGCATGAAAAATCTATTAGAGTCTGTAAAGATTTTTGAAATCTGAACTAAATATGTCCAAAGGATGATTTTCCACTCCCTAACATTGATATGATAGTGGACATGAATATAGGATATGAAATGTACTCACTCATGGGCATATTTTCCAGTTATATTTAGATCAAAATTGCACCAGAAGGTTAGAAAAAAACTACTTTCACTTGTGCATGGGGAACTGTTTTTTCGAATGTGATGCCATTTGGCTTGAAAAATGCTAGCACTACATATTAAAGGGTAGTCACTACAATTTTTCATCACATGATGCATAAAACAATGGAGGACTATGTTGATGATACCCTAGCTAAGAGCACAAAATATAATACTCACCTTCAATATTTGGGACATATCCTAGACCACATTGAGAACTTCATTCAAAGAATTAATCCCAAGAAATGTGTATTTGGTGTAATGTCTGGGAAACTACTTGGCTACATTCTGTCTGCAAAATCAATAGAGGTTGATCTAGAGAAAGTTCAAGCAAGAATGGATAGGCCTCCACCTGGTAATATTAGTTAGATGAGAGGCCTATAAGGAATACTTCAATCCATTCATAGATTCACCTCATAGCTACTAGATAGGCCAAACCTTTTACCAAGATGCTACATAAAGGTGTGAAATACAACTAGAGCCAAGAATATGAGAAAATCTTAACACAAATAAAGAAATACCTTAATAATCCACTGATATTGATGCCTCCTATTCATGGGAAGCCTCTTATCTTGTACATCTCAGCAATAGAATCATCTCTTTGTATCTTTCGAGCATAATAAGATAATGATAACAAGGAAAGAGCTATATACTATATGAGTCACACATTGATTTCTTTTGAAATGACTTACATTATCATTGATAAGGCTTTTTTGATGACCCCTTTTTAACCTTTGACCTAAAATTCAAAAAATTGAGCACAAGTTAGGGAATCATCTAGAATTGAGCAATTTGTGGCCATTATTCTTATTAAACTTGTTAAGGAGTTGAGCATTTATAATTAATTTATTGGTTTGTTGGAATATTTATCCTCATGGTGCCAAATCATCTTCTCTCATCCTAGTTACAACCATCTCAAGATGGTAGAATGATGGTGTAGAGGGCGCGTGAAACAAGCTCCAAGCAATTTTGACAAGTGCTCAAAATTACTCTGCCTTTCCCTCCACCAACTCCCTATCTCAGGATTTCACAAATGGGATGAGAGATAGACTCCATGTACTACAATCAAAATGTAATGCTAATGTTCTTAAAATCTTAAGGATAGCCATGCTTTGCTAGAATGTATCAGTATTTCTTAAATGCAATGTTTATTATTTATATAACATAAATTTATATCTATTCTAAAATATATATCATCATGTATATATATGTATAGATATAAGTTTCCATTTCCTTATACTGATTTAATTCAAATATATACTTTATTACATCGTGCGAATTGTTTTGTTATGAACTTCAATAATCTATTAAACATAACCTTTATAAGTATATGTATATTTAATTATTTATATATTCATACATATTTTCTAATGCTTAATAGCATATATCAATTTTAACTCCACTTAATATATGTATATATGCTAATATGCATGTGAATTACTTTACCAGATTAAAGCTATGAGTGGAAGTATTGGATTAATTTAAGGATTACATAATTCATAAACATAATGAGCCCACACAACACTTTTTTCATATATCCTTTAATGCGGCTATCGTATAATAAAAATTAAAAATGATCTTTATATTATTAACATTATTGTACTCCGATGCATAATCACATGGCTGAGTTCTAACGTACCTGTATATTCGCAGGGAAACTGTGTTACAGTGATATCAGTTTGGCAGCTTCGTACCCACTATACTTTACTAAAGGTATTGTCGCACCGTAGTGTATGATGTAGCAATCACCAACATCAACACAGTTCAATGTAGAACTTCACATGTTAGTTAATGCTCTCATACTTCTTATTTTCTTTCCTTTTTCCCTCTTATTTGTTGTATGTCATTCTGTATTATTTGTTCTTTTCTTTTTTTTCGTATATTTTCAACAAATAACCTAACCCTAATAAATATGACTTAGGGAGATGTGATTGAATAGTCGTGCCTCAATATGGGTTTTGCCATAGTTTTGAATTTTATATAATTAATTAGGTTTAGATTTTATTTCATTTTATTGAATGTGAAAGTAGTTATATTTTATGGTAAAGACTAATATATTGTTTATGATAGTATTTATTTGTTTAGTGTATTTGAATTAATAATATATTTATAACATTATTATTATGCTCAACCATCTTCATTTGGTGATCATTAATTCAACATAAATACTATTAATTATAACTGATATAATTGAAAAATAGTGTTGTATTAAAGTATTAATTCAAATAATCAACAACATAGGCATAAGTTTATAAATAAAGAAAGAGTTCATTAGTTATGTTTGATTAAAAATAATATTTTAAATTTATTTAACTCATTAATATTATAATTAGAATATAATATTTTATATTATAATTATGCTATAATCTTATATATTGATTTATTTTTATATTGTCAAATAGATCACTATCACCTATTTTTAATATTTAATATTTAATATCTAATTATGTTAATTTATATATTTTTCAAACATATCATTGGATATAATAGATTATAATATATTTTACCTTAATATTAATATTAATCTGGGCTCATGACAAGTCCACCCTTCCTCAAATTTCTTTCCCTCAAGCAAGTCCTAATTTCCACTCAACTTATAATCTTAAACTCAATGGCCTATGCCTTGATCATTTTTACTGTGTATTGTTAAAATAATGACACAAAGAAAATACAAAGCAAACACATTGATGCATGAAGACACGATGTAGTTACATGGTATACATGTTAGAACTAACCTTACAAATTAAAATAAGAAAATGTAAGGAAATTAATTTCCATGCTCCTTTTTCTTCATTGATTGTATTTGTGGTGAAGCATACAACCATACATATGTGCATATAGTGTAGAGCATTGAATAAGAGAGTCATTAAGAAGAGGTGCCCCATTTCAAATAGATGAGCTCACTCATAGGTTGTTTCCTTTTCAAAATTATCAAATCAGTGTAAACTAAAGATTCAATATCAATTGAAGTTAAGTACATTCATTCATCAACTAACCACACAAGGCACACTTACAATCAACAAGAGGCTTGTGGCCTGGATTTGTTCAAGTTAAGTGAGTGAACATCCATTATTACTTTCATTCAATTAAACTACTTCAAAGAAATTCTATTTTGCTCTATCTCAACAACTTGAAATGGAATCTATTCTAAAAGAGGATGAAGTTAACCATTTAGTAATTCAAATTTGATCAAAACTTATCACAATGCAAAACACAACAATGATAAATAGAGCAAATCAGGAATTATCTTGGCAACAATGCTCCAACATCTCTCTTTTCAAATGACAAGAGTAGTCCTTATATATGGAGCTCAAGTAGAATGAACAAACAAGATTAATTCAAAATCTATCACCAAGTTGAATCCTATAAACCCTAATTAGGGTTTCCAACTTGATGGATCCCAAATTTTTGGGTCTCCAATTGTGAGCTTTCCTTGAATTTTAGCCTTGTCTCAAAATGCATTAAATAAATCAGATAATGTGCATAGTCTACTCTAAAATTTCTAGGTTATTTGAGCCACTTTCTGATGGTTAAAATAAAGAGGGCCTAGTTAATAGCATTAGTTATAAAGATGAAGTAGATCTAGAAAATTTGTTACCAATAAAAATATTCAATTTACAAAAACCTTGAGTAGTCAACACTATTTAGATGTTGTTGTAGCTATACATAAAGAGAGAAGATGGAAGTTCATGTTCATTATTCATTAGATAACAGCTCAAAGAAACTAATTTGAATACCTTATAAAAGCAAGTGAAAGGCATAGGATTGGCTTGATGTACAAAAAGTTTTGAATTTAGTGGTTACAGAATTAGTTACAATCATTAAGGAAAAAATGAGTAGTGTTGAAGACAAAGTAAAGATAAAGATATTTTTATTGCTTTCAACATCTTATAGCAATGGTTTTACATAGGGGAACTCTTTGAGGCTCTTAAAGCATTGAAAAGGAACTTTCATGAGTGATTTAATGAGTAAGATTGTTACAGTTGTCTAAACATCTACATATGCTATAGATGTCATGCTCAACATCGGGTAACTTGAGAATGCAAACAATGTGAGCTTTGCACAATCTATCCATGATTTCTTTACCATGAACTTTTTTTAATGTTACTCCTATTTTCTATGCATGTAAAAAACTTGAAAAACTCAAAATTTTCACTTCGACCAATGTTTCCAACTATAAATTCAAGCCATTATCACTAGATATTTGTTGGAGGATGCCTGAAATCTTTTTGATTGCGATAACCAAAATCTTGAGATTACACCAGACCAACTTTAATGGTAAACACTATCAATTTGTAATAGTACAGTTCCACCTTTACAACTCATGACTCCTGTTAGCATGTAACAAAGCCAAGATTATTATTGAGAGTCTTCATGTAGAAAAAGAAATTAATTGTATGAAGTTCATATGAAACGACATGTGTTCACAACACAACACCTCAATGTATTAGAAGAAAATGTCTTAGTGAAAGAAGAGATGATTACAGTGAATCAAAATACATACATTGTGCCACCAAGACATCAATTTCTCCAACACGATACCTTTGAGAATCTTCCAATTTTGAAGGCATAGAGGAAATGTTCAAATTATGTCACCGATTAAAACCACCATAAAAGTTACGATATTATTCGTAATCAAAGGTAGTTGATTGTAATTAGAGGTGAAATTACAATAAGGGGTTCAAATATTTTTTTTCCAGAAGACATGACTTCCAAATTTAAAGTCATGACACTCCTTATTTGTGTGATCCAATTAAGCTTCCTTAATACCCTTCTCAATAATTGATAGAGGTAGTTGCCATCAAACCTTAAATATTGTGATTGATCATTCTCTCATTTGATAGTCAAAGGTTAATCTATTTTGATCTGTATCAATAGATGAGCTCAATAGACCTAAAATAATGTCTTTGTTCTCTTTTATATAATATTTACTGCATCAAACTAAACCACTTGTTTCTTGTTTTATCTCCTTATTTCTTTATCAGTGTTGAGTCACCATTGAGAGAAATGTATTATGTTTTATTTTCTCTTGCCCTAACCAATAGTTTGTTCATTGCTGCATATGTTTTAGGCCCATAAATCTCTGGTATTCCTTCTTCTATGTCATATTTAGAGATCACACTTCAGTATACAACTTCCTATTATTTTTGGTTCTTTGTTTCAGACCCATCATAAATGCTTTGTTAATTTGATGCTTGTATTTTCATAGGGTATGTATAAGTGGTTAATGAATGGTTTCTAGGGTGGTGATAAATATATAATTGATGATTAAATATAAATGACTATTTATCATAGTCATTCGCAAATGACTATAATATTCTTTTGATCATTTCACCCAATCTTCTCCTTTATATTCCAAGATTATTTATTCCAATTTGACGCTCAATCTATTTAGTTGATAAAAAAAATATAGAAGGTTCATATGATGTCTGTTGTAGGACCTACTAATGTGTATATTGAAAACAATTGTTCATTGCTCTACTAATTGCTATCTATAGCTATCATACATTTGATAATGTATTGACCTTATTACTATGTGGCCTATAAAAAGCATCTCTTTGTACATATATTTATCACTACATCAGAAATAGCTAGCCCTTTGCTACAAGCATATAATTATAAATCAAAGATAATAGCTGCCAGATCATTGTAGAAGGTACATTAGACTTTGCAAATAATGGTGCCTTCATCAGAAACAACCACATTTATATGTAAGAAATTGATTGTTTGCACAATCAATTAACTTATATTTGATAGAATTGTATATAGTAGATAATGTAATAATCATATTGACACTATCACCATAACCCTAAATCTGCATTGCAATAAGCATTGTTTAATAGGATAACTTTTTGAGATAATAAGTAAGATTTAGCAAATATGATCATCTAATCATTGTTAGACTCTAGGAAGGAATAAGCATTTATTGATTTCTATATGGTGTTAGCCAATTATTTGGCATACCTTCTTGTCAAAAATCCCATATTTCCAATTCAATAGGAAAATAGAAGATTTCATTAGTTCAATAGGTTGTTTTCACAGGATGGCAAGATCGTTGCTCTAATACCATTTGTGATGACCCCTTTTTAACCTTTACCCTAAAATTCAAAAAATTGGGCACAAGTTAGGGAATCATCCAAAATTGAGCAATCTGTGGCCATTATTGTTATTAAACTTGTTAATGAGTTGAGAATTTATAATTAATTTATTGGTTTGTTGGAAGATTTCTCCTCATAGTGCCAAATCATCTTAGCCTGGTTATGACCATCTCAAGATGGTAGAATGACGGTGCAGAGGGCACATGAAACAAGCTCCAAGTGATTTCGACAAGTGCTTGAAATCACTCTACCTTTCCCTCCACCAACTCCCTATCTAAGGATTTCATAACTGGGATGAGAGATAGACTCCTTGTACTACAATCAAAATGTAATTCTGATGTTCTTAAAATCTTAAGGATACCTATGCTTTGTTAGAATGTATCAGTATTTCTTAAATACAATGTTTATTATTTATATAACATACATCTAAATCTATTCTAAAATATTTATCATCATGTGTGTGTGTGTGTGTGTGTGTGTGTGTGTGTGTGTGTGTGTATATGTTTCCATTTCTGTATATTGATTTAATTCAAATATATACTTTATTACATCATGCAAATTGTTTTGTTATGAACTTCAATAATCTATTAAACATAACCTTTATAAGTATATGTATATATTTATTTATTTATTTATTGATACATATTTTCTAATGCTTAATAACATATATCGATTTTAACTCTACTTAATATATATATATATATATATATATATATATATATACATATATATATATATATATATATACATATATATATATATATACATATATATATAAATATATATATATATATATATATATATATATATATATATATATATATATATATATATATATATATATATATATATATATATATATATATATGCTAATATGCATGTGAATTACTTTACTAGATTAAATCTATAAGCGGAAGTATTGGATTAATTTAAGGATTAAATAATTTATAAACATAATGATCCCACACAACACTTTTTCATATATCCTTTAATGCAGCTATCGTATAATAAAAAATTAATAGCGATCTTTATATTATTAGCGTTATTGTACTCTAATGCATAATCATGTGGCTGAGTTTTGGTGTGCCTGTATATAAGAAAGGGTATTGTGTTATAGTGATATCAGTTTGGTAGCTTTGTACCCACTATACTTGGCTGAAGGTATTATCACACCGTAGTGTATGATGTAGCAATCACCCACGTTAGTGTAGTTCGATGTGGAACTTCACATGTTATTTAATGCTCTTATACTTTTTATTTTCTTTCCTTTTTCCCTCTTATTTGTTGTATGTCATTCTGTATTATTTGTTCTTTTCTTTTTCTTGTATATTTTCAACAAATAACATAACTCTAATAAATATGACTTAGGGTGACGCAATTGAACAGTCGTGCCTCAATATGGGTTTTGCCATAGTTTTGAATTTTATATAATTAATTAGGTTTAGATTTTATTTCATATTATTGAATTTGAAAGTAGTTATATTCTATTGTAAAGATTAATATATTGTTTATGATAGTATTTATTTGTTTAGTCTATTTGAATTAATAATATATTTATAACATTATTATTATGCTCAATCATCTTTATTCAGTGATCATTAATTCAACATAAGTACTATTAATTATAATTGATATAATTGAAAAATAGTGCTATATTAAAGTATTAACTCAAATAATCAACAACATAGGCATAAGTTTATAAATAAAGAAAGAGTTCATTAGTTATGTTTGATTAAAAGAAATATTTTATAATAATAATTTGAATTTGTTTAACTCATTCATATTATAATTAGAATATAATATTTTATATTATAATTATGCTATAATCTTATATATTGATTTATTTTTATATTGTCAAATATATCACATCACGTATTTTTAATATTTAATATTTAATATCTAATTATGTTAATTTATATATTTTGGAAACATATCATTGGATATAATAGATTATAATATATTTTACCTTAATATTAATATTAATTTGGGCTGATGACATCTTTCTTAGTAGTTGTCTTTTCTTCTCAAAACTTGAGACACTACATGCTTGTTCATACTACGCGATTGGTTGCTAAAATTGATCCACTGAAGTACTTGCTCAACAAAGCAGCTTTAACAAGAAGATTGGTTAAGTGCATCATGATATTAAGCGAGTTTCACATTTAGTATGTAGAGTCTCCTTCCACTCAACATTGATTTCCCTAATGAATCAATTCTAAAGATTACACATCAAACTTGGGTGATATTCTTTGATGGTTCCTTCACAAAATAGGGATTAGGTGTTGGACTCTTGTTCATAACACCATAGAGGTACTCACTGTCTAAGGCATATAAGATTGTGTTTCCTTGTACAATTAATATCACATAGTATGAGGCTCTTATTAATGGCATGAAGATTGTAGTTGAATGGAGAGTGGATTAATTAAACATATTTGGTGACTTACAACTTATAATAAACCTTGTCAACAATGTATATTAGACAAAGGATGAGAAATTGATACATTATAAATACATGGTGGATGACTTGAAGAAATGCTTTTCTCATATCACTTTTCAAAAAATTCCTCAAGAATACAACAATGCAACTAATGCCATGGCTACTCTGGCATCCTTGTTATAGATGCTAGAAAATGATCTTTGACATGAGTTCCTAGTGGAAACATTATTCTACCCTACCTATGACTCTCATGAATCTAGGATGATTTTTTGTATTGCAGGACATGACTCATCCTACCACCACCACATATACTCTTACTTGCTTGACCAAACTATCCTGGGCAATCTAATCCAGAATGAAAAACATCACCTTATCTGTAATGCTTCACGATATATTATTATTGTTGATGACTTGTTTAGTAGAGGTCTTGACGGAACACTCCTTAGGTGTGTATAACCCAATGAGTCCAAGCAGGCATAAATAGATGTAGATGAGGGAACTTGTAGATCTCACTCTAATGGCTTAACACTAGCTCGCAAACTTATTAGAGCTGGTTACTATTGGCCGAATATGGAGCAAGAAGAAATCAAATATTCTAAATATTGCAAAAAATTTAAGCTCTATGTGGATTTGATTCATGCTCCTATTAGAGATCTAATTCCATCTGTTGCACTATGGAAATTCCAAAAATGGGCCTTTGATCTCATGGGTCAGATTCACCCGACCTCTTCAAATAGATAGAAGTTTATCATTACCGCTATAGACTACTTCACTAAGTGGGTAGATGTAGTTCCTCTCTCCATAGAAAATGGAAAAACTATAGATTTATCCATCATGAATTATCACATATATAGGTATGGTGTATCTTCCTCCACTCTTACTGACAATGGATGACATCTTAAAAACAAGGATCTTAAGGAGTTGCACAAAAAGTTTAGAATCACACAATACTAGTCTTCTATTTATTACCCCCAAGGTAATGGTAATCTAGAAGGGACTTCCACCTTTAGATTAATCCATCTTTATGGACTTATAGAACAAGTATCATAACTCCAATGGGTACAATGCCCTTTTCTTTAGTATATGGAGCGGATGTTGTGCTTCCCATTGAGGTTGAGATTCCTACTTTGAGAATATCCATGAAGGGCCTCATTACTAGTGATGACTATACAATATCTTGGCTTCAACAATTGGAATTATTAGATCAATGTTGGCAAGTGGCATGTGCTTATCTTCAAGCTTATTAGCAGTGTATGTGTAGGAGCTACAGTAAGAAATTTAAGTCATGCGGCTTCCAACTAGGTGATCTCATTCTAAGAGAAAACCCTAAGAATCAGCAACAATAAGTACAAAAAGGGAAGTTTGAACCCCAACTAACTTGGTCCATACACAATCTCTACAGTGTTTAGATTTGATGCTTACCAAGTTTCTACAATTGTGGGAGAGGTGGTCAAGGAGCCCATCAACACTCTCCACTTGAAGTGTTTCTATAACTAATCTGATGTAAGAAGCTCTTTATATATACTTAAAGGTCCTAAAAAAATCTAAAAAGTGCAAAAGGTCCTTAAAAAAATCATTACCCTGGTGAAAACCTAGTGATAGGCACCTTGGTAATACCAAAAAAAATGGAAAATTTCAAAAAATACAAAAAAAGAAGAAGAGAAAATGAGAAAATTAAAAAAAAAATTGAAAAACAAGAAAAGCGTCATTGATGAAAACTTCAGAAATAGGCATCATGGTAGAAAAAAAGGAATATCTTTCAAGAAGGTGAAAACTTGGTAAACAAGTGCCTCTTGTTCAAAATGGTATATCTCACAATGCATTTTCTAGCTTATTTATAGCTTCTTTCCTACTTTTGTTTTCTTCTTTTGCTCATGTATCCATGGATTGAATATTTTCATAACTTGGGGCCAACCCCTATAGTGTCATAAGAATCTCTCTTGCATCAGTCACCAGTTGTTCTAACTGCATCTATCTACTATTGCTAGTGTTACATAGAGATTCCTTTTATGGAAGATCTCTCCTTCACATCAGTCACTAGTTTTTCTAATTACATCTATCTACTATTTCTAGTGTCACTTAGATATTCCTTTTATGGAAGATCTCTCCTTTGCATCAGTCACTAGTTATTCTAACTATGCTTGTCTACTATCGCTAGTGTCACTTTAGAGATTCCTCTCATGGAAGATCTCTCTTTCATGTCAGTCACTAGTTGACCTAACTCTATCTATCTACTATCACTCAATTTCCTACCAAGGTTCTTATTGAACATTCCTCTTTGAGTTTAGTCACTAGTTGTTTTAACTACATCTATCTATTTTTGTCCTCTTTCTGAAGAGATTTATTTCATATTTGTTTTGAATATTAACACTTGACATCAATCCTATAACACAAAAATTGAACTCAAAATGATGAATATGTTTTTGATTAGATAAATAGGTTTTACAAGGAACCTGAAACCCAAAAGTTAGTACATAAGAAGGCTGATAATAAGCATGATAGCCCAGCCAAAAAAGTAAAAGTTCAAAGGATGATAATAAGCATTAAGCCCAGCCAAAGGAAAAAGTACTGAGAAAGGACTAAGAAAAGGAAACAAACAAAGCCATGGCCAAAAGCCAGCACAAAAAGCCAAAAGATAGTGATAAACAAAAGAACAGGCAAGAGTTATTCCTCATTCTTTCACTCTAGATCCTGTATCATCTGAGCAGCCTCAAAGGCCTATTGATTCTCCTTCATTTCCATCTGTTGCCCTCTTTGACTACCCTAGTCCTATGCAAGAGTGGAGTTGTCCTTTGCAAGGTCATCCTCCATTCTGGCCTTGTCTCTGTCTACTCCATCCTCATCATCATGCGTTTCTCTATCTTTGATCCAGCCCATGAGAGAGATGATGTTGTTGATGATGGAGCTTAACAAGAAAAACATCTAATTGGCAAGGTTGTGATTGTCATTTTCTATATTATGTATCCTCTATTCCTCCAGAGTGAGTGAATCAGTCGAATCTGTCCTCTTATTGTCTTCCCTTCCCTTGTTGCCTCAATGTGTTTCACTTGGTCTTTAACGTCCTCAAGCTTGTGGAAAAGCCATTTGATTGATCTGAAATTATCAATCATGCTATTGCGAGCATTATTTAAAAGATTCATCCCTATCTCCCTAGCCCTATCCGAAATAACCACAATCGTTGGATCAACTAATTCTTCCAGCCGCTACTCTTCTTGATTTTCCACTAGGATTTGGGGATTCATGGCCTCCCTAAAGATTCCCTAAATAATGTTGTTGCGAGAATTATTTAAAATGATGAATTTGTTTTGGATATGCTAAGATTTTCTTTATTTTTTTTCCTTTTTCTTTATCATGTCTCCTCGAGAAACTCAATGATGTCATTTTTCAACTAGAGAAGCAAGGACTAGGGGCATGATCTTTTCTTTTCTTTCTATTGGTGGTTTAGTTCAAATGATCTGAAGCATACATATAGAAGGGGTGTCCACTATAAGAGTCTCCATCTCATATTGGATGGTCGTGTGTACCTCGACTACTTTTATATGGATAAATTATTGAGGTTGTTTCTTCTCCTTTCTTGTTGGAGTGAACTCTTTATGCTATAGTAAATACTAATACTCATCCTGCTAAGTGAACATAAGGGTCACTACAAGTACATCTAGCTCACTTCTATCTCTGGTTATGAATGCAAGGGTCATTGCAGACATAATACTTATTGATTGCTTAGCATAAAAAGGATCTCTCATGTGTCTATTGTGTCTACACATAAGAAACATTTTAGGCATCCTAGCATTTATGCTCTGATTCTTATGTTAACTTGGTACATTAAAAGGGACAAATGTTTTGGTCATTCTTGCTTCTTGTGCCTTGAATGCTTAGATTTAATCCTAATAAAACTAGAACATATGTCGTATTCATATTTCTATGATTGTAATATGAGTGGGAATTATATGACATATGGGGTTTTGCTATATGCTCAGTGATGATAATTGCTGAAGCTTGGTAACCAAACCTCGGGTTGCATCTAGTTTAAGGTTACATCTAGCATAGGGTTGCATTGAATAAGGACATAGTTACATCATTTATTTACTTGTATCCTTTATGATGAGGGATTGTTGGCTTCTTCAAAGTATCATGTTTCTTCACAACTAGACAAGTGATCGATTAATTAGCCTCTTGGCTAATTTGACTACTCTAAATCCATTTTTGAGATCAAATTCAAAATATGACACACTTAAATAGCTTAAAATTACATTTTAAAATTTTGGGACCAATGTGATCGAATGCTTGTGAAGTCCATTTTATGATACTTTGTGAACTTTGGAAAGTCAAATATAGTCAACTTTGGTCCACTTGGTCTTTTAGACCTTGAAATCACTTTAAATCAACTTCAAAATTTATTCTGATCATTCTAATTTTATTTATATTCTTTTGAATCTTGTGTTTTTTATTATCTTTCATTATACTACTTTGCATCACTATTCTAGTGTATCATCTTTCGATTTCACTCCTGAGGGGGCAAGATGATTACATCATTGAATCTTTCAAAATTGGCTTCAACTCAATCTAAATCTTATGTTTCATCACTTAGGGCATATTGATCCCTTCTATTTGGCATCATATTCCATCTATCTTATCTTTTGATTAGATGATCACATCTTATAGTAGTCCTTATCAGACTTCATTGGATAGGTATTTTGATAGTCTAAACCTCGACTCCTGAGGATCAAGCCTCATTCTAGGGATGATTTGATGACTCATGATTAGATCTTGTTATCTTTTATGGACCAGTATTCAGGTGTTGTATCTAGACTCTTAGGTATTAAGCTTTATTCTAGAGATAATTCTAAATTCTTGCTAAGGATTAAGCTTCATTCTAGAGATAATCCTAACTTTTGATAAGGATTAAGCCTCGTTCTAGGAATAATTCTAAGCTCTTGCTTTGGATCACTATTGCATGGATAGGTATCAAGAAAATATAACCTTGATTCATGAGGATTAAGCCTCATTCTAGAGATAATTCTATGAATCATGATTAATCTTGTCATCTTCTAATGGACAGGTATTGGGATAGGCTAACCCCAACTCCTAAGAATTGAGTCTCATTCTTGAAACAATTCTATGGAATTTCACAATCTTTTTACTATCAACTTTGGTACTTAGGCATTCTATCTGGATCCCTTAAGGTTAAGCTTCATTTTAGAGATAATCTTCAAAATTTCATCAATCTAGGTATCCAAGTCTTCTATCTAGATCCCCTAAGGTTAAGCTTCTTTAGGGAGATAACCTTCAAAATCTTATCAATTAGTCTCTGTATCATAAATTTCAAAACCAATCTCATTTCTTGATCTATGTTTCATACTTTTGATTTCTTTGAATCAAATATGCTCCTTGTACATTCATTCAAAGAGGGACAAATGTAATACCCCAAAATTTTCACATTCCCATGTTAACCAATTCTAGTCTATTCAATCAATCCTAAGTCCTATTTTACTAGGCAATTCTGATTTTGATAATCTCTACTCAACCTAAGTGTCAAATGTAGAAAATCAATAATCTGTATTAATCACTTACTTTAATTAATTCCTAAATATTCATTGAATTTTCTAAATTAACCTTTTAATTGAATTAATTTAATTATAATTCCTAATACTTTAATTTAATTAAATTCACCCCTTTTAGCTAATATACATGAGGAATTAAATATATTTTATTTAATTAAATATTCTCATGCTAATTGTTGAATTTAATTATTCAATTTAGAATACTCAATTATGAGGTCATATTTAATTTCCTTAAATCAAATATCTTTTCCAATATTCTCTCTTCAATTCAGGAAATGGGAACTCTCTGTTGACTAAAAACAAAAAAGAAAAGAAAATAGTTAACTCCTTATTCCACTCAAAAGCAATTAGTTAACTTCATTTTCATAAGGAAATTTTCTATTTTAATTGAATCTTCTTCAGATCTCAATCGTTCATTCAAGTTGATCTCAATCATTGATCCATTCTTGGATTCTATTTAAGAAGATCTCAATTGCTTATTAGAAAGGTTGCAAGTTGAAAGTATGGAATTTATGCTAGATTGTGTACTCATTTTCTCATAATATTCATAGCTTATTATTTTCACTACATTGCAATATCATTCTAGCATTAAAATGCATTTATTGAGAATAACGTATTCTTTCATTTCTTAGCTTAAATACATGCACTTCATATAGAATAGTTTCATTGTCATATAGTTTTTATTAAAATCCATCATACTAAGAGGTCTGGTTGCCCACTCCTCATTTTGAGAGAAAAATCAAAATCCTTCTAGTTAGAAGACAACAACTTGTATTGTTGGGTTACTCAAATTAATAATCTCATATTCATTATTGAATGATCTCTTAGGTAATGAGCATGTTGAAGTGTATGTGAGGAACTAAGGCCTACATTTCAGATATACAAACCATAATCCCAAGGATTAACCCTAGATTGATATAATGATTAGAGAGTAACAATAAGACTTGATCTGATAACAACTTACCATTCCATTTGTAGATTACAGATCTTTGTTTCAATCTTGCTTTCTACTTGGCTTGCATACACTTCATCTCTGATAGCTTGTTCACCCTTCAAGAATCCATACCCTTAGTCCTTGTTAATTTTCTTGCCAATGTAGATTGTTCTATTAGGTCACTGAATGAAACAATACCCTAGACTCCTTGTCTTCCTTAGGTTCTCACACATGACAAACCTTACTTCTGACAAGAAATCTCTATACATCCTCCATCGTCCATTTTAGGATTAGTTCAAATTAGGTGGGATTCAATGAATCTACCCCTCATTTCATTTCATTCCCTTCTAGTAACTTCTCCTTTAATTCTCTTTCTATTTCCCTAAAAATTGTTCATCATAAGTTTTGTTCCACTAGCTCATTAATCTTATCTTCTACATGGTTTACACAATCCAAGAAATCAAACTTGTCATCTTAGATTCATCGAACTATTGATCTTTCTCATAATGTTGACACTAGGTAGTAACTGGCTTTTGATGCTTGACACATACTGCATTTATCGACATCCATTGTCAAAACACTTGGCACAAAATAAAGTTTACTAGTGCTCGACATCAAATAAACTTTACTCATCTCACATTGTTTCACTCATCTTACACTCAAATTGACTTTGTTTGGCTCCAACTAATTTTTTTCCCGACTTGCACTAACTTTGCTCGACACCTACTGTCCACTTAGTCAAGCTTGGCAGATAAACTTTGTTATGCTTGTTCTTCTAAACTTACTCAGTGTAACCAACCTTTTGTAACCTTAAGTAGATTATCAATATACTATAATATCACCATCTTAACTAATTCTTGTACTCTTTTTTATATCATAACTCAAGCTTTCATCTAGGTGTTATTTTTACCTCGTTTGACTAAATCCTCTTCATCAATCAAACAAATGACAGTACTTAAATCATTTAAGAAATTGTCTTACCAACAAGTACAAGGTTTGACATCAATGAGAAAACAATAATTGAAATACATTTATCATACTTATATCAATTTTTTTTCAACAATCTACCTCTTTGGAATTGATGGCAAACCAAACTAATTAGACTTAATCAATCAAACCAAAAGGGTACTGAAAAGAAAATAATTTCTTATATTGAAATCTATCCCTCTATCAGCAACTTCTATCATTTGAATATGTTACAAAATTAATTTTTGATCAACTCATCCTTATGACTTCCTTATGATCACCTCTTATATCTTCCTCAATGTTATCTCCCTCTTACTAGGTTGATGTAATCAATAGGTACAATTGTACACTTTCTCCCTCTAAGTAGATATTCTATAGTTCTATATCTTCTATATCTAGATTTCTCCCTCTATGATTTCCTAAACTTAGTACACTTTTCTTGACAATAATTTCTCCCTCTTTGACAACAATGCCAAAGATGTGTTATTTTCATATGTAGATATGAATTTCTTTTAGTTTCTCCCATTGTCACCTTGCTTGTGATTGATTTATAGCTCTAGCTCTTTGATTACTTTAGGTAACTCCTAAAGTAAGATCCACTACATTAATGTGTAACATATGTCAATCAATTTGTTTGATGCAGGGAACTTCTCATGATTCTTAGATAGCCTTGGATAGGGGTATCACCATTAGTTTACCTCTTAGATACTCATGAGCATCCTTAGGAAATGCTTTTGTGGAGATATCAACTATTTGGTCTTTTGTGTTAACATACTCCATCTTCACCTCTTTGCCTTGAACATCTCTCAAGTCATGACACTTGATTGCATTGTGCATAGTCTTTGTATGTGATGAAGGTACGCTCTGATACCACTAATGAAGGTATGCTCTGATACCACTAATGAAGGGCCACACCACCCTACCAATTCACAACCAAGAATGCAACAATATTGAGACAACGAAACGACAAAACAATTTTATTACACTTGAAAATCCAATAGTAATTACAATAACATTTTTCCAAGATCTCTCAAGATCCAATCCAAGCCCAAGCTAGTCCAGATCCACACTCTGGTAGAAATATCCAAGATCTCAACTTGTGCTCGCAAGCCACCAAGCAACCTCCTTGTTTCTAAACCACAGTCACTAGCTCTTCTCAAACCATATCCAAAATCCAAGTGTAAATTGCTTCACATTCGGCGCTATTTCTACACACTCACAACTCCATCACAATCCTGATGTAAACTACCTCACATTCAGTGCTCTATCCACAGACTCAGGAAAACTCACTCTTCACTTCCTCCTTCTCTTTCACACCTTGAAGCCTTCCAAGTTTTCCAAGCTTCACATTCCACAACTTTCACCTTTCCAAGCTTTCCTTCCAAAGATTCTCCTTCTTGAGCTTCCACTTCTCAAGCTTCCAGTTCTCAAGCTTCTCCTTGAGCTTCCACTTCTCAAGCTACTCCTTGAGCTTCTACTTCTCAAGCTTGATTAGAAATGCTCATATGCCTTTCTTAAATAGGCATTTACCACCCAATGCATGACTTAGCCACAAGCCTCTAGAATTCCTCCACAACCTTCTACAACTTCCACAACCATCTACAATATCGACAACTTTCTACAATATTCATAACTTTTTAGAATTCTACCCACACACCTTGATAAATGGAATGACAACCATTTATTTTTTTATTTTGTTTTATTATGCTACCTATGCACCATGAAAATAGAAATACTCTTTTCCTTTCTTTTCTCTTTTTTCCTTTTTTATTTTTTTATTATTTCTCTTTTAATTTTCATCACTTTCTCTCTCCTCCACAAATTTTTTTAAATTTTTTTTCAATTTTTTTTTTTCCAATAATTTTCCATCCAAGATGCTCCTGCATCAGACTCCCACGGTAGATAGAAAAGTGTGTGCCACACTTTGATGCCAAAAAAAAAATCTACCACCATCTTCATCTTCACCAAAGATTTCCACCTCAACAGGAACATCAAAACCACCATGCAAATCCTCTACACCAGCATCTCAACCATACAATCAACATACTCATTCCCAGGAACAAACTAAACATAATGCTTCAACAGAAAACTCTCATCCACATCAGCAACTAGTGAATTCACACCCATAGCAACAAACCCCACATCAACAACAAAAAACTCCATATCAGCACCAACATGTAGATCTCCATCAATATATGCCAAACCAGCAATATCATTGCTCACAACAAGATGCTTTGCAATGCATAACTCACCTCCAACAACCGGATCATCTATGACCAAGTGCTTTGCAACATACAAGTCACCACCAACATCAACTAGATCATCCACGACCAAATGCTCTGTAGTCTCCATGTCAAACTCAACCAACTGATCATGAAAACCAACCTTTGTCCCAACATCAACAACGTTAGGAATATTTTCAGCAACAACCTCTAGTTGCTCTACAGGTTCTACATTAGACTCCACAATCTAATCAACAAAACCATCTTCTTCCACCTTGACCTTCTTAGCTTGATTAGCCAATCTAGCATCCAACTGAGAAATCATCTTAGAAAAATTCCTCTAAACTATATCATGGATTTTCAAAATCATCTTAGGGTCCAATCCTCTTGGATCCATCTCCCAAGATCTTTGTAAACCCTCTGCAACAAATCCTTCCCATGCTCCTTGTGTCAACCAAATTGTTTGCAAGTCAGATTGTAACTTGCCACCTCGCACGAACAATCAGGAACCACATCACAAGTCTAGGACAAAGGATTTTCAATCTACCAGCTCTGATAAACTTTGCCCAACCATTCCTGGTACAAACTACCTCACACTTCGGTGATCTGCTTGTACACTCAGGAACTCCTGCTCTGATAAACTTTACCCAACCAAGGTCCTCGTACAAACTGCCTCACACTTCGACGATCTGCTTGTACACTCAGGATCTCCTGCTCTGATACCACTGATGAAGGTACGCTCTGATACAACTAATGAAGGTATGCTCTGATACCACTAATGAAGGGCCACACCAACCTACCAATTCACAACCAAGAATGCAACAATATGGAGTCAATGAGATGACAAAACAATTTTATTACACTTGAAAATCCAATAGTAATTACAATAACATTTTTGCAAGATCTCTCAAGATCCAATCCAAGCCCAAGCTAGTCCAGATCCACACTCTGGTAGAAATCTCCAAGATCTCAACTTGTGCTCGCAAGCCACCAAGCAACCTCCTTGTTTCTAAACCGCAGTCACTAGCTCTTCTCCAACCTTATCCAAGATCCAAGTGTAAACTGCCTCACATTCGGTGCTTTGTCTACACACTCACAACTCCATCACAATCCTGCTATAAACTACCTCACATTCAGCGCTCTATCCACAGACTCAGGAAAACTCACTCTTCACTTCCTCCTTCTCTTTCACACCTTGAAGCCTTCCAAGTTTTCCAAGCTTCACATTCCACAACTTTCACCTTTCCAAGCTTTCCTTCCAAAGCTTCTCCTTCTTGAGCTTCCACTTCTCAAGCTTCCAGTTCTCAAGCTTCTCCTTGAGCTTCCACTTCTCAAGCTACTCCTTGAGCTTCTACTTCTCAAGCTTGATTAGAAATGCTCATATGCCTTTCTTAAATAGGCATTTACTACCCAATGCATGACTTAGCCACAAGCTTCTAGAATTCCTCCACAACCTTCTACAACTTCCACAACCTTCTACAATATCCACAACTTTCTACAATATTCATAACTTTTTAGAATTCTACCCACACACCTTGATAAATGGAATGACAACCATTTATTTTTTTATTTTGTTTTATTATGCTACCTATGCACCGTGAAAATAGAAATACTCTTTTCCTTTCTTTTCTCTTTTTTCCTTTTTTATTTTTTTATTATTTCTCCTTTAATTTTCATCACTTTCTCTCTCCTCCACAAATTTTTTAAAATTTTTTTTCAATTTTTTTTTTTTCCAATAATTTTCCATCCAAGATGCTCCTGCATCAGACTCCCCCGGTAGATAGAAAAGTGTGTGCCACACTTTAATGCCAAAAAAAAAAATCTACCACCATCTTCATCTTCACCAAAGGTTTCCACCTCAACGGGAACTTCAAAACCACCATGCAAATCCTCTACACCAGCATCTCAACCATCCAATCAACATGCTCATTCCCAAGAACAAACTAAACATAATGCTTCAACAGAAAACTCTCATCCACATCAGCAACTAGTGAATTCACACCCATAGCAACAAACCCCACATCAACAACAAAAAACTCCATATCAGCACCAACATGTAGATCTCCATCAATATATGCCAAACCAGCAATATCATTGCTCACAACAAGATGCTTTGCAATGCATAACTCACCTCCAACAACCGGATCATCTATGACCAAGTGCTTTGCAACATACAAGTCACCACCAACATCAACTAGATCATCCACGACCAAATGCTCTGTAGTCTCCATGTCAAACTCAACCAACTGATCATGAAAACCAACCTTTGTCCCAACATCAACAACGTTAGGAATATTTTCAGCAACAACCTCTAGTTGCTCTATAGGTTCTGCATAGACTCCACAATCTAATCAACAAAACCATCTTCTTCCACCTTGACCTTCTTAGCTTGATTAGCCAATCTAGCATCCAACCGAGAAATCATCTAAGAAAAATTCCTCTGAACTATATCATGGATTTTCAAAATCATCTTAGGGTCCAATCCTCTTGGATCCATCTCCCAAGATCTTTGTAAACCCTCTGCAACAAATCCTTCCCATGCTCCTTGTGACAGCCAAATTGTTTGCAAGTCAGATTGTAACTTGCCACCTCGCACGAACAATTAGGAACCACATCACAAGTCTAGGACAAAGGATTTTCAATCCACCAGCTCTAATAAACTTTGCCCAACCATTCCTGGTACAAACTACCTCACACTTCGGTGATCTGCTTGTACACTCAGGAACTCCTGCTCTGATAAACTTTACCCAACCAAGGTCCTCGTACAAACTGCCTCACACTTCGACGATCTGCTTGTACACTCAGGATCTCCTGCTCTGATACCACTGATGAAGGTACGCTCTGATACAACTAATGAAGGTATGCTCTGATACCACTAATGAAGGGCCACACCAACCTACCAATTCACAACCAAGAATGCAACAATATGGAGACAACGAGATGACAAAACAATTTTATTACACTTGAAAATCCAATAGTAATTACAATAACATTTTTGCAAGATCTCTCAAGATCCAATCCAAGCCCAAGCTAGTCCAGATCCACACTCTGGTAGAAATCTCCAAGATCTCAACTTGTGCTCGCAAGCCACCAAGCAACCTCCTTGTTTCTAAACCGCAGTCACTAGCTCTTCTCCAACCTTATCCAAGATCCAAGTGTAAACTGCCTCACATTCGGTGCTCTATCTACACACTCACAACTCCATCACAATCCTGCTATAAACTACCTCACATTTAGTGCTCTATCCACAGACTCAGGAAAAATCACTCTTCACTTCCTCCTTCTCTTTAACACCATGAAGCCTTCCAAGTTTTCCAAGCTTCACATTCCACAACTTTCACCTTTCCAAGCTTTCCTTCCAAAGCTTCTCCTTCTTGAGCTTCCACTTCTCAAGATTCCAGTTCTCAAGCTTCTCCTTGAGCTTCCACTTCTCAAGCTACTCCTTGAGGTTCTACTCCTCAAGCTTGATTAGAAATGCTCATATGCCTTGCTTAAATAGGCATTTACCACCCAATGCGTGACTTATCCACAAGCTTCTAGAATTCCTCCATAACCTTCTACAACTTCCACAACCTTCTACAATATCTACAACTTTCTACAATATTCATAACTTTTTAGAATTCTACCCACACACCTTGATAAATGAAATGAAAACCATTTATTTTTTATTTTGTTTTATTATGCTACCTATGCACCTCAAAAATAGAAATACTCTTTTCCTTTCTTTTCTCTTTTTTTCTTTTTTATTTGTTTATTATTTCTCCTTTAATTTTCATCACTTTCTCTATCCTCCACAAATTTTATTTTATTTTTAAATTTTTTTTTTTTTCCAATAATTTTCCATCCAAGATGTTCCTGCATCAGTATGCATCATAGGATTCTTTGATATATTTATAGAACTTGTATTATCATAATAAAGTATCATAGGTTTAGTGATTTCTTCCTTCATACCATTAAATATTTTTTGATCTATACAATGTTTGTACAATTTACTCTAGAAGCAACATATTTAGCTTCAATAATATATTGAGAAATATGGTTTTGCTTCTTTCTAGTCCATATAACCAGCCTTTTTCCTAAGAAAAATGCTCCTCCACTAGTGCTCTCTCTATCATCAATATTTCTATCCCAATCAAAATCAAGATAGGCTTTCAATTCAAAGTTCTCATTCTTCTTTTAGTATAGACCATACTCATCTATTCCTTTCAGATATCTCATTATTATCTTAACTTCCATCAAGTGATTCTCCCTATGATTAGTAATGAATATTGTAACTATCCCTACATATAATGAAATATCAAGTTTGTGGTGTACTACATACTCTAATTTTCCAATCATAGACCTATATAATGTTTGATTCGCCTCAGCTAAATAATAATTCTTTGAAAATTTATGTCCTACCATCATAGGTGTACTTATGGGCTTGGAATCCTCTAATCCAAAATTTTTCAATATCTTCTTTACATACTTTGAATAAGTGATGCATATGCCATATTTCATCTGATGCATGTGTAGAACCACAAAGAACTTGATCTCTCCTAACATAGAAATCTCAAATTCTAGCTTCATTTCATTTGCAAAAGCCTTACCTAAAGTATCTTGACCTTCAAATATGATATCATCAACAAAAAAATTATATAACAAAATAATTTTTCCTTTCTCTTTCTTCAAGTACAGATTGTTGTTATCATCTATCCTCTCAAATCCAATCTTCCCTAGATAATCATGTATTCTATCATACCATTCTTTTGGTGCTTTCTTCATACCATATAAAGATATTTCTAGTCTACATACCATGTTTTTTATGTTAGCATCAACCAATCATTTTGGTTTTTCTATATAAACCTCTTCCTCTAATATACCATTGAGAAATGTAGACTTAACATCCATTTGATAAACTTTGAAACCTTTGTATGTAGAGTAACTAGGAAGGGTTCTTACTCCTTCCAATCTTACAATAGGGAAAATATTTCTCCATAGTCAATCCCTTCTTCCTTTTTATATCCTTTACAAACTAAGCTTGCCTTATTTCTTGTGACTTCACCATTTTCATCTAACTTGTTTCTATATGCCTACTTGGTACCAATCACATTTTTGTCTTCTAGTCTAGGAACTAGAGTCCATGTCTTATTTTTATCAATTTGTTCAATCTCTTCTTCCATGATTTCACTCTAGTCCACACCTTGTAAGGAATCTTTCACTATTTTAGGTTCTTGCATGATCAATAAACATATATCATTTCTCAACTTTTTCCTTGTCATAGGTCTAGTATCTAAGTTATCTCCAATGATTTATGTAGTAGGATGATGTCTCTTGACATACTTAGACAATATTAGTTCAACACTAGCTTCTAGATTTGGCTTCTACATTTGGTCTCTCAACTTCTGAATCACTGTGTACCTCTCTATCAAGTAGTTCAACATCTCTTTTATGTCCACTAATTTCAAAATTAGAATGTGCCTCAACTTCATTCTGTAACTTGGCACCTAAATGTAGCTCAATTCTTGAATGCAACTTGGCATTCATAGTATGTGACACGGTATTCATTGAAACTTGCTGTTGGTTTATAGCTTGATTTACAACATCTTCATTAGTAGGCATATCTTCATATAAGTATACAAATATTTTGTATTCTTCTAATTCCTTCATATGTTTAGCCTCATATATTTCTGAATATTCATCAAATTTCACATTTACACATTCCACAACTTTTTTAGTGTTAGTATTTAAATATTTATAAGCTTTGCTTCTTGTGGAAAAATCAAGAAATGTACCTTCTTCACTTTTTGCAACTAATTTACCATTTGTAAGGAAACTCAGGTGTAGAAACAACTTCCTACACTAATCTCATAAGGAAAGTATGATGCAAATCCTATTAAAATCTTCTTCACTTACAGATTCAATATCATGTAAATAACAATATTGCAGCCAACCATGCATACTGAAAATAGACAGAGAAAATGAACAAATAACACAAGGATTTTTTGGGGGGGAAAAAACCTTTCGGTAAAACAACCCTACCCCTTCAGAACCTGCACAATGTATTATCTTCAACACAAGGTTACAATACACTTGTAATGCAAGTTCAACATCGACAATAGAAGACTCTAGTAGCTACTCGTAGTACCAAAAATACACCTTTTTAGCATCACATCTCTTCACAACCCTAAAAATGCTTATAACATGCGCTTCACTTTAGGGCTACTCCCAAAGGGTTTTACCATTCTCTGAGAAAATAGGAACCCCAAAAAATTTGGGGTAGTGTATAGTACTCAAATATCTTAGTTGCCAGATGTCTTCACCTATCATTGAATCTTCCTAACATAGCTCTTACGTGTCATAGGAATCTGTCATAACCATTTTAGTCATGATCTCCTTATACACAATTAAAGATGTCGAAACATCAACATTATTTGTAAGAAATACATTTTACAAAAGAAATGATAAGAATAGGAATTATACAAGGTTGAGACACCTTATTCCTAACATTCTCCCACTTTTTGAACACCTTGTAAGAGCAATAGGAACATAACAGGAACTAACTACTATAGGCCGAAAGGCCCATAAACTCCGAACACCATCCGAACTTCTTAGTGCCCACTAGTTTTGTTAATGCATCTGTAAAATTCCTCACAATATCTACCTTTTCCAAATTTACCTTTCCATCTTCCACCATATCTCTCACAAAGTTATAGTGCACATCAATGTACTTCATTCTGGCATGGAAAGTTGGATTCTTTTCAAGGAAAATAGCACTCTGACTGTCACACCAAATAGTAATCTATTCTGCATCAACACCAACATCAGAACACAATCTCTTAAGCCAAATGGCTTCCTTACAAGCATGAGTAGCAGCCATGTACTCAGCTTCTGTAGTGGACAAAGCAACCATAGGTTGTCGCTTGCTCATCCAACTGATGGCACCACCAAACATAATGAACACATAAGCACTGGTGGATCTCCTACGGTCAATATCACCTACCCAATTTGAATCCACAAACCCATGAATACAAACTGAATGCAAAGATCCAGAAGAGTTACCATGATAACATATTTAGTAATCTGATGTACCCCTCAAATATCAGAATACTTTCTTAACTTCATCCCAATGTATCCATCCAGGATAAGCCATAAATTGACTTAGGACTCCCACTGCTTCGGCAATGTCTGGTTAATACAGACCATAGCATACATAAGACTGCCAATTGCACTAGCATAAGGTACTCTACTCATGTCCTCCACCTCACTAGGAGATTTTGGACAATCATCTACAGATAACTTTGTTCCCACAAGAATAGGAACACATAATGGTCTGCAATCTGCCATGTTGAACCTGTCCAACATAGAGTTCACATACTTACTCTAACTCAACCAAAGTTTTTTGTTAGACCTGTCTCTACTAATTTCCATACCCAAGATGTACCTAGCTGCCACAAGATCTTTCATCTCAAACTGTGCTAACAACTGAGATTTAAAATCAAAAATCATACCCTTACCCTTCCCAAACAGCAACATATCATCAACATATAATGCAACAATAAGAAGACAATCATTTTCAATTTTGAAATAAACACAATGATCTGATTTTGATCTTACAAATCCAATTGAGAACACAAAGGCATCAAACTTAAGGTACCACATCCTAGGAGATTGTTTCAAACCATATAGAGATTTCTTTAATCTGCAAACTAAGGATTCTTTACCTTTAACAATGTAGTGCTTAGGTTGTGACATATAAATCTCTTCCTCCAAATCACCATCAATGAAAGTTGTCTTTACATCCATCTATTCTATCTCTAAATCATATGATGCAGAAAGAGATAAAAAAAATCTAATGGATGTCAACTTTTAAATAGGAGAGAATATTTCACCATAATCTATTCCCTCTACCTGTGAATACCCCTTTGCAACCAATCTAGCTTTGTACCTTTCAAAACTGCCATCTGCACAAAATTTCTTCTTGAACACCCATTTACAGCCAACATATTTTCTCCCTTTAGGCAAAGGTACAAGGTCCCATGTTTTTTTTTACTCTAATGAAGCCATCTCGTCATCCATAGCCTTAATCCAGGAACTTGCATCTTCCATGCCCAAAGCCTCTTTCATAGATCTAGGCTCATCGGTGTTAGTAATCAAAGCAAAAGCACAACTGGAATCTAACATAGAATAACCAAACCTTTTTCATTGCTTTCTTTCTCTCGTGGATCTCCTCAAGGGCTGAGGTTGAGGTTGTTCTTCCTCTTCTTCTAAACTATCAGAGCTACTAGAGATCTCCTCATCATTAGACCCAACATGGTCTCTCTATTCAGTCTTCTCGGGGGAAGGAGGCAACTGAACAACATCTTTTTCCTTTCCTTTTTCATCTAGTTATAGCACAATAGGAGAAGATGTTAGCTCTCTAAAAATAACATTTCTACTATACAAGACCTTACTAGTCACAGGATCCCAAAGCTTGTATCCTTTCACACCAACACTATACCTGATGAAAATACATTTAACAACTTTTTTTTCCAGCTTAGATCTTTTCTCCTTTGGAACATGTGCATAAACTTCAAAACCAAAAACACAAAGATGTCTAATTGAAAGCTTCTTACCAAACCACACCTCCATGGGTGTCTTAACAAAAAGGGCTAATGTAGGAGATCTGTTAACCAGATAGCAAGCAGTGGCCATAGCTTCTGCCCCAAACCTTTGTTCTAAACCAGCTCCACTAAGCATACTCCTAGCCTTCTCCATCAGTGTCATGTTCATTCTCTCTAAAACTCCATTTTTTTGTGGGGTATACGGAGTTGTCTTATGCCTCTCAATACCTTGTTCTTTACAAAATTGTTCAAACTCTGCTGAGAAAAACTCACCACCATTGTCAGTTCTCACACACTTAATCTTCTTACTAGTCTGATTCTCTACAAGGGCTTTAAATTCCTTGAATTGACTAAAGACTTATGTCTTACTTTTAAGAAAAATAAATCCATGTCCTTCTACTATAATCATCTATGAAAGATACAAAAAATACAAACTTGGAGATTGAAGGAACTTTTACAGGACCAAATACATCAAAATGAATAAGATCCAAAACATTAGAGATTTGTGAGAACTAGAGTAAAACGAAACACAATTTTGTTTACCATATACACAGTGTTCATAAAAGTCAAACTCGAGATTGCAATCATTTAACCCCTCAATGAGATTTTTATTTTTCAAGGTTCTGAGACCCTTCTCACCAATGTGGCCAAATCTCATATGCCACAACATTTTCTTTTCTACAAGAAGCTTTCCTTCCAAAGTGTTTGCACCCTTAGGTACACTTGTTGCACTACCATCAGAACCACTAACCATAGTCTTCTTTATTGCTTGTTCAAATGGTGGCGATAAAGTGATAGCTGCTCTCTTCTTTGAAACATAAGAACTATTACACTGAGAAGTATATGCATCAAGCTGAAACAAAGTACCTCTCCTAGTACCCTTAGTAAGCACCATAGCTCCTCTCATCATCTTACATCCATCTTTAGAAAAAACAACTTGTACACCTACATCATTCAACATACTTACAGATAATAGGTTTCATGCCAAACCTAGAATGTGCATAACTCCATTGATTCCCTTTACTCATCCATCAGGAAATTTGATAGTGACCCTTCCACGTCCAACTATCTTTAGGTGAGAATCATCACCCAAGTAAACCTTTCCACCATCGAACTCTTCATATCTTGAGAACTAGTTTCGATGAGAGGTCATGTGAAAAGATGCACATGAGTCAACCAACCACACATCATTAGATGCATGGGCTAAAAAAGCTATGATGAATGCATAGCCATCTTCTTGAGATTTTTCAGAACCAGAATTTGAGGCTTTCTTCTTCTTCCTAGGCTCTTTACAATCTTTATGGAAGTGCCTAGTCTTATCACAGTTCCAACATTTTGCCTTGGACTTACTAGAAGTCTTTGACTTCCCACGAGATTTGGATCTACCATTATTGTCAGACTTATTATCCTTTTTCTTTCCTCTTTTCATGGATCTCCCTCGAATAGCAAGGGCTTCTTTTTTCAAAATGGAAGCCTTTCTCTGCATCTCCTCTAATAGCAACAAAGACACCACATCATCCATTTTGAAGGTGACTAACGTGCTTTTGAGAGCCATCACAAGATGGTCCCAAGAATCTGATAAAGAACACAAAAGTGTGTAGCAATGATCCTCCTCCTCTAACTTGACACCAGTTGATGTCAACTATGTAGCTAGCAAATTAAATGCATTTAAATGATCTGTTAAGGATCCACCTTCCTGCATTCACAGAGAATACAACTTCTTCCTTAGGAACAACTTGTTCACCAAAGATATGGCCTAATACAAGGCCCCAAGTCTCTCCCACAAACTATATGTGGTTTTCTCATCTAGAACATTCAGAAGGACTACATCAGTTAAACAGAGTCTTATGAGACCCTTAGCTTTATGGTCTTTGATATCCCAATCTGCTTGAGCTATAGTTGATGGTCTTGTAGCACTTTTAGTCACTTCCCATAGGTCACGATCTTCCAAAATTTCTTCCATCTTGAGTTTCCACAACTTGAAATTAGTGCCATTAAATTTCTCCACCTCCATTCTTCCATATGATGAACTCGCCATCTCAATCTACAAATAAGATTCAGGATGCTCTGCACAAGACTCCCACTCAACTTGAGATTAGCTCAAAAAACCCTACCCAACAACTAGGATCAAAAGTTGATCAAGCTCTGATACCACTTGTAAGGAAACTCAGGTGCGGAAACAACTTCCTACACTCATCTCATAAGGAAAGTATGATGCAAATCCTATTAAAATCTTCTTCACTTACAGATTCAATATCATGTAAATAACAATATTGCAGCCAACCATGCATACAGAAAATAGACAGAGAAAAGGAACACATAACACAAGGATTTTCTGGTGGGGAAAAACCTTTCGGTAAAGCAACCCCACCCCTTCAGAACCTACACAATGTATTATCTTCAACACAAGGTTACAATACACTTGCAATGCAAGTTCAACATCGACAAAAAAAGACTCCAGTAGCTATTTGTAGTACCAACAATACACCTTTTTAGCTTCACATCTCTTCGCAACCCTAAAAACACTTATAACATGCACTTCACTTTAGGGCTACTCCCAAAGGTAAACTGTATTAGGGTTTTACCATTCTCCGAAAAAATAGGAACCCCAAAAAATTTGGGGTAGAGTGTACAGTACTCAAATATCTTAGTTGCCAATTGTCTTCACCTGTCATTGAATCTTCCTAACATAGCTCTTACGTGTCATAGGAATCTATCATAACCGTTTTAGTCATGATCTACTTATACACAATTCAAGATGTTGACACATAAACATTATTTGCAAGAAATACATTTTACAAAACAAATAATAAGAATAGGAATTCTACAAGGTTGAGACACCTTATTCCTAACACCATTCCTTAAATATTTGAAAATATAGCATTTTCTTACAAACACCTTAAAATATTTCGCATTGGGTGAGTATGCATACCATAGTTTAAAAGGTGTTGAATGAATGCCTTTCTTAATGTGTACATGGTTCAAGGTATAGACAACTTTATTTATAGCTTCTCTCTAGTTATTGAAGTAACTTTTTTTTCCATCAAGAGTGTCCTTGCATAGTCCATTACAGATCTATTCCTCTTTTCAATAATTCCATTTTGTGGAGTAGTTCTAGGAATAGATGTCTATCTTTTGATTCCTCTGTCATTATAAAACATATCAAACTCATTTGATGTAAGTTATCCTCCTCTATCAGATCTCAAACATTTTAGAATTTTACTTGTTTCCTTCTCAACTCTTGCTATGTACACTTAAAAATTTAGAAAGAATCATATTTTTGTTTCAAAAATATAACAAATTTTATTCTAGAATAATCATCAACAAGCATCATAATGTACTTATCTACTTTGTATCTTTGCATTTCAATTAGTACACACAAGTCAATATGAACAATATATAATATTCCTTTAATTTGATGTAAATTCTCCTCCTCTATTAGATCTCAAACATTTTATACTTTTACCTATTTCCTTCTCAACTCTTGGTAAGTACACTAAAACATTTGGAAATCGTCATATTTTTATTTTTAGAAACATAACTAATTTCATTCTAGAATGATCATCAACAAGCATCATAATGTACTTATCTTCTTTGTAGCTTTGCACTTCAATTAGTGCATACAAGTTAGTATGAATAATCTATAATATTCTTTTAGAGGTACATGTCTTACTCTTAAAACTTGACTTTGTCATTTTGCTTAATTGACATTGTTTACAAATTATATTGTCAAGCTTCTTCAACTTAAGCAACCTTAGACTCTCCTCATGTTACTGATACTAAGCACATTATCAAAATTAACATGACATAACCTTTTATTTCATATACACACATCATGAAATTCTAAAACTAAACAAGTAGCATCCTCTATATCAAGGTAGAATAGATTACCTCTAGTTTGATCACCTTTTCTAATCATTTTTCCATCAGTATCATATATCTTAGAAATTTTGTTCTAAAATTCAACCGTACATCCCAAATTATTTAGTTGTTACACACTCAACAAATTATAGTTAAGTCCTTCAACATAGTAAGCATTTTCACTTTTAAAAAATAAAATTTGTGAGCTTGATAGAACCTTTTCCTTTTATTAGACATGGTGCATCATTTCCAAATCTTACACTATTTCCATCATAATAATTCAAGGCAATGAAAAAGTATTTTTATCTCGAGTCATGTGATGTGAACACCCACTATCAATGATCCATATATCATTCTTATTTACACGAGATACTAGTGTAGTTCACTCATCCTCATTAGATTCAACCTTCATTTTAGTATACACCACTTCATCATCATGATCTTTAGATTCATCTCTTATTTTCTCTTCAGCAATGTAGCAGGACTTCTTGCCTTTATCTTTGTAGTATTTTTTGTTTTCATATCTTCTACTTTTGTACTTGTCACGACCTCTATAATTCTTCTTCTCTGGACATCTAGTAGCAATATGACCAAACTCATTACAACTAAAATATATGATAGGTAACTTATCTTAAAATTTTCCTATAAGCCTATGGAATATACTTGCTAATAGTCCTTCAAGTTGATCTACATCTTCCTTATCTATATTACTATCACTGGACAAATATTTTATCTTTTTCTTCTTCCTCTTCTCATCAAGTTCCTTTAATATCAACTTAGATTTGAAAGAAGATTAAATGTTTTCAAGTTTGTAACAAAGTTAGATAGCTCAAAAGTAGTAAGCCTACCTACCAAACCTTGAACAGTGAGATCATTTCCTAGGATACATCTCAGTTCTTATAAATAAGAAACTCTAATGGCATCAATAGGCAACAATGTTCTCAAAACTTTACTTAATCCAATATCATCATCTATTTTACTAGTAGCTCCTCTTATTTCATTAACAATATCTTTTAGCCTAGATCAATATTGAGCAATAGTTTTACCTTCTTGCATTCTCACGTCATCGAATTTTCCTCTAAGACTTTCAATTTTGGCTCTTAGAACATTCTTGTCACCACAATAAATAGTGTATAGAGCATCCCACATTTTCTTTGCACTATCAAAACCTTTGGTATCATCAAAATCATCATAGATTAAGGTAGAGACAATCTCCAATGTTTCCTGGTTGTGTTCCTTTTTCTTTTTTAGATCTTCAACAATTAGGGCTCTAGTAGGATCAACATGCTCAACAAAAATGGTAAATTTTGCATGATCTCCAAGACCTCTTAGGTGTAGCTTCATCAAAATTTTCTATGAAGGATAGTTATTTCTATTATGCATGGGTACTTCTTTTTTCTACATCTTGATCTTTGAGCTTCTAGTACCTTCAGACTAGTCCTCTTAAGCAGATGGATTTGATACCAATTGTTGGAATTCCTTAGAATAACTAAGATGGGGGGTGAACCAATTATCCAAGGTCTAGATGTACAAATAAAGCTTTTTACATCTTAGTGAACTCATATCCATAAAACATTTTCATTGTACATGCATCCATTAGATTATCCAATCATTCAAACTTATAGGTTACTGTAAAATTGATTTGTAGAAATGTAAACATGAAAAATAATAGATTCAATAACACATTTGACATAGTGATTTAACATGGAAACCCAATTTGAAAAAAACCAACCATAACATACTACTCATTCTCACTCTTCTAAAGTGATGCCCTCTGAAAGATTACAATGTACATTGATAAATGTGACCTAGTTAAAGGATTTCAATCACCCTGCTAGGAGTGAGCCTTTTTACAGGACTTTACATCATTCAAGTTGAATGTCATATAGTTAAAGGGTTTGCAAATGACTATTAATTCAACCTTAATCCAAAGGTTTTACCCTATACTAATATAATAATTAGATAGTAAGAGTAATACTTTATTTGATAAAAATATTCAACTCCATTTGCAGATTACAAATCTTTGTTCTAGTTCAGCATTCTACTTGGCTTTCATATGTTGGAATTATTTAGAATAAATGGTGGGGGAGAGGAATGGGGTGGGGGGGCACAGGTGAATTATTTGTTCAAAGTCTTGATATACTAATAAAACATTTATTTCCTCGGCTTAATGAACCCATAACACATTCATATACATACAATCATTAAAACTTGTAGCTTGTTCTTAAATCAATCATGTAGAAATAAAACATCAACACATTTTACACAATATTTTTTGTGGAAACCCAATTTGGGAAAAACCACCAATAACATGCTACTCATTTCTTACTCTTCTAGAGTGATTCCCTATGAAAGGCCAACCCTTTTAAAGGTTACAACACACACTGTTAAATGCGACCCAATTAATGGATTTTAATCACCATGTTAAAAGTGAGCCTTGTTAGAGAACTTTAGGCCATTCACTTGGAATTTGACATTGTTAAAGGATTTTCCAATGACTGTTAGGTCAATCTTAATCCAAAGGATTTTACCCTAGACTGATACAATTGATAGAGAGTAACTGTAGAGCTTGATCTGATTTCACTTACAACCTCTTTTGTATATTTCAAATCATAATTCATTTCTCAATTCAAATTGGCTTTCAATCTTTGTAGCTTTGAGAACTTGTTCTCCCTTCAAGCATATGTCTCCTTAAGCCTTCTTTCTTGGTACACCAGTGTAATCACCATCTTGGGCACTTGATGAAGCATAGTCCTTGTCTTTATTCTTTCCTAGTCTTCTCTAACCTTCTCAATATCTCCCCAAAACTCCTTCTTTTACTTCTTTACTAGACATTCCTTAAATAGGAATTGAGAAACTTTACTACTTTGTTCTCCATCATCCATTCTAGGATTTGGATTGATATCTTGTTGACTCGGATTTGGTGAATCTTTGAATTTTCTAATAATGCAACAATTTGACATTATTAATCTTTTGATGCTCGACACATACTGTGTTGCTCAGCATCAAGTATGTAATCACTTGGCATCAACTAAAGTTTACTGATGCTCGACACCTATTGTGTTTCCTCAACATCAATTTTTTTACTTGGCACACACTAGAATTTTCTTTTACTTAGCACAAACTAATTTTCTACTTGACTTGAAATAACTTTGCTTCGCACCTACTAACCAACTTAGTCAAGCTTGGCAGATAGTCTTTGACTAACTTGTTCTTCTAAAGTTTCTAAGTGTAAAAGCCTTTCCAACCTTAAGTAGATTATCAATACATGATATCATCATTGTCTTAACTGATCCTTGTACTTCAGTACATAAGCATAAGTTGACCTTTTCTCTAGATGCTATTGTTTCCTCTTATTGATCAAATCATCTTCATCAATCAACTAAGTGATAGTACTTGAATCTTAGAAGTAGTTGTCATACCAACAAAATAGCAGGTTTGACATCAGTGACAAAATAATGATTGAAATACATTTCTTACTTCAACAATCTCCCTTTTCCAATAATCTCTTTCAAAAATGATGTTTTCAATTAGATTTCAACAATCTCCCTCTTTGGCATTAATGGAAAACCAAACTAATCAACCAAGTCACCTAGATGGTAAAACAATTTGTTCAACCAGACTAACTAGGTTAAAACAATAAGACAATACCAAAAAGAAAACTTATATTAAAATTACAAACTCTTTCTATCAGTAACTTCATTCTTCTGATTAGGTTGCAAAACTCTTTCTTATGACTCCCTCTAAGTTTCTTTCTTTTAACTCCCTCTTACTAGGTAGATTAAGATTTCTCCTTCATTATATATGTGTTTATCTCTTATCAGCAATATTAGTAATTATCTCCTTCTGAGATAACAATCTCTAGTATACTTTCTCTTTTCTTATTAGTAGAATCTTCCTCTAATATTCTATCTACCTTTCTAATCAATGTACCCCTCTTTGTAATTGCTTCCTCTTGGAACAATAAACTTATTGATCAGTAGAATGTCTCCCTCTTTGACAAAAATGCCAAAGACATATCATCTTTACATCTTAACATGCATATATAAACTTTTGCAGTTTTAGCATCTTTGACTAATTTCTCCCTCTATCACCTTGCTTGTGATTGTTTTAGAGTTTTCAACATTCTAATTACTTCAAAAAGCTCCTAAAGTAATATCCTCTGTATTAATTTGTAACATTTTGGAAATCAACTTGCTTGATGCAGGGCAGTTCTTTTGTTACTTATATTGCCTTTGATATGGGTATCACCCCTAATTTACCTCTTAGGTATTCATGTGCATCCTTAGGTAATGGTTTTTTGAAGATGTCAGCAATCTTCTCCTTTGTATTGACATCTTCCATCTTCACCTCTTTATCTTCTACTAGCTCTCTAAAGTAATGGTACTTGATTGCAATGTGATTTGCCTTTGCATGCATCACTAGATTATTTGATAAATTAATAGTAGTAGTATTATCACAATAAAGTATCACTGGAGCTGTAATCTCTTCCTTCATTCTTTTGAGTAGTTTCTTGATCCATACAATGTTTGTGTAGTTTATAGCAGCAACAACATATTCAGCTTCAATATTAGACTTTGATGTACAACTTTTTTTCTTACTAGTCCATGTAACTAATCTCTTGCCTAAGAAAAGTGCTCCTCCACTAGTGCTCTTTTTAACATCTATGTTACTAGCCCAATCAACATCAGTGTAGGCTCTCAAGTCAAACTTTTCATTCTTCTTGTAACATAGGCCAAACTCCTCTATACCTTTCAAGTATCTCATTATTCTTTTCACATCCATTAAATGATTTTCCTTGGGATTTGTATAAAATATTGCAACTATCCCTATAGCTAATACAATACCAGGTTTTCTACATACAACATATTACAACTTACCAATCATAGACTTGTACATTGTTTGGTTTACCTCATTTGAGTCATCAGTTTTTGACAATTTGTGTCCTGTTGTCATAGGTGTACTTACTAGTTTTCAATCCTCCAATCCAAAAGTTTTTAATATTTCTTTGATGTACTTTGACTAAGTAATGTATATGCAACACTTCATCTGATGTACTTGTAGTCCTATAAAGAATTTGATTTCTCCAATCATTGACATTTCAAATTCATGCTTCATCTATTTTGCATAATCCTTACATAGAGCATCTTGTCCACCAAATATTATGTCATCAATAAAAACTTCAAATAATAGAATACCTTTACCCTTTTTTGTCTTCATGTATAAATTATTGTTATCATCTATTCTCTCAAACCCAATTTTCATAAGATACTTATGAAGTCTATCACACCAAGCTCTTGTGCTTGCTTCAAACCATATAAATCTTCGTTTAGTTTTCATACCATGTGTTTATTTTTAACATTAACAAAACCTTTTGGCTATTCTATGTAAATCTCTTCTTCTAGTATGCCATTTAGAAATGTAGTCTTAACATCCACCTAGTAGACCTTAAATCCTTTGTAAGCAACATAAGCAAGAAAAATTCTTACTCCTTCCAATCTTGCAATAGGGGCAAATGTCTCCCTATAGTCAATTCCTTCCTCTTATGCATATCCTTTGCAAACTAGTCTTGCCTTATTTCTTTTGATTTCACCATTTTTTATCTTGCTTATTTCTAAATACCCACTTGGTTCTAATCATATTTTTTTCTTTTGCTCTAGTGACTAAACTCTAGGTTTTTTTCTTCTCTATTTGCTCAATTTCTTCTTCCATCGCTTTGCACCAGTTATCACCTTCCAATGCATATTTCATTATCTTGGGCTCTTTCATGCTTGGTTAACATGATTCACTTCTTAGTGTATTTATTTTCATTAACCTTTCATCTTTTTTTCCAATGATTTAATCAGCCAGATGATGTCTTCTAACACACTTGGAAAATCTTGGTCTAGTCCTAGTTTCCTCTACTTGTCTTTTAGCTTTACTATCACTATGTGGATCTCTATCAGGCATCTCAACATCTCTTTCATGTGTATGGACCTCATAATTATAATGTGTAATTTCTTCATTCTACAACTTGGCATCTAAATATAGTTTGATTCCTAAATGCAAGTGGACATTCACAGAGTGAGACTTCGTAGACACTAAAACTTGTTGTTGGTTTCCAACTTGATTTGTAGCTTCTTCCTCTGTAGGAATTCCTTCCTAAAAATATAAAAATGATCTATATTTCTGTTAGAATTTTTCTTAGGGGAAAATTCACCCAAGATCAAAGAACTCAAACACAAGCACAAAAATAGACAAAAAGAGTATGATCAATATAAGAACCAATGTCTCAAAGCATGTCCTAATACATGTACATACACACTAGGAGTTCCTATATATGAAGGCCTCTCATGATGCATCTAGAATGGTTCTAGAAAGAGACTGGAGATAAGAAAAGCATCATGACAACTAAGAACACATCTTATCCTTCATTTTAGATGATAGGATAAAAATGACAAAGTGTATCTCATGTAGAGATGTTGTAGATACCATGTGCATAAAAGAGGTGTGAACTCCTATTTTGTCAACATGAAATCTCGTAAGAGTATGCATACTCCTAGTTGAGTAACTAATAAATTATTAAATAATGCATTAACCTAAGTAAACTTAAGTAAAGTGTAAATGTTAAATACTTATTTACACCAAAACCCCCCTTAAGTGCAACTTAGGGGAATGCACTTAAGTTCACAAAAACTAGGATGAAATGCATGATGGGTCCCAACTAATAGGCCATGTTAAGTTCACATGTACAAATGAAATGAAATCTCTCATAAAGAAGAGAAAGAGGGAAAATCTCATGGGAAAAACCCTCCACCAAAAGTAGAGATAAAAAGACAAGATGCATGGATGGATGGAGTAATCAAGACCCCCCCATTACAACATACATCAAGTATATACAATAGTAAATAATGAGAAGGACAAAATGCAATAAGAGGAAAAAGTTCCCCCCATAAAAGAGAAGAAGGAGAGAGAGAAGGTAGTCCCCCCCCTCCCAAATTAATAGTGTTAATTAGTGATAGTTTCTCTAAGCTAGAAGCTGGCCCATGAATGCTAACTAATGTTCCTCCCTTTTGGAAAAAACAATGTCAGAGGTAAAAATGAGATGCTTTCCCTGTGTGTGGAAAGAATCCCAAAAATGTAGGATGGTCTTGAAACTTTCTCAACTTTCCTTGTGTCGATCCTAATATTCACCCCTTCCAACACTACTGAAAAGATGAGTATAGATCTAGAAAGGATGTATGTAGAACTTGTCTCAAAGAACCATCTATCTCCTCAAATAATAAAGAGACCTCCGACAACTACTATACAGAAGGATCCACAATCATATCAATCTATAAAGATTGATCATTTAAAGAATGGAGATGAGGGTTAGAGTGAGCCCTCAAAAAAAGTGTATAAGGATCTTCTTCATCAAAGAGAAGATGTAAATCATCAATGATGTCTCCCAAATCTGCTATGTGTGACTCCATGAACAAGCCTGAAATTTCTATCAAGAAGTCATCCACTAATGCTAGAGCTGGAAGAAAAAGTGTACCCTAATATGTTGGACCTATCATTGTGGCAATGTATGCATGTGGACTATATTTATGTCATGAGATCTTGCTATAACTATCAATACGATCCTACATATCTAAATCTATTAAGTCACTATCATTGGTGTCACTATTAGTTTCCACAATGTATGGAGTGTAGAGAGGAATAGCAGATAAGCTAGGCGAACTTTCTTGAAAGTGTACATCCCTCTCTATAAAAATATCATGACTCTTAGGATCCATAAGTTTTTATGCCTTAACAGTATCTTTATATTTGATGAAAGTACAAGGCTTAGATGGTGGTGCCTTACATCCCCTGGAAGATATGGTTGCCCATGTTGGACAACTGAAGACTCTGAAGTGTTTCAAAATTGGTTTTTTGGCCACGCCATGCCTCAAAAGGAGTCTTCCCATCTAAGGCATTATGAGGAAACCTATTAAGTATGTGAGTGACACTACTGATAGCTTCAACTTCTAGTGTAGGATCAAGAGACTTAGCTTGTATCATGCAACTTTCCATGGACTTAAGAGTTCTAATCCTTAGTGTTGCAACATCTATCTTTTGTAGACTAAATGCTGGTGGATTTTGAATATCAATAAATTCAAGTTTGCAAAATTCTTTAAGTCTTGTGCTCACATATCAACTTTAATTGTCCATCCATAGAACCTTGATGGCCTTCCTTGATTTTTGTTTAACATGACTCTTGAAGGCTTGAAACTTATCAACCACCTCATTCATGTGATGAAGGAAGTAGACCCATGTGTAGCATGAGAAGTCATCAATGAAACTAAGGATGTAGCGGCCTTGACTGATTGATGTTACTGCAAAAGGTCATGCTACTACCATGTGAACCAACTAAAGAACAACTAGTGCTCTTGAAGAATTCCCTTTATCTAACTTCTCCTCGAGATGCATATAGACTAAAAATGTTGGACATTCACCCTTAGAAAATTTGATTGTAGGTAGACCTTTGACCATGTTTTTGGAGAAAAGTTGCTGAAGATAGAAGAAGACAAGATGACCATACTTCTCATGCCATAATTTGGTTTATGGATGAGATTGAGTCAACAAGGTTTGTGAAGGAGACTTAGGCACAAAGTGGGAGAAGGAATAAAGCCTCTTTTCATTATTGGCTCTCCCCACTACAACCAATGAATCATCTTTAAGACTATGCACCATTACTGAATCTAGAAGGAACTCAACTTTGTTGCCATCTCCAAGGTGAGTGATCTAGTAAATTGATAGGAGATTAGAGCTAAGGTTTGGAACATAGAGAAGATCTTTGAATTCCCCATTTTCCATCTCCATGTGTCCTTTCCCTTTAACTTCTATTTTTTTATCATCTCCCATAAAGATGGGTAGTACCTATGACTACTTCAATGAAGAAAAGTCTCCCTTTCAAGAACCCAAATGATAGGAGACACCTGAGTCAAGAATCCATTCTAATGAAGAACTTGAATTTTCCATAAGTGCTTGCCATTTTCCCTTTGAAGTGGGTGGATTTGAATCCTTGGAAGCATTTGGCACTTGAATTTTGTTCTTCCTAATTAGGTTTTCCAACTCGTTGATTCTTTTAGTCTTGTAATGGTGCTCATCATGATTTGGTTTCTTGCAATATGCAAAAAAAAGTTTATCCTTCTTTTCACTATTTCCCTTCTTATTCGAAGAAGAACTACATTGTTGCGAGGAGGATTGTTGTGTCTTAGATTGTAATTTTTGTTTCCACTTATTTTTCTTGCTATTGTTAGAACTTTTTCCTCCTCTAGTTGATTTGTTCTCACCACTAGCCAAAAATTCTTTGGTCTTTGATGATGTGAGAAGTCCCATATATCAAGTGGGATTGTTCAAAAATTAACATTTCTACAAATGCATCAAATGTATGCTTTTGGAAAGCACTTCCCATGGTTAACCTGTGAGTGTTATAACTCAAAACAAAGGAAGCATACTCTGAAGGTAGCCTCTTTAGGATATGATGAATCAACCTATCATCCTTTATGGGATTACCAAAATCTTTAAGTAGTGCGCTAAAATCATTGGCTTTCTTGATATAATCTTGAATTGTGTCAAAGTTCTTAGGATCCAATAGAAGTAGATCATCCTCAATCTGTAATCCCTTTTCCTCATCCACCATACCATACAATGCTTCAAGTTTGTCCCAAGCAAGTTTGGCTTCCTTGAAACTAGAAATGTGGAAGAATAGCTCTCTATGTACACAACTCCTAATAATTCCGAAAGCCTGATTGTCTTTAATTGTCCAATCATCTAGCGTTGTGGCATTAGTGAGTTTTTAGATTTGATCATCAACATAAAGATTTAGACCTTTTCCATTAGTCTACTCCATACAATATCTTTCCATGTAGAATAATTGCGTGAAGTTAGAAGTGGACATTTAGGTGAACCCATGATGCTGAAAATGAAAAGAGCACAAGAGAGACACACAAAAACACAATACACACCCCCCTTTTCACTCAATCAAAAGAACCCCCCTAAAAAGATGCTTTTGGCACTTTATATGTAGTTCATGTACAATAGGCCACTTGTCAAAATGTACAAAGTGGACTTCAAATTTTTTTGTTTACAACTACCTTTTGATGCCTAAATCTTGAACTAAGCATTGTACCTCAGATATACAACAATTTGGAAAAGTAATCAAAGCAATACAATGCAGAAAAGACCCTAATTCTGAAAGTGATTTTTTTTTCAATAACTCCATAATTTGAATGTAGATCTAGAAAGTAGATGAAAAATTAGGTTTTTTCAATAAAAAATGAAACTTTTTTTCAAGTCCAGATGACCTTGTACGAAGCATTTCAAGTTGCAAAATGTAGGATTATATAGGTACAGTTGCCAAAAGATGCAATTTTTGACAATTTCGTCCACCAAAACTAGAAAAGAAGAAAGTTTAGGAAATTCCACCTAAAATAAAAAAAATATTACACCTAATTTGGAGTCTAGATGACTAAGTTATGGCCTTCTAAAGTTAGACTGTCAAATCAAAACTGCATCTAGAGAGCGATCTAGGCATAAAACTATGAGGTTAAATTTGATATTCAAATGACTATCATAGCAGTTTAAAACTAACTAGAAATGATGACCATATGACCATCAAATTTAATGCCATGAAATGTTGACGTAAGAAAAAAATTAGCTCCCTTGCTGACATGGCAATGATGCCAAGATGACATAAGTAGAAAAAAGGTCCCCTTGGGCATAAAACTATGAGATTAAAATTGATGGTCAAATGACTGTCGTAATAGTTTAAAATTGCCTAGAAATGACAATCAGATGATCGTCAAATTTAATATCGTGAAATGTTGACATAAGCAAAAAATTAGCTCCCTTGCTGATGTGGTAGTGATGCTCAGATGACATCAGCAGAAAAATGGTCCCCTTGGCTAACTTGGCATGGTCATATAGTACAAATAGGTATGGTTAGTCCGACGTACCAATGGTATGATCCATGTGGTTTGTACGACTGCAGGCATGTTGGCAGCTAACTTGTCAGTGTTTGATTTGCTAACTGGGTGTGTAGGTCCACATGAACAACAATCAGCTAATGTTGCCTATCCATGTGTCATTTTTTAACTACACCTCATGGAGTTCAAGTGGATTGTGCTGGCACAAAGCTGTTGTGCCACATCGAATAGCCTACACATAGCTAAGATTTGAGTTTTTGGCGAGATGGTTGTTGCCAGGAGGTTGCATAGTCATTGTGGATGGAACAAAAAATGTTGCTAAGATTTTCAAATGTCCAGGCAAGTTGTATTGAACAAATCGATGCTAGAAAATATTTTAGGCTACTCATGGTATGAGAATAAAATCCCACATTGGCTATGGGTTACATTGCTAGTGTATTAAAAAAGAATAGTGCCTATATATCAAATAACAAGCCCATCCTAAATGGTCTTGGCTAGACAATTTCTTCAATGCGGTCACTAGGTCTATGTGTGGAATTTAGCTAGGGAATATTTTACCTAGAATTGCGTTAGCCGCACTATAAATTAGAGTATTCACCAAATATGCTCTACGAGGGCTAGGGTTTCATTGCTTGGTTCCAACAAAAACAATTATCTCTATAGCCATGATGGGCTAAAAGAGTTTTAAAAAAATTGCAAATGAAATATTGCAATGAAGATAAATTTGATTTGAAATTAAAATTGCAGATCTAAGAGACGATTATTTCAAAATTCCAAATCGGGTCTTTGGGTGCTAGTTTGTAAAAAAATTTCCCTCAAAATTGACTTCAGCCTAGGGCAGGCAAATTTATAGCCTATTTTCATCGAATCAATGTTCTAGACATAATGGTGAGGTCCTATCTAACTCTAGATGCTCCCAATGACTATCATACTCCAAGTTAAGGGCAAAGTATTAAAGTAAGAAGATGGTCTCGAATGAATATATGAGGAGAAATTCTCCAAGAGCTCTAGTACCATGTAAGAATTTGCCTTAGCAAAAAATTCACCCAAGATCAAAGAATTCAAACACAAACACAATAGTAGACCAAAAGAATATAATTAATATGAGAATCAATGTCTCAAAACATGTCCTAATACATGTACATACACACTTGGAGTGCTTGTATATAAAGGCCTCTCAAGATGCATCTAGAATGGTTCTAGAAAGAGCCACGAGTTAAGATAAGAATCATGACAACTAAGCACACATCTTATCCTTCATTAGAGATGAGAGGATAAGAATGACAAGGTGTATCTCACATAGAGATGTTGTAGACACCATGTTCTTAATGAGATTGCCAACTCCTATATTTTAGACACCATGTGCATGAAATACGTGTGAACTCCTATGTTGTTAATATGACAACTCATGCGAGCATGCATACTCCTAGGTGACTAACTAATAAATAATTAAATAATGCATTATTCTAAGTAAACTTAAGTAAAGTGTACATAGTAAATACTTATTTATACCAATAATACATATGCTTCTTCCATGGATTCCTCCTCATGTACTTCTATATACTCATGAAATTTTACATTTGCACTTTCAAAAATCTTGTTAGTGTTAGTATTTAAACACTTATAAGCTTTAGTTCTTGTGGAGTAACCAAGGAATATGCCTTCTTCACTTTTTGCATCAAGTTTTCCATTTCATTAAGAATAGAACATTTTCTTCAAAATATCTTAAAGTATTTTACATTAGGTGGATATCCATATCATAATTCAAAAGGTGTAGAATGTGTACCTTTCTTGACTTGTACATGGTTTAGGGTATTGCTAGTTGTACTAACAACTTCTCTCCAGTATTTCAAAGCAACATGCTTCTCTATCATGATTGTTCTTGCATAGTCCATTATAGATCGGTTTCTTCTTTTAGCTATGCCATTTTGTGAAGGTGTTCTAGGTGCAGATGTCTATCTTTTGATTCCTCTATCATTATAGAACATCTCAAATTCATTTGATGTGAATTTTCCTCCTATATCCGATCTCAAGAATTTTTTACTTTTTCCTATTTCTTTTTCAATTCTAGCCAAGTACCACTTAAACATTTGAAAATTATCACATTTCTTCTTTAGAAACATGACAGTCATCATTCTAGAATAATCATCTACAAATAGCATTATGTACTTGTCTCCATTGTAGCATTGCACATCAATTGGTCCACACAAGCTAGTATGAACAATCTCTACTATCTTCTTAGAGGTGTAGGTTTTTCTTTTAAAACTTGGCGTTGTAATCTTGCCTAGCTAACATTGTTTGCATATTATATTTTTAGGCTTTTTTAACTTAGGCAAACCTCTAACCTTCTTCATGTTACTAATACTAATCAGTTTGTCAAAGTTAACATGACATAACCTTTTGTGCCATAGCCATACATCATCAAAGTTTGCAATAAGACAAGTAGCATCCTCTATATCAAGGTAAAATAGATTGCTTCTAGTTTGATCTCCTTTTCCTATGAATTTCCCATTTGTGTCATAGATCTTGGCAATCTTATTTTCAAATTCAACTCTACATGCCAAATTGTTTAATTATGACACAATAAATTATAATTCAGCCCTTCAACATAATAAGAATTATCACATGAGATCTTGTCTATGAGTTTAATGGAACCTGTTCCTTTTATCAGACATGGAACATTATTACAAATCTAACACTATTTCCATCATAATAGTTTAAGGTAACAAACTTAATTTTATCTCTAGTCATGTGATGTGAACATCTACTATCAATGATCCATCTATCATTTTTGTTCACATATGCCACAAGTGCAATCACCTCATCTTCATTAGATTCATCTTTCGTTGCAACATAAACAACTTCATCATCATGTTCATCTAAATCATCCTCATCATGTTCATCTAAATCATCCTCTTTAGCAATGTATCACTTTTTACCTTTGTCTTTGTAATCCTTTCTATCTTCACTTATTTTTTCTTTGAACTTGTCACCACCTCTATAGTTTTTCTTCTCAAGATATCTAGCAGCAATATGACCTATTTCATTACAATTGAAACAAGTGATAGGAAACTTACCTTTTTATCTATCTTTTCCTCTATGGAATCTTCTTGCCAATAGTGCTTCCAATTATTCAACATCTTCCTCATCTGTGTCACTATCACTAGAAACATGTTTTATTTTAATTTTATCCTTTTTCTTCTTCTCATCAGAATGTTTTAATAGCAATTTAGCATTGAAAGCTGATTCAAGACTCTCTAGTTTGTAATTGTAAAAGTTAGATAGCTCAAAATTAGTGAGTCTACCTACTAGAACTTCAAGAGTTAGGTTGTTCCTTGGAATACATTTCAATTCTTGGATTGTTGATACTCTAATTGCATAGAAAGGTAGTAGTGTTCTTAATACTTTTCTCAAAATAGTGTCATCATTTATTTGACTAGTTCCACCCTTGATTGCACTAACCACTTCTTTTATTCTAGCAACATACTCGGCAATGTTTTCACCTTCTTCCATTCTCATGTCATCAAACTTACCTCTCAAACTTTCAGATTTAACTCTTTGTGCATTCTTGTCTCCTCCATAGATGGTGTGCAGGGCATCCCACATCTTATTTGTAGTTTCATAGCCTTTGATATCATCAAACTTGGCATAGCTTAGGGCAGAGGCAATCTCCAACATCACCTAATTGTGTTCCTTCTTTCCTTTCATATCTTTGGTAGTTTGAACTCCAGTAGAGTGAACATGTTCTATTGTGATGGTAGATTGTGCATGAACTCCAATCTCTCCGAGATCCAATTTCATCAAACTTTTCCATTCAAGAAAGTTGTCTCTATTTAGTTTTAGTACATCTCTTTTTGACATCTTGATCTTTGTGTTTCTAGTACCTTTGAACTAGTCTTCTTTAGCAGATGGCTCTGATACCAATTGTTGGAACTCTTTAGAATAACTAAGAGGGTTGGGGGGTGAATCAGTTATTGAAGGTCCTAATGTACTAATAAAACTTGTCTTTCCTCATCTCAATGAACCCATAAAGCATTCATATATATGCAATCACTAAAACTTGTAGCTTGCTATTAAATCAACCATGCAGAAGTGAAACATCAACACATTTGATACAATGATTTATTGTAGAAACCCAATTTGGGAAAAACCACCAGTAACATGTGACTCATTTCTCACTCTTTTGAAGTGATGTCCTGTGAAAGGCCAACCTTATTAAATGTTAAAACACACACTTTTAAATGTGAATCGGTTAAGGGATTTTAATCATCTTGTTAAATGTGAGCCTTGTTAGAGGACTTTAGGCATTCACTTGGAATGCCACCCTGTTAAAGGATTTTTGAATGACTGTTAGGTCAACCTTAATCTAAAGGATTTTATGCTAGACTGATACAATTGTTAGAGAGTAATAGTAGAGCTTGATCTAATTTAACTTGCAACCTCTTTTGCTGATTTTAGATCACAATTCAATCCTCAATTCAGCTTGGATTTCAAGTATATGTCTCCTTAAGCCTTCTTGCTTGGTACGCCAATGCACTTACCATCTTGGGCACTTGATGAAGTAGAGCCCTTGTCTCTATTCTTTCTTGGTCTTCTTTAACCTTCGCAATATCTCTCCCAGACTCCTCTCTTTGCTTCTTTACCAAACATTCCTTAAATAGGAATTTAGAATACTTTTCAACTTTGGTCTCCATTATCCATTCTAGGATTTGGATGGATTAGATAGGATATAATGTATCTATCCCATATCTTTTGTCATGCCCAAAATGTAGGGCAAAACACACCAATTTTTTTTTTTAAATTAATTTGGTAAAGTTTGATATATTTAAAATTTAGATAAGACTAGGATAGATTACAAGATGGATATAAGATCTCCTAACAATACTATACGACTACTACTCAGATAAAAATACTTTGAAGGATTAGGTTGTTAAACTTAAATATTTTTAAACAAACTAAATTCAATTAATTAAAAGACCTATCACATGATTATTCATAATCACTCTTAAAATGACAATTAGAACTCTTATTGCTCAATTGATTAATTAATGTAAACAAACCAAAATGAAGTTAATTGAAGGATCTAGCACACATTTACTTTTAATTAACCTAAAAATCTTACCTCCCTAGAACAATATTAAAACAACAGTTACGATAAATTTTAATCCTATCCACATTATTCATTATAACTTTGATTCAGCCAATTATCAATTAACCTATATGATTTAATGAATTGGATGCCTGTGTAAATAATAGAACTCTAATCTAACAATGTTTTTAAATCAAGCCTAGTATTAAATAATCAATTTAGTTAATTTATAGCATCATCAACAATTTCTTCATTTATTTAAATCAATTCCTTTCTCTTCATATTAGTCTAAAAGTGATAATGTTGGAACACTAATTAAATAAAACAAGAATAGCATTCCTACTAATTGCCATTAAAAAAAATAATCTCTACCCCTTAACATGAAATTACAATGATATTAACATATTATAATAATAAAATATCTAATTAAAATGGATAACTCTACTATACTAAAATCAAAAGAAAATTATTCAATGGTAAGACACATTAATTAGATTTCTAACAATCAAAATAACAATCCTTTATTAATACTAACTTTACTTAACTAATTAACTAAAATAATACTAATATAAAAATAATAACACATATTTTATATATATATATATATATATATATATATATATATATATAAAGTAAACATATTCAAAACTAAATAACAAAAGAAACATTTAACTAACTATTACTAAAACTAATCCTAACTTTACAACTACCTACAAACTACCTACACCTAACTACTTGGCCACTTGGCCACTCAATCCCCACATCCCAATGAGCCTTGGGTAGACCCCAAAACTCCTGGCATTGTCCCCAAATCTGCACTGGCATAGATCTTGTTTCTGCATTGCTAATGCAAAGCAAGCCTCATAAGATGAGCACCTAGGGAAGAGAGTGAGGATGTGATTAAAAGGAGTTTGATAAGAACGTTAAGAACTGACATGCCACTTGCCACAGATGCCAACCAAGGAGGTCTCATGCTGCCCAAGGTTAGCCTAAGGATGAACTTTGCATGGAGAGGATTTAGTAAGGTGGTTGGGTTGCCAAGTCAGCATTTAATGCTTATTCTACTTGCCCCTCTAACCTGCACCCTAGTCCAATCTGTTGCCTAGAAAAAGCATGGTGGTTAATGAACAATATTAATAATTTAAAGGTTTTCTCCTTCAGACTTCCCATGACTAGGATCATGGGATGGGTATGAGGAGTTAGATGGAGATTTAGGAGAAGGGGAAAGGTAATAATGTTTTAAACTTTATTAGGTGACTTTTAGGATAGAGATATATATAATTTTTTTGCATTATATATTAGTTTTTTTACATCAAAATTATTTTATTTTATATTTAAAGGATTTGAGAAAAGATTTAAAAAAAAAGAATCAATTGGAATATACTCTGTTGTTTCCTAAGGATTAAATTTTGTCTCTCATACATATTCCAGAGAGTAAAATGCTCTTGGGTGCGTACATTTTTTTTTGTCAAGCCAATTCCTTTCTATGTGTTGATTTATTTTTGAAGTGTGAAAATTTTCTAACTAGCCTAATTTTCTAAGAGGCATATTTTGTGTCTAAAAGGATTTTATAACAAGGTGTATTTTTTTTCTTATCAATTTAGATTTACCATTTGCATAGTCTAACAAGATGGTTGAACAATTCATTTTATCAACAATGAGAGATTTATTGTATCTCCTAACACATATGAAATTGGATTGAAATTTCAACACGACAAAATTTCTTTTCCTTAACATAATTAAAACTTGAAGATTGCATAATTTCAAAAAAACTCATCATTTACTCTATTTTTCCACACACATATACATTAATTGAAATGACATAAGATACAATGCAAGGAGGTTTTATCAATATTTTCTCTCTATTAATCAACCTAGTTCAAGGCTCCATCGAAAAAGAACCAATAAGAAAACCTAACATCCTTGCCAATACATCAAAATTTAAATACATTTTTACATAATGTTACAATTCAAATGAAATCTCTTCTAGGTCCTTCACAAGAGATCCTTTCTAATATCTTCAATGCATTAAGGGAAGCATGGAGAAGACGAGAATTAACCCAGAGGTAAAACAACATAATTTGATGAACAATTCAAGCATGCATCCCCCAACCCGGTTTTGCACAATAGGTTATGACTAGGGGGGAGGTGGATTTTCTTAATAGGAGACATCAATCACCATACCATAACATAGCCCTTTCAGGGCTAAAACTCAAGAGCTTCTGTTCTTCTACAAATGCCCTTTTGAGGCCAATACAACAAGGATTTTCATTCCTTCCCTTCTTCAAGGATTCAAATTTTCAAACAAGGTATGTGATGACAAGTAGGGGCCCATACACCCTACCCTCTTTCCCTCTTCTCACCATGAGAGGAGACTTTACACTATTGAGGTCCAACTAAGGCCCTTCCCTCATACATGGCTACTTCTTCCCTATCCAAGGGTGAGTAATGCCCAAAAAATCCCCATGAAATCCCCTCAAAATTTCAAAACAAGCATAAGAATGACATCCAAGAACAAGCTAAGATCCCTCCCAAACAACCTCAACACACATACAAGCAATACAAGAACAACACAATGCCTTATGCGTGAATCAAATTATGAACAATATGAAGAACATGATCAAAGAGTGAAGAACCCTACTTCACAAGAAAAGTTATGGTAAAATGACAAGTTGAGAAGAGTTTATCCTCCTTTTCCTTCAATCTTCCAACTTCTCTCCAAAACAAGAGATTGGGTAACAACCCCAAAACTTCTCCAAAATGCCTCTAAATATGATCCTAACTCAACTAGACTTTAGGTAACACCAAGGTGGAGTCGAGTCACCAACTCATTAAGGAGACAAATCAATTTTCACAATAAACCAAAAGTAGGGTTTTTGAGTGACCCTAAAAGTCAACCCAAGAGGTTAAGGGGGTGGAAAGTATTCCCAACCCATACCCTTACCCCTAGGATACTTAAATTTAATATTTTTAGGCCCTAAAAACTTAATAGAAACCAAAAAAAGCTAGGAGAGTAGTAAGACCCAATAACAACCTTCAAGGAAGACAATGCAAAATAGCACAAATTAGCAAGGGGTTCAGTTTCATCTTTTCATTAGATTTCTTGGCTAACTATCCTACACACTCATTGCACACATCAATAGCTCAAGAAATGACATGCATATATGTACATTACATATTAGTAAAATAATGTAACTTAAAAACATCCATTTTTCTAATAATGCATTGTTCATCTCATTCTACTCATATTTTCAACCATTAAAATTGAAAAATCAAAGTGTTAGTTCTGCATTCATTTACTTCATTATCATGTATGTTCATAGAGAATTAAATGAGGAAATCAAATATCTAAAGGTAAAGCATCACACATCATAAAATAGCATAATAATGTTTGGTGCTTCAAGTAGTGTCCCGACATATCATGTTGTGAGAATCAAAATAGTAATGTATCCACTATGCTAGGATGGGTTAGGGCGAGGCCTCAAAATATTTATCTTCTAGAAACTTCTCTTATAATATATTTGAATTCACCTAGAAATAGTTTACCTCAAATTGTGTGCCACCAGCTCATCATCCTTATCTTCCATCTGGTTCACAAAATTCAAAAAAAAACTTGTTGGCTCAGATTCAAAAAATCTTTGACTTTTCTAATAATGTAGTAGCTCAACATTATTAATCTTTTGATGCTCAACACATACTACATTGCTCAAAAAAATTGGGTAATCACTCAGTATCAACTAAAGTTTACTGATGCTCAACACTAATTAAGGTTGCTCAGCATCAACTATTTTACTTGGGACACACTAGAATTTGTTTTTACTTGGCACCAACTATTATTTTGTTGGACTTGAACTAACTTTTCTCAATGCCTACTAACCAAATTAGTCAAGCTTGGGAGATAGTCTTTGAGTAATTTCTTCTTCTAAAGTTTTTAAGTGGAACCAGTCTTTGCAACCTTAAGTAGATTATCAACACAACATATCATCATTGTCTTAATTGATCCTTGTACTTCATTACATAAGCATAACTCAAAATTTCCTCTAGGTGTTATTGTTACCTCTTATTGATCAAATCTTCTTCATCAATCAACTAAGTGATAGTACTTGAACCTTATAAGTAGTTTTCTTACCAACAAAATCACAGGTTGGACATCAATGACAATATTTTTATTGAAATACATTTTCTAGTTGAATAATTTCCCTTTTTCAATAATCTCTTTCAGCAATGATCTTTTCAATTATATTTTAACATCATATACTTTTTTGGCTCTTGATTTAACATATTTAAAAATAACCATGAAACCAGACCAATACATCTAAGGCTAGAAAATTCATATGATGGATGCACTTGACTACTAATCTTGGGCCAATTGTAAGGCATAACTCCTTCACTTTAGGCTCTACGACACCTAGGTGGGTTAATCTTGAGGTTCTGATATATGGCACTAGTGTAAATAGACACAAAATCTCAACCTATCAATAGTAGATGAAACCCTTATATCTTCTAATACTTATTCAATAACATAGAAATGAAATAGCTACAAATCATAACCTATGAACCCATAAGCTAAGTGAGGGTTAATTCCTTTTAGCCCACTACAAAACATGAAAATTGAAATTGATTTGATTAAAATGATTTGTGCAAGTGACCTTCATCTTAGCTTGCATCTGATTTAGTGATCAATGTCTTATCCATTGCAACATAGAGTCACTACTAACAAGATGACCTAACTTGATTACATTACAATTAAGTTTATCAACTAAAATCCCCAAAATCCATTCTTACTAGCATCCCCTCCATACACCTAGAATCCCGATCAAATCATTTAAGTATTTACTTAATTCCTTGAATTAAATGCAACAATAGATCTAACACACAACTCGTCCAAGCAATCTTAAATTAAATGAAGCTTATTCATTCAATCACAAAGTTAACATAACATGAATAATTATGCCATAGAATAAGAGAACATAGATAATTCACTGTTGTATTTATCCTTTGAAAGACTAAATACATTAACTGGTAACACTAAATGAAATTCAAGATATATTACATGGTCTATCGTTAATTTTCATTATTTTAGAAAAATAATACATGAAATGAACCCAAAAAATTGCACAAAAATGGATGTGTATCCTTCATAGCTAGAGCTCTACTCAATAGATAGGAAGTAAAACCAACCAACAACCATGGTATCACTACAGTGAGTAATTTATCCAAAATTGGTACTCTTACAATATATGAGAACGAGAAAGTTATAGAAGAAGAATGAAATCCTAGATCTAATCTCAAAATGACATGTGTCCACTTGAATCTCCATTCCTTGCTATTGTAAAATCTCTCTCATATTTCCACACATGAGATTTGATTTGGCTTTTATCATTAATTTGTAACACATCTGAAATATCTCTTCCTCAATGATGGAAACCCCTATGTTACTAAAATATTTGAAATGCATCATAAAATGCTATTGATACCTCAATTTGATTGCCTTGGAGGTAACAAGACTCACCCATAACTACCTTTTTACATTCACTCATCTCACTATTTTACTAGAAATTGGATATGAACTGCCCCAACTAAATTGAACTAAAAATTGCACACCTGAGATGAATCCTTGCATAACTCTAACTAGTGACCTACTGTGCAAAAAAAAAAACTTCAAAAACAAAAATTTCATTTTCTACTGATTCTATTGATGTATAATAGTTGTATATGGGCCTATTAGAAGCTCCCAAAATCTTGCTTTGAAAATTAGGCTCCTTCTATGGCTTCTTCAGATAGCACTTGGGCATATATTTAGCTTTTCTAAAGTTCAAACTATGGCTTTAAATAAAAATTTATTTAAAAAGGTCATGCACGTGATTTTTGGAAAAAATATTAAAAAAATTTTTAACCCATATTTGGTTTTTTCCTCTTTTTCTCCATCTAGGTCAAACCTGGTTGATCGAACCTACCATTTGTCATGCCCTGATTGGCTTGTTTCCTACATAGTCACTTAATAACCTCCATCAAGGAACCATGTGTCACCATTTAATTTTTCCTCTATTCCACCATGTCATCAAGCCATGTCATCATGCCACAACACTTCCACATCATCAAGAATTACTATGTCGCTATCCCAGTCAATATTTTGCCACATCATCATGACATAGAAACTACATGACATGTGTTACTTTAGTCCACATCAGCAACCCAATTTGCATGCCATGTCTAAAGCCTCTGCCATGTCTCACTTTATGACTCATCCAACTCACTACCAAATGGTTCTATCTCACTGCCATGTATCATCCTCCAATTTTTCCATGGGTGCCTCATCACTACTAACATCACTAGTCACCATGTCACATGGTTATCTTCGTTACATCTTTCCTTTGGCAACATAGCAACCACTATCTAATCCGCCACATGTCGCCATCCTATGCCTCTGATCTCAAATTTCCATGTGTCATCATGTCACCACGTGTTAGCTATTGTTTCATCCACAAGTTACATGTCATCACTAACACCATCTCTTTGGCATGTGTTTCGGTCCAAAATTTGTTTTTTTTTACTCTCCGCTCAGTTGGGTGGGACCCACACAAGTTTGAGGTTTCAAAAGTCTTTGTGTCTTTAAGACACTTACTATCCTAGTGTTGGAATATATTAACATTAGAAAATGGACCCAAACACTATTATGTTTCTGCTCGCTCCTCCTACATATCTAGCACAACAATTTGGGATCCTCTAGTGGAGTTGGCCATTTTTAGATCCTTCCTTTGACACACATTTATTTCCCATAGAACTGAGAACAATGCCTCCAAAGTAGTTATTTAATCTCAATTTCTTCAATAATCCAAAGTGTGAAAGTTTGCATCCCATACACCTTTTTATGTCACACTAGCCAAAGTCCCACATTGCAAGCTAAATATGCAATTCTTGAGTATCTCCTTATTCACCATCCTCTGATTCTACATAGAGAGTAGCATCTTGATCTTGACCCCATATTAAACTATTCTTTCTTGATTGTGATTGATATTGTGCATGTTCCTTGTAACGCTTTCTATTATGCCCCATTTTTTAGGATGGCACCCTTTTACATAACCTGTTAGAATTGGAGAGAGAATTCTTAGATTTAAAATTAGTAGAAATCCAATTATTCTACACTGTTATGATCTTAGAACCTATTGTATATTCTAAATAGGCTTTTAGAAGATCCCATATAAATAATGTTGTTGCTAATGCTTCTACACATGACAACTCACACGGTCAACCATAGTTCACTATATTTGGAGCTACCAACCAAAGTAAAAGTTGAGGAGTTGCACAAAGTAGTATTACAAATAGAACATCAATTAAGCAAGCCCATGAGAAATCTACAATAACTAATCCTCTTTTATGAAGTAAAGGTTGATCCTCCAATCAACCATTCACTTATCATTTCTAATGTAACCTTGCATACTCTTTGAAACTTAGACCACTAATATGCATACAGTTTGTTATCACATTAAAAACAACTTTAAAATATTACTCCACTTTTGCCTGATAACACACTATTTCCATTTAGGACATTATCCCCAATGTTTTTGTTATACAAAAGCATATAGGTCAAATATCAACTTGATCAAAAAACATTATGTACATTCATTTCTTGCATCCCATTTAGTCTTTAAACACAAGTGTGCATATCAAGGAGTCATAATGAGTAAAAGTCATTTATAATATTTCTTTCAAGACCAATGTATAATCAACCTGGTGAAATTAGTCAAGCCCCCAAGTGGGTCCGATTAATTTTTTTGGTTCTAAAACACTTAACATCCCAAATTGATCTGATAAACTCCAAACATTGATTGAAAATCATTTGACCACTAATCCATCCATTAAAACTCATTTTAACTCTTTTTTGCAACTTGTTGACTTTGTGGTAGGATGTCCTTTGATTGGCTTTAAAAACTGACCAAAACATTTGACCGAGCTCTAAAATTTAACAAATTGATTCTCTATTCTACATTTTCTTACCTTGCCAAATCTTGTCTCATGAGAAATTCTTAGTCAAAAGATACTTACTATCAAAGTCGCCTTCTCTGAACTTTCTATAGGAAAACATGTTCGAAAACAATAAATCGTGCTCGGATTTGGCTTCAAAAACTTGGTAGATTGACACTTGAGGACATGAAAATTGGGGCATTGGTTCATTGTCATGAGGATAATATAAATCTGAAATTAGGGATCATGACAAACAATGGGGAAAAAATGGTGAGCAGTCAAAGTAGGCTACTAAAATTTGCAAGACTGGAAGCACTGTAAGAGAAGTGATTTTTTCAAACAGAATAGACCTGGGAAAGTGTGCAGATGGATTCATCAAGATTTGAAAATTGACACACTTAAAGTATTTTCAAAGTAGAACAAAATGATACAGTTCATTTCATGTCACCTATCATGGATTCATACTTATGACACCACAACTAGAGGTACTGACTAATCTACACTTTATGACTCCAGTAAAACTTTACAAATTAGATTTGGAATTGCATTTGAAAACTGATCAAACAGATTGGTCATAAGCTCAAAATTGAAACATAAAAAGTCTCTGACCTCTAAAATGCAATGCAAAAGGAATTATCTCATTTTGGTCAACTCGATCAAAGCTATAAAAAGTCAAATAGGACCTCCTAGAATTTTGAACAATTTATGTCAACACAACAACAATAAACAACCAACTTTGAGGGATTCAAAACCTAGTTAGGACATATCAGAATGACTTGAAATATAAAACATAGATTCTCTAGTATGGAAAATAAACACTCCCAAAGTGGTGAATCATGGAACATAACTAGATGCGAGATATTCAATTGCAAGGCCTCTTGTCACTATTTGACACAAGCAAAAATGCAAATTTGGATGTTGCTCAAAATGAAACTTCATGGAATGGCTCGAAATGGAAATTTTTCTTCATGGGATGAGTGGATATTCTAAATACAAGGTGTTAGAAACATTAAACACCTATTAGGTTTGAAAAGGACAACAGCGTACACATGCATCAAAAAGCGCTTATACAACTTGATTTTTTCAATGGTACTCAAAATTAGGGCTTCAATTTTAAGTCCCAACATACTTCACCTCTAATATCTTATTCACCCTTCAAGCTTCCATACCCTTAAGACTTCTTTCTTTCCTTTCCAATGAAGTCTTCTATTAGGTCACTAAATGAACAATACCCTAGAATCCTTGTATTCTTTACGTTTTCACACATGACAACCCTTGCTTCTAACCATCCATCTCTATAAATAGAGAGTTAAGATACTTTTTCTTTCATTCTCCATTGTGCATTTTAGGGTTAGGTTAGACTAGGTAGGATTCAATGAATCTACCCCTCATTTAATTTCATTCCCTTCTAGTAATTTCTCCTTTAATTCTCTTTGTATTCACCTCAAAATGGTTCACCTAAATTCTATGCCACCAACTCATCAATCTTATCTTTCACATGGTTCATAGAATCTAGGAAATCAAACTTTTTTGCTTTGATTCATCAAAATCTCATTCTTTCTCATAATGTTGACACTCAGTATTAATAGGCTTATGATGGTCAACAAATACTGCATTGCTCAACATCCACTATCAAAACACTCATCACAAACTAAAGTTTACTGGTGCTTAGCATCAAGCCTAGCATTAAGTAAAATTTACTTAGCTTACACTATTTCACTCAACTTACATTGAAATTGACTTTGTTCATCTCAAACTAATTTTTTGTGTGGCTTGCACTAACGTTTCTTGGCACCTATTGTCCACTCAGTCAAGCTCAATGTAAACTTGCTCAATGTAACCAACCTTTGCAACCTTAAGTAGATTATCAATACACTATAATATCACTATTCTAACTGATTCTTGTACTCATTTTTCATATCATAACTCAACCTTTCCTCTAGCTACTATTGTTACCTCATTTGATTAGATCCTCTTCATCAATAAAATAAATTATAGTACTTAAATCATAGAAGGAATTGTCTTACCAACAAGTACAGGTCTGACATCAATGAAAAATAATTTATTGAAATACATTAATGATACTTATATCAATATATTTTCAATGCTAGCATAGAAGAAGTACTTTCCAAAGGTAATGATTATATAAAGTAAAAGAGTTGAATGCTTTTTGTGGGCAAATTACAATTGATATAGAACAAAGTGATAGCCATTGCCATAGTAACACTTAATTTTGTGCCCACCATTTTGGATATAGTGATGGAGGATTCAAAGAATGGTTATTGTGGTCATGTTCCTTTGAAAACATTTTGAATCATTCTAGATTTTTGGCACACTGCAATGGTGGGTTAGATGTTATTGTAGTTTATGATTTGATAGATGTGTTGTATAAGCTAGAGCTAGAGATGGCAAAGATAACTATAGAAGTTAAGACTATAATTGATTCCAAATGGAATAAGTGCCTCAAAGGACTAATTGGTATCAAAGGTGCCACTTTGCATGATGTAGATATTTACATAGCTATCTACAAAGTTATAGCACAGATAAAGGCTTTACCGTCTTAGGATAACGACTAGGCAATTAAAGTCACAATTGAAGGTAGAAGAGAAAAAACATGATAAAGGAAAGGAAACAAAAATGATAGGTTACCAGAGTACAAAATGATTTATGTTAGAGATTCTTGGAGAAATTTTATTAGCTGATAATTTTAAGATCAAATCAATTAATTATATGTAGGGTTACTTGTTTGACTCTTTATAGCAATGCATAAGGTAATGGTCATTAATTCAGATGCAAATTGATATGATGATATGGTTGCACAATACATATACAAATCTAAATCAATTTTCCATTTTTTTAGTGAAAACCTAAATTGCTAGTCATTCTCTTGTTGTAATAGCTTTCTTGGGGTTTATAGATAGCTATTGTAACACATAAGTTGATTATATTATCAAGAAGATTATTGACCATTGGTCTTATATAGGGATAGATCTAAATAGAAAAATATCAATGAGAAAATATTGAGCAAGATAATCAAATAAGAATCCATCTTAATTAGTAGGTGCACCTATCTTGTCCTTGCAGAGCCTAAAGAGTAGAAATCTCATGTGTTCTTTGTTGAAGTTGGTTTAATCTAAGTGAAATTCTATTGAATATAGGAACTATCTAATCCTTAGGAATTAATCTTTTCTCTACATCCCAGTATAGGGTCCTTACAACCTATAGTTTTAAAACACTAACAAGTAACATATGTGCATTGTTTAAAAATCTAAGAGATCAAGTAACTATTAAAACTACAAGGTTCTCCATCCCCCGGTGCATCCATGATGATATTAGAAATAACTTTTGAGATAGATGGTGGATGGTCGTTGATTCCCCTCCATGCAATAATCACGAGGATCCAATATATCTTTTGAATAAATTGTATTTTGAATTTGTCCCCAAGGAGATCCCCAATTATATTGACATGTTAGATTCTCAAGGTAGAGGTGGGGGGTCATCATCTAAGAGGGTGAAGAAAAATTGTGACCCTAATATAGTTAGGTCACCTTTTGTCAAGCCATAGGGTGGGAATATCATTATTCCCTTAGTTGTAAAGGAACATGTAGAGACCAGTACTCTAGGGAATATCAATGGTTAGACACAAACTCTCATTTAGTCTGCAATTCCATTAGTTGAGGAGGAGCCTTCTTTGCACTATGGTCACATGTACATGTCATGTGAATCGTTATGGACATTTAAAAATCATGTTGGAGCCTATATGGATGATGGGCTAGTCACTGATGACTTCTTGAGTGAGACATTTGGTATTGACACATAGGTAAATTATAAATACAATAATCTAATTTGATCACATTGCATATGTATAATGAATGACTAATAAATTAGCATGTCTTGACATTGTTCAAAATTTAGGGTAAGAGTGTTGATGGCCCTAGTATATATTCCCCAACCCTATTTTTCATCTCATCCCCCAATCTTTCTCTCTCTCACTTCCTCCCTCATTCTCTCCATATCCCAACCTCTCCCATCCTCTATCTCTCCCTCTTTCTCCCCCTCCCTCCCTCCCTATCACACCCTCTCTCTCTCTCTCTCTCTCTCTCTCTCTCTCTCTCTCTCTCTCTCTCCCCTCCCTATCTCCCTATCTATTTCCTACTCTCTCTTACTCTCTCACTATACCTTAATCCCTCTCTCTTTGCATCCTATCACATGCTCTTTCCCCATTCCCTTTTCTCTCTCTAGCCTTCTCTCTTCATCTTCTCACTCACTTTACATCCTATCCCCTGCTTTCTACCTTCTCTCCCTCTCTACCTCTCTCCTTCCCTCTCTCCCTATCTGTCCTATTTATTTAAATACAAGGATTACAAAGTGTGTGCACACCATAGCAGCTACATGTTGTTTAAACCTTGATTTTAAAAGGTTTTGAAAAGTGTGCATGCACTATAGTGCATACGCACTATTGTAGGCACAAACTATATAAAGAATTGGATACCACCAAGACTCAGGATTGGAATTGTCTTGGGGATCCAACCCAAATTTTATGAGTCTCTAAATTGGTCTAATACATATTTTGTAGAAAACATACACAAAATGTTTTATTTTTCTTTAGTTCTCTCCTTCAAGTTTCCCCATGGTTGACCGTTGATAAAATTAGGTTACATGATATTGTAGATCTCTACGTTAGCTATATAAACATATAATTTATTTTGAATTCTTAATATTTCAAGGCTTTCAAATATAATTTTTTTTGAATAAATATAAATTTTCTCTCAAAAACAAACATGTAATAATTTGGATGTAGATTTTAGATCATTCTTCAAATTTAGCAACAACTTAGTTTTTTAAAAACTAGAATCCATTCTACATACTTTGAAAAAAAGAAATTTTAATTTTGGATTAGTTTTCAATAATTTCTAGGGGGAGCACATAGATATTTGACATTTTTGGAATGTGTCTAATTAAAAATTTAATAAAAAAAATACACATTATAAAATTACCCAAAAAGTTTGGGATAAACTACATGGTGTCAACTAACTTTTGACTAGAGTAATTAAATAATTTTAAAGAAAAATTTAAAATTTTGGGTGGGCCACTCTTTGCACTATGTTATGTTTTTTTCAAACAAAATAGTACCACTTTCTATGACCCCCTTTTTTGAGGACCTATCAAACTAATTCTACTTTTTTTCATCATATCTTAAAATTTTGAGCATAACTATCTTCAAATTGTTGTCGATGTTGAAAAATTGTTGATTTCAAAAGAAAAAAGTGGCCACTTATACCAACCTTTTGGCATCACAACTTTGTACACTTACCCATAGATTTACTTTTACAATGAGGATATACCAAATGCTTGGTCATTGTAGAGATTATTACCCATTCCCTGCAAAATACTTCCAACTATTTTGCTAGATTAGGGTTATGTGAATCCAGAACATTCCAAAATATCAAAAGAACCATGTTTTGGAACTTCATCTAGAGGCTCTCACTATATTTGTTACTTGTGATTATAATGTTTATCTTTCTATTATATTTTTTATCATTGGAACTTGAAAAGTATTTAGCTTTGCTAAATGACTGATTATTGTTCGGAGAGATTTCTCGATGCCCTTCACACCTAGATCTTTTAAGACTCTTTGATTGGCCTTGACTATGATTATGATTGGGAAATTCCCTCCCATGTGGAGGTATACATGTCTTAGTAGATGCATTGTTATCCAAATGAATTTGGTGGACTCCAAGATTTGAATGGAAGGGTTTACTGATTGATCATGCCCTTGGATAAACTCTATTTTTACCTAATGGAACTGTGTTGGATTTTGAAAAATATTTAGGGTAGTGACTATTGTTAATATTTGATCTAGGTAATTTTTGATAAAGGTTTACACAATTATTTTTTCTAGTGATAGTTATCCATTCTTCTTTATTTTACTCAATTTTTGTGGCCATTGTCATTATAGATTTCCTTATTTTGATCATTTTCCTTGAGTTGGAAGTACATGTTTTTCTTTTTCCCTTAAAAATTTTGTAGAAATAAATATTTCTATGAATTGGATGGATCTTTCCATGATTTCTTGAAGAATTTAGTCCTCAAAATGTATTCCTAATGCTTCTTTATAGATGGTGGGTTTGAATAATTATTGGAGATTTAGATGCTATATGATTCTTGATTAGGTCATTGGTATTTTCCTTGCCTGTTGGATCTTATTTTTTGATATTTTGTAGAATATTGAATTGATTGGAGGTGGACAGATGTAGATATCATATATTTTGTTTTATCATATTTTTCAAGTATGAAACTGACAATGCTAAAAGCAGAGCCTTCATATAATTGATCATTATTGCTAATATTCATTATTGGTGCTTTTATTCAATCATTCATTATTTTTAATAAGCAAATTTTTTCTTAGTCTTGTACCTTCATAATCTTCAAGGTTATTCCAAGGATTATTATAGAATAACTCTAAAAAGTTCTTTTGTGCCAAGATAATTGGCATTTTTATTCAGACACAAATCCCTTCAAAATCAAAATGTAAGAATGGTCCATATGCTAATGGAAAATTATGGTGATGTATGTTCCAAATCAAAAAATGCAAGCAACAACATGGACCTCTTCTCAAAAAAGTTCTCTTTAGAAAAAGTACTTATTGAGAAAGACAAGTTGTACACTTCAAGTTACTCTTGCCAAAAATATTGAATTTTCTATCAGGGTTACTTTCCTAAAAATTGAAACCCACATGTTGATATTTTATTTTGTGTTGTTCAATGATCTATCATTAGTTTTGAGCACTTGGCAAACATAGTGGATGGAATTTCTTTGACCAGATGGTTATAAAAAAGTGAACTAGATAATAGCCTACTCAAATCCCCATGAATGACACCATTAATGTCAAAAATAAATCAAAACCCTTAAAATTTTGCGTGGTAGAAAATAATGTCGAGTAACAGTTTTGCTTGACACAAGAGGGTGTTGAGTGACAAGAAGATGGTGTTGAGTTATTTGGTGCATAAAGAAGTTGAGTTATCTTAGAATAAACGAAAACTCAATACAGTGTATGTCAATTGAGCTCGATCATCATTGCAAGGTGGAACTCAATCAACAGAAGGAACTGAGTAAACTTGGTAAGAATTGCAGAGAGAAATTTGGTGGACTTGGTAAAGACAACAAGTCTTACATAAACCAAGTGATCTTTTAATAGACGTCTTTTTGAAAAATTTCCACCATTAAAACATAGAGAGAATAACAATTAAGCTTCCAAGTATGAACTTCTCATATACAAAGTACCATGCAATAAGAAATGGAGAGGAGACAACAAAGATTTTTATGCCTGCTTGCTTGCTTTCTATTCAACTAGGTTAAACTATTACAAAATATTAGATCATATGGCTTCGACCAAAAAATAATAGAAACTTAAAACTAATAAAACTAAACTCAAACATAGAATTACAATACTAAAGGTTGCATACAATGAGCTTGGAGCAATCACTTCTTCACAAGATGAAACAATACAAACTCACAGAGAACAAGGTGGTCAAAATTTTTGTTTTTGTAAACATTGTCTTCTTCATAAACCTTCCTTCTATTTTCTAACATCTAACTTGATATATTGATCATCTTCCTTCTCTACTCTATGCTCTACTCTACACTTTTCTTATGCTCTCTGATTTTTGCTTGTCTAATTGAGTGAAACTAAGTCATTCCCTTTTTGTCTTACTTCCAAATGTTTCCCTCTCTTTTCAAATTTCAAAATCACCTACCGAGTTAATGAGGGTCAAGCAAGTGGGTGAGTGTTTCGCTCCAGGGGCAACTAACCAACCACATTAAATTTTTGACACTTCTCCTTTGTTCTCAGCCAAACAAAACAATGATCACTCATGATCCAAATCAACTACTACAAGACTCTCTCTTAGGTGTAAAAATTTTCCAATGCCTAAATTCTTAGTAAATATGTCTGCTAGCTACTGCTTAGACTTACAAAATTTCATCTTGATATCCCCATTCTCCACCAACTCCCTAATGAAGTGATATATGATCTCTATATGCTTGCTTCTCCCATGGAAGACTTGATTTTTAGATAGTGCAATTGAAGAGATGTTGTCACAAAATATTGTGGTTCCATCCTCTTGCCTTTCATTCAAATCTATCAAGGTAATCCTTAACCAAATAGCTTGACATGATGTTGTATTCACTACTATGTATTCAACCTCTGTTGTAGATCGAGAAATAATAGGTTGTTTCTTAGATGCCTATGATATTGTGCTTGATCTCATATGAAACATGCACTACGAAGTGGTGTTCCTATCATCTAAACTTCTAGCCCAATCACTATCTATGTAACCAACCAACTTAAAATCATTATCTATAGTATACAAAATCCCAAATTCCTTGGTATTATTCACATACGTTAGGATCCTTTTTTTCACTTGCCAATGGGAATCACTTGGTGTTTCTATCTAGAAATCAGAATTATTGCATGCATCATGTCAGACCAAGTTGTTTTCAAATACATCAAACTTCTAACCATACTCTTGTATAGCATTGGATTCACACTTTTGTTTCAATATTCCTTGCTAAACTTCAGATCTATTGCTATTGGTGTTGGGGACATCTTACTATTCTACATTTTGAATCTCTCCAAGATCTACCTTGCATATTTTTCTTGAGATATGAAGATGCCATCATGCATTTCTTTAACTTCTATGCCTAGAAATTACTTCAAGAGACCTAGATCTATTATTTCAAATTTATTATTCATGGCCTCTTTGAACTCACCAATTAGGAAATCATAATTTCTAGTGAAGATTAAGTTATCAACATACAATACAATAATCAACACTTTACCATTTTTTTCCTTAATTGAGAGAGTAGGCTCACCATTTCTTTTGCTAAAGACATTTCTCATTAAATATGAGTCAATTCTTTTGTACCATGCCCTTGGAGCTTGCTTGACCCCATATAGATTTTTCTTCAATCTATACATCGTGTGTTCTTTGCATGATACTTCATAACCAAGTGGCTACTCCACATAAATGTCTTCCTTCAATACACTATTCAAGAAGGTGGACTTCACATCCATTTTACATACCTTCCATTTGTATTGGGCTGCAATTTCTATGAAAGCGTGCATGGTCTCCATTCTTGCAACCGGGGTATATGTCTCATCATAATCTCTACCATATTGTTGCTTGTACCCATGGACCACTAAACATGCCTTATGCCTATCTATTTTTCCTTTAGCAATACACTTGGTATTGTACATTCATTTCACTTCAATAACTTGCTTCTTCGGAGGCAATGTAGTTAACTCTCATGTCTCATTTCTTTCAACAGCGTCTATTTCCTCATTTATGGCATTCCGCCATTTCTTTTCATTCATAGATTCCTTTTAAAAAATTGGATTATTGTGAGAAAATAATGGAAAATTTATACTCTTGTCATAATCTTCCTCATAAGTTTCTTTTTGGTTTATCTTCCTTAGACTTTTAGTCATTCTTGGCAATAGGGAGGTGAGAGTGATATTCAAATTTTTAGTAATACTACTGCTACTATTTTGCATACTAGCTCAGGGCCATCTTGAAGTACTTGGAGTTGTTTCTCGGCATGTAAGGGGTTACTTTCCTTTCTCCTTTTGTCTTCAATCCATGTTTGCTACTCCAACTTCTTGCTGATCACCAATGTCATCTTCTTCCTCATCAATAGTAGGCACTTTACTTCAAGTGCTTGAGGTTCATCTACTCAGCCATCCCATGGCTGATTTTCAAGAAACTCCACATCTCTTGAAATGATGATCTTCTTGGTGATAGGATCATACAATCCATGGGCCTTTAATTCCAAGCTATAACCCATGAAGATACACTTCAAACCCTTTTTATCTAGCTTCTACCTTTGTTCCTTAGGCAAATGTGCATATACAACATATCCAAACACCCTCAAGTGATCAACTATCCATCTATTCCTTGATGAAGCCTCAAGAGGAATCTTGTCATGAATTGACTTTGTGGGATTCCTATTCATCAAATATACTATTTTTGCTACAGATTCTCCCCAATATTCAGTTGGGACACCTTTTTATTTCATCATGCTTCTGGCCATTTCAATAATGGTCCTATTCTTCCTCTCAGCTACTCTATTTTATTGCGAGTATAAGTGGTTGTAAGATCTTTCTTGATGTCATTTTGCCTAAAAACATTTACAAACAAATTGGAGACATACTCCCCTCCTCTATCTGGTCTAAGGACTTTTAAATATTGTCCACATTCCTTTTCAGCTAGGGCTTTAAATTCAACAAATTTGTCAAATGCCTCATATTTGTTCTTTAAAAAATACACCCATGTATTACAACTAAAATCATCTATAAATGTCATAAAATAAGTATTCCCCCAATAGAAGTAGTTTCCATAGGGCCTACTAAATCAGAATGCGCCAACTCTAATGGTGCTCTAGCCCTTCTATAATTTATAGAATTAAAGGGAAGCCTATGTTTCTTACCCAAAATGAAAGCCACACACTTCTCATATGAATCTAATATGCTTGGCAAAGGATCTATCATTCTTTTCTTAGACAAAAATTTAAACTAACGAGGCCAAGATGTCCATAATTGAGATGCTAAAGCTTGGAGGGTCCTTCAATCATTCTCCTAAGAGTTGATTGCTAATTTACTATTGTATATGCATGTTGGGGAGGTGTAAGATTGACATGAGAAGAGAAGCATGTCTCTATCCTCAAAGGGAACATTTGGTTCTTTATCATTTGGACTACTACAAGTAATCTATTACTCCTATCCTTCCCATGGATGACACACTTGTCATTTTCAATCACCACCTTGTATCCATTTTGAATGAGTTGTCCAACAATAATCAAGTTTTCCTTCTTACTAGAGGAAAATTATATACTTTGTATCTCTTTCTTCTCACCTTGCTTGGTACGAACCATGATAGATCTTTTTCCCAATTATGGGAGTAGTTCCATTATTTCCCATCTTAATTTCAGACATAAAATTCTTGTCAATAAAAGAAAATAAATTTTCATTACCACTGATGTGGTTTATACAACTACTCTCTAGGTTCCATATCTCAGGGCTATCTTCTTCACTAATGTTCACTAAATTTGGACCTAATTTTTGACCAATTTTGGTCAAAATTGCAACCCAAGTTCGTTGCTATTTTTGTCATCAAAATTTTGACCAAATTATAGGTTGGTCAAAATTTTGACAAATATATTCATCAAAATGTTTTTGTTTCTATTGATTTGATGGACTTGGGTCAAAATTTTGACCGAAATTGGTCAAAAATTGGGTCCAAATTTACTAGTGGTTACACATGATGAATGTTGTGAGATTGTTTGCATTTCACATGTTCACATCAACCACATTAGCATTCTACCTTTACTAATCACCCTACTTCTTCTAGAATTTACTAGCTTACTACCCGTACTTATGACTGTAGTAGCATTCAACATTGCTCTTATTTGAGTTATATTTCTTCGTACCTCCTTTAGAGCTATTTTGAGAGGTGATTGCTCCCTCTTGGTTGCTTTCTCATCTTGAGAATTTTGCACAAGCATTCATTTGACCACTCCTTCCATGACCTCTAATTCTTGAGCCTCTACTAGAGTCATTTCTTCCTCTCACCCTACATCTTGAGATCTCTTGAGCTTTAAAAGACTATTCTTGGGAAATTGTTGTTGATTTGTTAATTTGATGCTCATGGGTATGAAGAGTTCCCATCAACTCATCCATGGTCAATGTGGTGAGGTCCTTTTCTTCCTCAATGGTCATTATAATATTGTCATATTTATGAGGTAAACTCCTCAATATCTTTTCCACAATCCTTTGCTCTTGATAATCTTCTTCATTTTATTTGACTTGGTTTATCAAAGTAGAGATCCATGAGCTGAACTCTGCAATAGGTTCAATGTCCTTCGTCTACAAGTTCTCAAATTCCCTTATAATCATTTGTAGCTTTACTACTCTAACCTTATCAGTCCCCTTGAAGTTTTTCTCAAGGATATCCCATGCTTCCTTTGCATAATTTTCTACTACAATCTTATGAAAGACAAGTCTCCTTGAAGTTTGTCTCAAGGATATCCCATGCTTCCTTTGCATAATTTTCCGCTGCAATCTTAGGGAAGACTATCTTTTTCATTGCTACCTTAATTAGACTTAATGTATTTGCATCCTTTCTCCTTGACTCTTTCAGCCGAGTCTTTTGTGGGTTTGTGAGGGAAAAAGTGCTAGGACTGTAACATCATTGAATTCATTGATCACAAACTCCCACAAATCACTACCTACCATTATCATTTTCATCTTATTTTCCAATGTATCATAGTTTTGTCCATTAAAGGATAATGGCTATTGCCATATATTTCTTGCATCTCCTTCCATGTCAAATATACCTAGAAAAAAATTTCCTAACTCACTATGGATGTGGGGCCTCAAAGTTTTGATACCATATGAAATAGGGTAAACTTTAAGAAAGCCACCTCCAAAAATATATATATATATATTGGTGAATCTTTCATTATTTTGAAAAAAAAAATTATTTCTATTGACAAATCTCTCAATTTTTTATTCTAAATATGATTAATATTGGCGATTATTTTTGAATCATAAACTTTTTTGTATAAAATATTGACAAATCTCAATAATAATAGGAAGTTAATTAATCACCATGGAATATTACAAAAAAAAATTGAATATTTTTTTACCTCATGGAATATTATGAGAATCATTACATATACTTTAAATCAATAGTGAAAAATAAATATTGGTGATATATCCCTAAAGTAACTAATAATTATGATAATTATTGGTCAATTCAATTTAATTTCTCCAATAATATATTATATTTAGGTAACTCAAACCTATTCATGTAACAAATATTGTGGCGAATATTTGAGTTTAAATTTTTTAATAAAATAAATTATTGAGCGATTTTAAATATTCTAGAACTGAATTTTATAAAACTATGGCGATTTAGGTTGTGTCAAATCTTAAATTATTAGCCAAATTACTGGCCAAAAAATTCTAAAATTAGCCAAATTATCAATATTAGCCACTAAATTATACCCTAATCTGAAAAATAAATCATAGCCCTAAAAATTTTACTCAGCAATAGACAATGTCAAGTGATAGTTTTTCTTAGCACAAGAGGGTGTCGAGTGACAAGAAGATGGTTTCAAGTCACTTGACATGTGAAGAAGCTCAGTGATCTTAGAAACAAGGGAAACTTGGTACAATGTATGTCAAGTTAGGTTGGTAGTATGGATGCCAAAGGAGCTTAACAATCGTTGCAATGTGGAGCTTGGTCAACAGAAGGAACTGAGTGAACTTGATAAGGACTATAGAGAGAACTTTTTTGGACTTGAAAAAGACAATATGTCTTACACAAACCAAGTGATGTTGTAACAAACTTATTGTCTAAACATTTCTACCATCAAAACATAAAGAGCATAACAATGAAGCTTCCAGCTATGAACTTGTCAAATACAAAATACCATGCAATAAGAAATGGAGAGGAGACAAAAATGATTTGTATACCTTCTTTCTTACTTTCAATTCAACTAGGTTATACTATTACAAAATATACGAGCATTCAGCTTCAACCAAAAAACACTAGAAATGTCAAACTGATAAAATTAATCTCAAACTTAGACTTAAAGCACTAAAGGCTGCATATAATGAGTGTGGAGCAATCACTGCTTTACAAGATAAAACAAAAAAAAATCACAAAGAACAAGGTATTCAACATCCATGTTGTTGCAAAAGATATCTTCTTCCTAAACCTTCCTTCTATTCTTTTACCTTTAACTTCATCTATTGATCATGTTCCTTCTCTCCTCTATGCTTTTCTCTACACTTTTCTTCTGCTCTCTAATCTCTGTTCGTTTGATTGAAAGAAATAGATTCATTCCCTTTTGTCTTACTGTAAAAATTTTCCCTCTCTTTTCATATTTCAAGCTCATCAATTGAGTTAATGAGGGTTAGGTGGGTAGGTGGGCATTTGGATCCAGGGATAACTAACTAACTGCGCTAAATTTTTAATAGTTAAAATGGTTATGGTAGAAGGTTATGGAAGATTTTTTTTTCATACACCTATTTCAAAGCCAAGTTTTGATAGGAAATCCACTAAAATCTGATTTCATAGGGATTACACAACTAAAATGATAATTAAAAACCCATTCCTCCAATTAGAATTAATGACATAAATATGATTTTTTATGTTCCTCATTTTCATCTCAATATGCTAACAAAGATAGATTGTTGCCTATTTTTAGCATATTTGTTTCCAAATTAGATAAAGACTCATTGACTATTAAAGGATAATTCATTTCCTTATGCAGAAATAATTTGATGTAGAAGTAAATCACTAGTTTTGCTATAATAGAGTTGATTTTTGTAGTTCCTCAAAATATTATCGTTGAATGTAATTTCTAGTATTTCTACCAAGATTATTACTTGTTATTATTTTCTATTCACTGCTTCCATTAAAAATAAATCATTATTATTATTCATTATTATAATTATAATGACTACTAGTATACACATGCTATACAACCCTATCTGTTTCTATATCTATATGTCTCTTTTTAATTATTACACTCTCTATCTAGCTTACTATCCCTACCTTTATATCTTGTTTACTTACATAGACACTCCTTTCTCCCTTCTTTTCTCTATCTTGGCCCTCTCTGTACCTCTATCCATCTCTATCTATATCATAATTTGTCTATTTCTGTTTCATCTATTCCATCTGACTCTCTCTCTATCTGCGATCACCTCATAAAACATTATTATTATATCTCTTCATGTTTTCCCATCCCCTCTCCTTTTACTTTTTCACCACCTCAAACTCCCTTCTTCTTTTTCTCCCCCTTAACATCTCTCTCCTTTATAAACACAAACACACATCCTCTCTCTCCCCATAATTTTATATATGGTTGTCCTTTCACTTCTCTATCTCTCTTAATCTCTATTTCTATAGTTCCAAATGATGTAACAATCAAAGGAAATGCATAAAACAACATGAAATGATCAAGCTATCTAAATTCTTGTAACTATTCATGTGTCCACTTAAGATTATGTAAGAACCCCTTAAATATGTATCCCCATATAAAGTTTTTCGTACATGACTAATGCATCATTAGTCAAGTTAGGGTTGAGGGTTTCCAAAGCAAATAATTCCAAATGAAGTGAAGTGAACTATCAAAATGAATGCACATATAATTAATATGTAAGAGAGTATTATTAACTTCATTTATATAATATAAGACATATTACTATTAAACTTGGTCTTAAAATAACATTTGCACAAAATCATTTTAAAAATATTGTGAATAAAAGATATTAAGAAAACAAGATAACATCAATATTTTTTTCCCATTTGAACAAATGATTTTATAAGATTGTAATACACATATTTTTCTAAATACACTTCCTATATAATGAAGTTGTACATAAACTCTTCACAATATTTACTCTATTCCTAAATCTTTAAAAAAAAAAACAAAAAATATAAGTACAATTTTGTATCCAATTTGTGAAAAAAAGTAATATGTAATTTTTATGTAGAAAGATAAAAATAGTTTTAATTTTCAACATTATACTCAAATTTATTTTTTAAAATCTTTAAAATCTTGATTTTTGAAAGATTAAAAAGATAAAGTAAATTTAGGATTATATAATTATTTAAATAGTATAATAGTTTTCTCCTAATTTTATTTAGAAAATGGAATTGTAAAATATTTGTATGTTTCTTTATGTGAATGATAGAGTTATATCTAGATAGTCAAGACTCATGTTCTTATAGTAATAACTCGTGAGGCTTATAAATGTAAAGAGAAAACTTTTAAACAAGTTATGGGCTTAAGGTGCACATGTTTAATTGAGTAACCGTGTGTTTTCAAAAAAAAAACACATAAAAAGAATTAAGATTTGCACTAAGTGATGGAAATCTATTATCAAGTACTCCATTTCCATAAATATAACTCTTTCTATATAATATGAACCCTATTTCTATTTTCTATTCTCTCTCTTTCACTCCTTTGTTAAATCTCTAGCTTATTGTATTTGGTATGCTAGTATATTATATTGATTTGTGGAAAATTAATTACTAATTTTGTACCAATCATAATCAATTTATCTTTCTTATTGACATATTTCTAAAGTTATTAGAATTATTTATAAATTTAATATATTATACAAAATATTTATCTCAAATATGATTGGTTTAATTGGTTTAGTCTTGTACAAATGACATTAATTAACTTAGCAAAAACCTTAATTGAATTAAATATTATTTGATTAGAATTTATATTAGTATTAGACCTAGTTTATTATTTTTTCTTCTATAATATATAATAATTTATTTATTTTTATCTATAATTATATATTATATAAAACTTTTTAAATCACTTTTCTATTTATTCACATTAATACATTCTTTCTTATATATATAGTTAATAATGTTTCCTTAGATAACTTTTATAAAACATATAAATCTTAGAAAAGATTGACATCTTAGTACAATTTATGTTGAACATTCTTATAGATTAATACTATAGTATAATGTTAAAATGAAATTCAGTTATATGAGTTTGTATCTACATATCTATATTAATATTTAATTATTTAATTAAAAAATAAAATCATTTGAAATATATTATGTTTATAAAATATAATAAAATTATTATAATTAATTTCTATACAAAAAACTTAAAAGTTACTATGTGGCATTTGTTAGTATTTTCTATAGGTCAATTAGAATCTAGTTTAGGCTAAAAACTATTGCAATCACTTTTGATTAAGTAGTGAGTAAACTATTCAACATAACAAATGATTCAAACTTTTTTTAAAAAAAATTTTGCTAGATTTTTATATAATATACAAATAAAATAAAATTCTAAAATATATTAATATTACATTATAAATATTTATTTTGAAAATTATTCAATTTATATTTTATAAATAAGTAAACATTTTCAAATAATACATGTATAATATTTTACTTTAATTTCTTTAAAATTTATTGAGAATTATTTAGAATTTGATAATTATATATATTTTAGATTAAATATTATAATTAATCTTCATAAATCTCATTTAGGTTGTCTCTTTCTTCAGTAACTAGATCAATCTACTCAAGGGCTTCTTCAAGATTTCATTTTATTTGTTCCATATTAATAGGGATCTTACTTAAGCTATTAGGCCTCTTCTGAGTAATTGAACTCTAATGCCAGTTGCTAGAAATAAATAATACATTTGGGTTGCGGGGGGGGGAGGGTGTGGTGCATAAGTATTCTACAAACTTTTTCCCACAACTAAATATTGTTAATTACTTTATAACATGCATATGTTAAAGAAAACCAACAATGCTAAACAATAAATTAATCCATACACAAAGATAACTCATAACACCATATTTTATTAACTATGGAAACCCTAGCCAAGAGAAACCCCTAGTGGGGGTGGTACTCACAAATGATCCACTAACAAAAATAATCCCATTAAGAATATTAACCTTGTTCGGAGTCTATGAAATACATATAGTGTCTCGGTCTTTGTTAGAGGACTATGTCCTATTAAAAGCCCTAACCTTATTAGAATTTTCTTCAACCTTATTAGGAGTTACTTCAACCTTGTTAGCAGTTGCTTCCACACCATGGAGTACTAGATTCACAATCAAGGCTTTGACACTCAAACACAATAGCAACAAGACAAAAACTCCATCTAACCATTTAAAACATAGCAGTAAATAAATGTACTGAAAGCAACATCACAATGTACAAAAATAAAAAAAACTCATGTGCGGTTCCTCCCAACCATAATAGCATCATGATACCTCAAAGGCCCTAGCCATCCCCCATGTGTAACATCCAAAGCTACCAACTAGATAGTCAAAGCTGTCTTATGAGAACATCACTACTAAAGTGTAATAATATCATAAGAACAAGGAAATATAATAAGCTAAATGAATAAGCAATAGATACTCCAACTAATTAAATCACATCATCTAGTCATATGCTAAACATCATAATACAACAATGTGTCAAATTTACTAACATCATCTAGACATGATATCTAACCATTTTAATGAAAGCATAAATCACAAGGGAGTGCATACTCAGAATAAATTGAAATACCAAGTGAAAATCAAGCACTAGTTACATTGGAACAATAGAACATCTCTGTACATTGGTCCCTAATAGTGGTATAGGTAGCTACACCTCCCAATCATGTGAAACTCATAGGTCCACTCTTGTCATGTTGATGGAGATAATAATCCAACCACAAATAGTTATAAAACAACATCCACAGCTAACACTCACATACTCACACTAGACAATAATGATGACTAAAACCAAGATCATGAGACAATGAAATTACAATAGATCTTAGTCAAACATTCAATAGATAAATATATAGGGGCTAACAACATGGAGTGTCACTTGGCATCAGATAGCCCAAGGTAGAATTGGTAGGTCAAACTTCCCAATGGAAGGAGCAAAATCTAGAATCTTTTATTATCTTAGTTTTATTACCACCCAATATTTATTTTAATCATCACTTATTTAAAACTTCCTCTTCCAACCATCAGGGCACAATGATCACTAGGTTGTGAGATAAAAGCCCCCTCCATGGTACTACCCTACCCATGCTCATCCAACAATGAGTTCCCATAGTAATGCACTTTCCCAACCCAATCCCAAATGATCATAATGCCCAAAATACCACAAAAGATCGAGCCTCGCAAGTCACTTGACAAATGTATGTACCTATGCTTGTGTGTGGCACACTACCATCATGAAGATCATAACCCAAGGACTAGATGAGAACACAAGAAAAACTAACACTCGATCGAATACAAGCATAGGAGGATAGATTCTGCATGAATCCCAAAGAACAATAAAACTATACATCATGAAATCACTCAACTGACCTCAATCCACGGGTATGGACTCTACATGAATCCTAATGATGTAATAAAACCAAACATCATGAACTCACTCAACCAACCTCAATTTGGGAGTATGGATTCTACACGAATTCCAATGATGCAACAAGACCAAACATCATGAACTCACTCAACTAGCCTCAATTTGAGTGTATGGATTCTACATGAATCCTAGTGTCCATGAAATAATAAGGGTCCAAAAGAAACAATAACACCAAGTATAAAATCACTCAACCAAACACAAAGTCAAGGGTATAGATGTAGTACACATCTCAATGCAACATTGAAGTGCAACAATGGTCTAAATGACATCTTATGGATAATCCAAGTCTATGATTAGCATCATACCAAGAAAACCCTAGAAAACTAGGTGCCATGCAAATTGAGGCAAAAATCTCAGAAAACCCAACATTGACAAAAATCAACAAAAATAAAACCCATTCACCCCAAGGATCAATAAGACACAAAAATCCAATAAAATTTAGGGTCAGACATTGTATGCAAAAATGGCCAGCATAATTATGTGAAACCTCAAACCCTCATCCCAAAAATTAGGGAAATTCTCATACCTACCCAACCAAGTAGAGCTAGCATACAAAAAAAGTAGGGAACACTAGTTCTTAACTCCTAACAAATGGCTGCAAAAGGAAAATGTTGAAACATAGCATTGAAACATTAAAATAGGAGAGCCCTACCACATAGCTAAAAGGCCAAAATGAGAATCTGAACCATAAAATAAAAATCTCAAAGAAGTAGCCAAAAATCGTGACAATCCAAGGTTTGCTCAAGCTAGATCCAACGAGACTGATCTCGAAATAATCCCACACTCATGACTCCCACAATGTACAAAACAATAATTCCTCACTCTCAAAATTTCTAATTCAAAAGTGAGAAGTGAGGAACTAATTTTTTTTGGATACTTATTCAGTTTTCAACTGAATAATGGATTAGGGTAACCAACCAGGCAACTCGATTAATCCTTGAATCAACCCAAATGAAATAGGCTATTCCAAATAATTGGAATTCATTTATGGAAAATATTTCATACATTAAAATTAATTAAAATAAATCTAAAAAACCTAAAAACTGAAATTAGAGAATCCTTAACAATTTCACAACAATGCAAACCTCTAAATGCACATACACACTTACTGGTCTAATCACATAATGCAAATGAGTCTGGATTCATCAAATCACTAGAAGGTTTAATTTAAACATTTAAATAAGATACGTTGAACACACAAGGATGACATTGGTAAAGATGAATAGTTGAATCACTAACTCCATATGCCACTACTAGTGATACAAATCCTGCACACCAAACAACACTATCAACTATAATTTCCTATAATAACATAGTAGAAGAATAAATGCATTAAATAACCTAATTTAACCATTTATATAATTATAATGAAATAATTTATTTACATCACTCACTTTCACATAAAGCATCACAAAGCACTTGAATGAAGTAAATAACCATATCATTAAATCCACATCTAACATAATCAGAGATCTGTCTAAATACTGGATAACCAAATATCATCATAAAACATTCTATCATCTCAAAAGAAAGCATCATCATGTAGATATGATCAACTAAACATCACAAAAATCTAACATGGACAATTCATTTCTAATTATTTAATCATTTAATAATGGTTGTTTAAACAACATGAAAAGGCACTTAAAATACATAAGTGAAGACATTCATATACATGACTAACCACTTCTATAGGAACCTAGTCCAATGTACCAAGATAATTGTTAGAGTTTTAAGTCACTCTACAACACCCCTGGGATCAAATGAAAGGGCAAGATAACTTCCACAAGAGATTGGCAAGACAATTGCATGGAGATGCAAGAATGGTATTATTGATAATGGACTTGATTGACATCCAATGGATTGATTTGAAATGTACATAATAGGCCTCCTTACATAGGAGAGGTGATAAGAGACAATCATAAGGAGAAGATATGATATCACCCACACTAGGTGAAATCACATTTCCACCAAAGGTGGATCATCCTCCATTATACAATGAGGTATGTGTAATGATGAGGATGATAATGTGATAAAGTCACTAAAGGTGGAATGAGATAATAATGATGACCACTTAGAGTGAAATTCTCTTACACCATGTGTTTAATTGAGGTGTAAACTCCTAAGTGTTTGAATCACAAACTAATATGCAATGCATTATCATAAGTAAGCTTAATTAACTATAATTAGTAAATATTTAATTACACCAACACCCCCCTTAAGTGAAACTTGGGGGAATGCACTTAAAATTACACTGCAAGATGGGTCCTAGCTACAAGGCCATTTTGGGTACCCATGTACAATATGCAAAGCAATACATGAAATGTAATCTCTCATAAAGTACAGAAAGAGGGAAAATATCTTGGGAAAAATCCTCCTCCAAAAAGAGTGGTGAAAACAAGATGCATGGATGGATGTAGTACTCAAGACCCCCAAAAATTGCATACATCATATATACAAAGAATGATCCCCCATAGTAAGGAAACAAGGAAACATGATATCCCCCCCATAATAAAGAAGCTCCAATGTAGATGAAGAGTACTTGCAAACAAGAGATAATCCAATGCCTACAAGAAACATGTCTCTCCATAGGAAGAGATAAATACATCAAATGATGAAGAAGCCACTCCATGTAAAAAATGAGGAAGGAGGAAGAAGGTCTCCAAGTATGCATCTTTAAAGACTATATAGCTATCTCCAAGCTCAAAGATTCTGTCACACTATCAAGCTAACTTATGAGATGTGAAAAAATAAGAGAACATGAAAATTTGGGAAATCCAATCTCCAAAGAAGGTGAAGAAGTATCTCGAAGAGAAACCTCCTCAGATGTATTAACCAAATCTATATTATGAGACTCATCTAAAAGAGCATCTATGAATTCATCCCACACTACAAGATCTAAAGCATGGAGGAGTAGGAAGTTCAACACTTGTATCAAGAAAAAAATGATTCAAGTGTCCAATGTTCTACTCACATGAATTATTCACCCTTGATAAAGTGTTAGATACATATGAATATCATCATCATTATGAAAAAATGTGCAAAAGAATATAAGCATGATGTATGATCAACGACTCCCATAGCTATGACATCTCTAGTCTCCATGTCCCTAATATAGACATAATTAAGATTGAACTAAAAAATTTTACCTTGTGCCCTATGAGTAATTTGGTAAATGGAAAGGAGATTAGTGGTCAAGGATGGTACACAAAGAAAATCATTAAATGTACTCTCTCCCATAGGAATAGAACCTCTACCACAAACCTTCATGTATGTATTATTTCCCATCAATATAGGTGGAGAAGTACAAGGCTTAATATAATAAAACACATCCATAGAAGATGCCATATGATGTGATATACCTAAATAAAGAAGCTATTTACCTTGCTCAGGATGTGTGGAAGCAATGAATGCTTGTCCTTTACCTTTGGATGATGACGTCAATGTAGAAGTAGCCACTACCTGATATTGAGAAGAAGGAGAAGACACAGATGAGGGCAACTAGATATTGTTCTTTTGAAGAATGTGAGTGAGCTCATCAATCTTCTTATGGAAGCATTTATGCTCATCATGTCCTAACTTTTTGCAATAAGAAAATTTATTTCTTTTTCTTCTATAGGATTCCTTTCTTGAAGAGGTCTTTGGATTCAATATTATGTTGTGAAGGAGAGTCATCACCTTTGTCATGTTGCTTAGGATCCTTGTGTTGTTTGTTTCACTTTCCTTTAGAATGTTGGATATAATTGATTAACTATGTGTTGTCTTTGATGTTACACAAATGTCATATCATTATCAGTCAGTATATTTCAAGCTCACTCAGGTAGTAAAGATAGTTTTCTATGTGCACCAAGCATTCTTGAGTTTGCCTAGTTTAGAAGGCAGTGTCTATTGAGTTCACTTAGGCATCAAAGGAAAATATGCAGAAGATGAGTGTTAAATGAGCTTACTTGGTTAATAAGGAAAAGTTGGATGGAACTAGTTCTAATTGGCTCACTCAGTTGCCAAATGATTTTTGCAAGTTTGCAGTGTAAATTAAGCTTTTTTTGGTTACCAAAGGAAATTATATTTGAGTTAGTTTCTACTGAACTAGGTTAGCTAATGAAGGATTTTCTTATTTTAGCATAGTAAGATTAATTTATTTATCTATTGATTCTAGCCGACTATGGTGATGAATATTAATTATTCTAAGTTGTATTTGAGCCAACTTGATAAAGTGGAAGATATAAATATAAGGTCAAGTTGTGATTTCAAAGAGTGTGAAAAGCATGAAGATGTTATTGAAGATTTAATGATGAGAAGAGGAAGAAAATTTAAAGGATAAGTAGAGTATTTTTGTGAAGTAGAAAAGCCATATTCAATCAAGAAGGATCAAGTACAAGTTAGAATAGAGATCTGTAATTAGCAAATCCATTTCATTCAAATCACGTCATCTCATTGTTACTCTCTAACCTTTGTAGCAATGATCTAAATCTCTTAATACAGTTGGCTTAACAACTATTTTCAAATTCTCTAACAAGGTGGTAGTTCTATTGAATTTTCTCAAGACCTCTAACAAATACACTTCTAATAGGGTGATTAAATCCTTCAACAGGGTTGGCTCCTAACAGGGCTCACTTCAGAAGAGTGAAAAATAGTAACTAGTTGCAATTGGTAGTTTTTCTCAAATTGGGTTTTCACATTAAATCTTGGTGTCAAATGTGTCCAAGCTATTTTATTTTATGTGTTTTTAGTAAATTTAAATTAGTGGTAATAATAGATAACATCTAAATTTTATATGCCGAGCACTTACCAAGTTATAGCATTTTGTATGTGTTTACCGAGCTTTAGCAATATTCAGTTTTTAGTTTGCCTTTTGTACTAACATCTAAGAAATCTAGGATTTATTTTAGTAGTAACTAATTCACCCCTCCCCTCCTAGTTACTCCTCTTATATTTCCAAAAATTGGTATCAAAGCTTTTGGTGATTACAGAGAAGATTTCAAGGACCTAAGCTAAAGATTAGGATGTCTTACAAAAGAGAAATCCTGAAGCTGAACATAGATAATTTTGTAGCATCAAAAGGAATCATGAGGTTACAATTGGCTACTATCAATGATTTAGGTTTCAAATATCTTGATGCTAAATACAAAACTCCCACTGGAACATTATCTTTTGAAGTTTTTGCTGAAAAGAAGAATCATAATGTCATGATGATTGATATTGCATTTGCTCTCGATTATGCTAAATTTGATGAGGTAAAGGATTGCCAAACTACTCATGTAATGTGGACCAAAATGAAAGATATCTATGGAGGAGATGGCACTATAAGAAGAACCAAAGTAGAAATCCTTAGAGGATATTTTGACAAAATGAGAATAAGAGAAGATGAAAACATTGCAAAATATGTGGAAAGGATCAAGGCCAATGTAAGTGCAATAAAGACATCTAAAGGAGACATTGAAGAAAAAATAGTTGTAAGCAAGGTACTTAGAACTCTTATTCCTATTTATACAATGAGAATATCTACTATTCAAGAAATGAGATGTGATCCAAATAATTAAATATCTTTGGATGCTTTAGTTGGAAGACTGATAGCTTTTGAGTTAGATAACTTTTATAACTATGTTCCTAGCTCAAAAGTTATTGAATCTACTTTTAAAGATAAAATCTTACTCAAAGAAAAGGGTAAGAAATCAAAGTCTGGTCAATTAGGAAGTCAAGAAGAAGGAACATTAGAAAAAAATTTAGAAAGTGATCTTGAAGTTTTTGAAGCCCTACTTGCTAGAAAGTATTCCAAATGCAGAGGAAAGTACAAAGGTAAAGTTCCTTTGATCCCCTTTTCTTGTGAAGAAGTTGGTCATGTTGCTACTAGGTGTCCAAATAAGAAAACCAAGGATGAAAAGAAAAGAAATAAGCATAAAGGAAAGAAGGACTCCAAGAACTGCAAGGATGGAGGTAATAAATCTTGTTTTATAGCTAAAGATTCTAATAACAGTGAAGATGAAATGGTATATATTACTATAAAAGATGAATCTAATAATGGAGGAGATAATATTGATTATTGATTGTGGTGTTGCTCATATCATATGACTGGTGACAAAAAAATATTTTAGCATGTGAAATTTTATGATGGAGGTAGTGTGAGATTTGGGAACAATGAACTTTATAAAATAAAAGGAAAAAGATGCATTTCATTGACTAAATAACTTGTGCGTGACAATGCTTATTGGGTTGAAGGACTAAAACATAATCGAATGAGTGTGGCATAGTTGAATAACATTGGATTCAAGGAAGAATTCATGAATGGATAGGCCAAACTACTAGACAGAAAAGGAAATCTGATTGGACTTGACAAGAAAACAAAAGGTAATCTATTGTATCTTGATCTCAGTGATTGTTCATGTTTTATTGCTCAAGTAGAGGAAAGCTGGTTATGGCACAAAAGGCTATGTCATGTAATTTTTTATAATCTAGTTAAGATAAGAAAATATAAAAGGGTACGAGGTATTCCTAGTTTGAAGAAACCTGACATGGGTCTATGCAAAATTGGTAAGATGGAAAATACTAGTTTCAATAGAAAAAAAAACTATTAGTTAAAAGAAGTCTTGGAAATTATTCATACAGATTTATGTGGACCTATTGGAATAGAAAGCTATAGTGGAGAAAAAAAATTCATTCTTTTTATTGATGACTATTCTAGAATGATGAAAGTAATGTATGTAAAAGAAAAATAGGAAATCTTTAAAAAATTCAAATGGTATCTAAAAAGAGTAGAAAAGGAAACTGGAAAGAGGTTGAAATTATTAAGATCAAAAAGAGGTGGTGAATTCATCTCCAATAAATTCAATGATTTTTGCATTGAAAGAGGAATTAGAAGACAAGTATCAGCCCCTGGTACATCACAACAAAATGGTATAGTCGAAAGAAGAAACATATCTATCATGGATTGTGCAACAACCCTAATGATTGAAACAAAGGTTTTTCTAAAATACTAGAAGGAAGCTATCAACACTATAGTTCATACCTTGAACAAAGTGCAGTTGAAGAAAGTTTTAAAGAAAACACTTTATCAGCTATGATATGGCTACAAACCCAATGTGACTTACTTGAATGTATTTGGCAGAAAATGTTATATCTTAAAAGAATCTAGAAAAGGAAAAATTGATGTAAAAGGTGATGAAGGAATATTTCTAGGATATTCTTGTAGAAGTAAAGCATACAAATGTTTGAATTTATCCACTCATAAAATTATAGAAAGTGCACATGTTACAATTGATGAGTTTGCCAAAAAGAGTGAAGAAGAAAGCAACAAGGAACCAAAAAATTACAGAAGATTTTTTTACTATGAACTTGATACCATGCCAAATCTATCTAAAAGAAAGGAAGTTTCATCTCTCGAGTCCCCAAAATTTCCAATAGTTACTGAGTTGTAGATAGTGCAACCCAAACTACAATCTAAAGGACTTGAGTCACAATCAGAGGCTATCAAGCTAGTTCAAACTAAGCTTAATGGACTCAAGTCACAAATAGAAGGATCCAAGATTGAAACTAAAATTCAAGATGAAGATGGTGGAGCTCATTCAAAGCCCAAAGAGCCTATGTTAGCAAGATATGTTAGAAGGCATCATGCACTGGAACAAATCATTGGAGACAAATCTGATGGAATAATGATAAGAAGAAAATTATAAGGTACATGTTTACTTCCTGAATTTAAACCTAGAAATCTTAAAGATGCTCTAGAAAATGAAAGTTAGATTGAAGCAATGAATAAATAGATAGAACAGATAGAAAAGAAAAAAACTTGGACTCTTGTTCCTAGACCCAAGAATAAAAATGTAATTGGTATAAAGTGGGTATTTAGAAATAAGTTGAATGAAGATTGAAAAGTTTCAAGAAACAAAGCAAGATTGGTGTGCAAAGGTTATTCTTAAGAAGAAGGTATAGACTATGGTGAGACTTTTACTCTTGTGACAAGACTAGAAGATGTTAGAACTTTGCTAGCATATGCCACACATAAAGGATTTAAAGTATATCAAATGGATGTCAAATGTACATTGTTGAATGAAATTCTTGATGAAGAAGTTTACATTGAACAACCAGAAGGTTTTGTAGATCCTAACAAAAGAGAAATGGTTTGCAAGTTACACATAGCATTATATGGTCTCAAGAAAGCTCCCAAAGCTTGGTATGAAAAACTTCATAATTACTTGATACATAATGGCTTTCAGAGGATAAATGATAATAGTAGTTTGTATATCAAGGAAGGATTAGACAAGAAGATTATGTTGGCAAAAATATTTGTTGATGGTACTCTATTTATAGGAAATTATGATTTATGCAAAGCATTTTCAGAAGAAATGAGTAAAGAATTTGAGATGTCCATGTTTAGTGAACTAAAATTCTTTGTTAGATTACAAATTTAGTAGAAAAAAATCCATATCTATATCACTCAATCTAAGTATATCAAGGAGATACTAAAGAAATTTGGAATAGAAGAATCAAGACCAATTGGAACCCCCATGTCTACTGGACATAAGCTCTCTAAAAATGATGATTCCAAAGAAGTAGATCAAACCACATATAGATCAATGATTGGAAAATTGTAGTATGTAGTATAGACAAGGCTTGATATTGCTCTAGCAGTTGGAATAGTGGAAAAATTCTTAGCAAATCCTAATGAAAATCACATGATGGCAATCAAGACAATCATGAGATATCTAAAAGGTACTAAAGACTATGGTTTATGGTATAAACCTAGAGGTAATTTGGACTTGAAAGTATTTATTGATGCCGATTAGGTAGGAAGTATTGATGATAGAAAAAGCACTAGTGGTGGAGCATTCTTTCTTGGTAAAATACCAGTGTCTTTGAAAAGCAAGAAGCAAAATTGTACATCTCAATCCACAGTAGAGGCATAATATGTAGCAATAGCAGTTAATTGTTCTAACATTGTTTGGTTCAAACAATTGTTGGAAGGAATGATGATAGAGATTTAGGATCCAATAGTCATATATTGTGATAACACCAGTACAATCAACATATCAAAAAACCTAGTAATGCATACTAAAACAAAGCACATTGCAATAAAAGATCATTTCTTAAGAGAATTGGTGCAAGAAAGAGAAGTCAGATTAGAATATGTTAATACAAAGGAACATATTGTAGACATATTCACCAAGCCATTACCTAAGGATGCATTTCTGTATCTAAGAGGTAAGATAGGGGTCATTCCCCTATCTAAAATTCACTAAATAAAGTTTAGTGAATGGATTAACCAGAACCTATTGAAGATCAATAAGTTGGTGCAAAATTAGCAAGGGCATATTGCAGATGAATTACTACTTAATATACATTGGTATTAATAGAATTTCTATCTTTAACATCTGTGGTCAAAGAGGGAGAAGTTTACTATCATATCTCTATGTCATATCGCTGGGAAATATTTGGAACCAATGAGGGTGAAGTTTTCCAAAGAAGAAGTTTGTTGAAAGAGGGAGAAAATTCTCAATGAACTTGATAGCAATTGTTGTAGATAGAATCCATTGAAAGAAAGAGCTCATACTAATAGAAGGATTTTTCAAAGAACCAATCCAAAATTTCTTTGTAATATGACATGTTGTTTTGCCATCAATGCCAAAGAGGGAGATTGTTGAATATAATTGATTAATTGTGTGTTGCCTTTGATATTACAAAAATGTCATATCATTATCAGTCAATATATTCCGAGCTTAGTTAGGTAGTAAAGATAGTTTTCTATGTCTACCGAGCATTCCTATGTTTGCCTAGTTCAGAAGACAGTGTCTTCTGAGTTCACTCAGGCATCAAAGGAAAATATCCAAAAGATGAGTGTTAATCGAGCTCACTCGATCAATAAGGGAAAGTTGGATGGAACCAGTGCTAATTGAACTCACTCAGTTGCCAAACAATTTTCATAAGTTTTTAGTGATAACTGAGCTTCTGTTGGTTAACAAAGGAAATCATTTCTGAGTTAGTTTCTACTAAGATGGGTCAGCTACTGAAGGATTTTATTATTTCGGTATAGTAAGCTTATTCGATTTATCTATTCATTCCAGTTGATTGTGGTGATGAATATTAATTATTCTAGGTTGTATTTGAGACAAATTGATAAAGTGGAAGATATAAGTATAAGGTCAATTTCTGATTTCAAAGAGTGTGAAAAGCATGAAGATGTTATTCAAGATTTAATGAAAGATTTAACGATGAGAAGAGGAAGAAAATTTGAAGGATAAGTAGAATATCCTTGTGAAGCAAAAAGGCCATATTCAATCAAGAAGGATTAAGTACAAGCCAGAATAGAGATTTGTAATCATTAAATCAGTTGCATTAAAATTAGGTAATCTCATTGTTACTCTCTAACCATTGCACCAATGATCTAAATCTCTTAAGAGAGTTGGCTTAACAACTATTTACAAATCCTCTTACAATTTAGTAGTTCTATTGAATTGTCTCAATACCTTTAAAAATGCCACTCCTAATAGGGTGATTAAATTCTTTAATAGGGTCACACCTAATAGTTTGTATTTTAACCTTTAATAGGGTTGGCTCCTAACAGCGCTTACTTCAAAAGAGTGAAAAATAGTAACTACTTACAATTGGTACTTTTTTTCCAAATTGGGTTTCAACGTTAAATCTTGGTGTCAAATATTTTCAAGCTATTTTATTTTATGTTTTTGCACCATAGGTTAAAGTAGTGGTAATCATAGATAACATCTAAATTTTATATGCTAAGCATTTATCAAGTTACTATATTCCATATGTGTTTACTGAGCTTTAGCAATATTTAGTTTTTAGTTTTCCTTTTTTACTAAAATCTAAATGATCTAAGATTTATTTTAGTAGAAATTGATTCACCCCTCCCCTCTTCGTTACTCCTCTTATATTTCAAACATGGAAGTGATTGGAGTGGAGTTATTTGCAACCAATGTTTAACACTTTGAAGGCTTTAGTTGACACATGTGTGCTAACTTTTCTTGTACCTTTGTAAGCTAGGCTACAAATTCATCGAGAGAAGGAATTTTGTATGCACTACCAAGAGCATCCATATTAGCATAGAATGTGGAAACAAAGATTGAATATTTAGGACCTAGCTTGAAAAGAATAGATAATATAAATTGCTCATCATCTTTAGTAATGTCACAATTAAAAACCTCCAATATAATGGAATTAAGCTTAGAGAAAAAGTCTTGAATATTGTCAAAAACACATGGACTTAGACCTATAAGCTCATTCTCCAATTTGAATTTTCTTATTCTATTAGGTTTACCAAAGATTCCTTCGAATGTTGTCCAGGCATCATAAGCATGTGTGCAAGATGCAATATGATATAGCAAATCATTGGAGATGGTAGATCTAAGAGAGCCAAGTGCTTTATCCCTTATACCAAGCCATTTCCTTCTTTCTACAACAAATGTAGCTACTTCTAGAACCTATCCAAGAATCATTCTAAGTAATCTAATACTCATCATCTAATTAGAAACTACTTGTTTACATTCATGATATTTATATAGAGTGAGTAATGGAACTTTTGAAAAACTCATAATGAAATCAAATGATGACTAAAATTAATTGATAACTCCTTCAAATTACTAACTCGATTAAAAAAAATTGAAATTCAAGTATTCACCAAGTACAAATATAGCCAAAAAAGACATATTTTTGAAAGTGATATGTCCATGAAAAATCATTGAAATCAGATTATAGATCTAGAAAGTAGAGGAGAATTCATGCGCTCTCAAAAAAATTGCACCTAAAAATGTTACTAGATGTGCCCAAATAGAGTCTTGAAAGTTGGAAAAAATGGGATTTGTGATTTTCAAAAATAAAATAGAGATAGAGATCCGAAATCACCTACACCATTGTGTAGATTATGAAATTCTACCCCAAAACAAAAAAAAAAAATCTTGGAAAAAGGATCCATATGAGGGAGATATCATTGTTTGAAAATTGCCTCTAAAATTATTGTTTCTAAATTGTCATCGCCACACCTTCAAAAATGAAGTGGCTATAGATTTGGCCTCAGATGTCTGATTTGGATGAAACAAAATTTTATTTAGGGGTTTTTGGACCTCCTCTATGTGATACCAACCTCTAATTTACACTAGCAAGCTCCAATTTTCACCTACAATAGAAGGTCACAAAATAGGACTCCCACAATGTCCTCCAAATTGTGATGTCCAAATTCCCAAATGTTGCACCAACAATGAGTCAAGTCAAGATTGTACTTCTTGAAAAGAAGTCTTCACACCATGAGAGCTCTGGTACCATGTTAGATTTTTAGGTGACTCTACAACACCCCTAGGATCAAATGAAAGACCAAGATAAAATCCACAAGAGATTCACAAAACAATTGCATGAAGATGCAAGACTACTATTATTGATAATGGAGTTGATTGACATCTAATGGATTAATTTGAAATGTACATACTAGGCCTGCTTATATAGGAGAGGTGATAAGAGAAAATGATAAGGAGAAAATAAGCTATCACCCACATAAGGTGGAATCACATGTCCACCAGAGGTGGATCATCCTCCATTATGCAATGAAGCATGTGCAATGATGAGGATGATAATGTGATAAGTGCACTAAAGGTGGAATGAGATAAAAATGATGACCACTTACAGTGGAATTCTCCTACAACATGTGTTTAATTGAGGTGCAAATTTCTAAGTGTCTAAATCACAAACTACTATGCAATCCATTATCCTAAGTAACCTTAATTATGTGTAATTAGTGAATATTTAATTACACCAACAATAATAATACACAATGCAATCTGTGTACACATCTTAGGGTAATCTCGGAACAACACCATGATACCACAACAATCCTAGTAACCACTGACACAAACTCCAATGAAATAAACTAACACATCATAATCTCATAAATCAGCCATAAGAATAATCAAATCAATTGATATAGTAAAATAAACCCAATCACCTCAAGGGTGTAGACCACTCATGGTCCTAATCACGATCTCTTCATAATGAAAGATCACCAAGGTTGCATCCATCAAGATGACTTACATAAATCAAATGGGAGAGGCACTACACAAAGATTTAATTTTGTGTGATGATCATACAAAGTTGTCAAATGTATATAATATTGTATGTAAGATATGTGGATTCAAATGGATTTTGTTATATGTAGAGTTAAAATTGTGATTTGCTGGTGGTGTGTTCTCTCCATAATTAAACTCTTCGTTTGATTGAGTGATATTCATAATTTGTATCTATATTTTATGTAGACATTTTTTGTAAGTGTGTTATTATTAAATTTTATTTTTTGAAAATTTTAGTGTATTTTTTCTTGTAAATATTAATAATGTGGGAATGTGTATCTTATAGCTTTAATTTTAATTACTTTATATATATTTGTAATGGTTAGTAATCTAGGATTGTAATTTCTCCCAATGTAGGTATAAGTGCAAGCTAGTAAAATTATATTTGAAGTAGGCTACTTTTATGTGTTATTGGAGTATTGGAGGAATTATCCTTATATTATTCCCAAAGTTTCAGAAGCATCCCTTTCTCCTCATATCAAAGGCTAATTTATTCAATAATGGCACTAACATGATAGAATGATCTAAAATTTCCTAATCTAGCAATCGTGAGTATAACATTCATGTTAGCCTCACTCTTTCTTTTAGCATTCAATTTCTCTATCAAGTAAAAGTACAAAGTTGTATCACCTTTCAAACTAACTTATCAGAATGATTGAATTTGAGTATTTATATCCAAAAATCAAATTTTCTCAAACATATGATCTAGATAAATTCATTCTAGCTAAGTTGTATATGGTCTCACACTTTTCCAATTGGAAATGTCTATTAAATGCATGTTTTATACTAGTTTGTATCCAATTACTAAAGAAATAATATTATTTTAGAAAATTGATGTTTCAATATCTCTTACTATTTTTTATGATTTGTTTTAGTAAAATAAAAGCACCATTTTATAGAGCTCAAAGCCAAGAATATTCTCATATTGAGTGTATAGTGAATTAATTAGAAATATTATATTTCAATTAAAAAGTTCTACAAACATGTATTTTAACACTCGAAAAAGTGTCTATTTTGAGAAAGAAAAAAATATTAAATCATATCAAAAAAAAATTAAATTATATGACATTCTAGAGGAAAGAGTGCTCTTTCAAAATGTATAAATTATCTTATGGTTCGAATAGATTTGTTTTCAAAATGTGGTGGGAGATGAAAAATATCAGTTTTGGGTGAGTTAAAATTTCAATCACAATAGAAGATAAAATATAGGTCTCAAGTCAATTTTAATTTTTGATTGTTATAGCTATATGTGTTATTTATAACATAGTTTGAGTTCAAATAGAAACACATTTATTTTCATATAGTTTTGTGGTGGGAACTAAATCCCTAATTTTTAGTGTTTTTTAGCAGCTAAAAATTTATCTATAAAAATTAGGAAAATATATGATTTTTTATTCAAATAGTTATTAAAACTTGATTGTTTTTTTATTATTATTAAATAATACAAATTCTTATTATTCAACAACATAGTAAAATAAAACTACAATGAAAATGAATAAGTAATAATATGAAAAGATTCCATTGTCACCTCACCTAAATTTAGAAATGCAAAAAATATTTTTCGTCAAAATATTTAATTAAAATAAGGGAGGAGAGGAAGTGGAGCTAAGGCCAACTAGCAAAAGGAATCATTGTATAATGTCTAATTTGTGTCTTGGTGTCTTTAAGTGGATTTATTTTTGCTTTTTGTTTCAATCAAGTTGGTGTCTCAACTACCTAGCAAGTCCTATTGGAACACACATGCACCATTCAAACATGAGGCTGTTTCAAACTTGAGATCATGAAGATAATTAGAACCTCAAACTTGACTACTAAAAATAAGATTGAACCACATCACTTCTTTTACCTATTCTTATCAATAAAATAATTTAAAGTCGATAAATGTCTACAGATAAAATAGACTAGATACTGCATAGTACATTAACAGATGCATAGCACCTATATCTAAAGGCTATGAATAGTGGCATTGGCTAGGAACAAATATTCTACCATATAGTTAGTGCCTAGATCATATCCATCCCCAATCCTATCCTCAGTCGTACAATCCATGAGCTTATTTATGCATCTCACTTGCAAAAGTTTTTAAATTCAGGGTCGAAGATCCTCCTCCTCTGATAGATTGTTTCTCCATTCTCTGAAATTTGACAACACGATTTCTCATCTCTTTACCTTCATCACTACCAAGGAAAAGTCTTACACACTTCTCGACCTTCTCTTCACATGGAATCTTGTCCCTCTCTTGGGAAAATTGTAAGCCAATGTCGAGTTTCTCAGTGACTAGCTTAGAGCTGAAATTTTTCTCTTTGAACATCAGCAATATGACCATTGGTACACCCATAAAAATGCTTTCTAAAGTCAAATTCCACCTACAGTGGCTCATGAATGCACCCACAGATGGGTTGGACAAAATGACAAGCTATCGTGCCCATCCCTATATGACCAACCCCTTAACACTCTCCATGAATCCCTCTGGAAGGTAGGATGCACATAATTCTTCTCTGATCAATTCTACAAATAAAGTAATCTCTGGGGAAACCTTAATGGACCAAATGAAAGATGTTTGGCCCTCATCAAGACCCCTAGCTAGAGCCCTTATTTTCTTTGACAAAAGAAATTTCTGCTTCCAAAAAAAACATTAAAAATTGAATTAGGGCTTTGAGAATCTAGCCATTCCATCACCTTTTGCTCGTTAATGTCTAATTTTTTTCCTCTGGTATTAGCAATGTAGCCCAAAGGAGCAATGGGACCAATAGACGAAATGGGATTCCTATTTAATATATTTCTCAAGTGTTGTAGATAACGAGGCTTGACATTCTCAAACGTGTTGATGAGCATTCCCTAGAAGTCTCCAATCAACTGCATCTTCCCCATTAAAAACATTAGACTTTCTCGATTTGGCTTCAGAAATCTCTGAGGCATTTATTCCTTGGTAAATTTCACTAGAGATGACAAGATATCATCAATTATAAAACAATTGTCCTCCTTGTGTAGTATACCATTAGCAGTTTTGGTGTAGTAGATGGTGTGGAATAGTGACGTTCCAAAAGCCCCACACAGAGCAAAAATGACCCTAATTGTTCCAAATCTCTTGGTGGACTAAATAATATAGTCAATGAATAAATCACTATTGTACACACCAGTCAATGGATCCCTTTTTCTTCAACCCATTGTTTGAATGGCCGATGAAGCCCCTTGACAAGTGGAATAATAGAGAGGGTAGATGCATGTGGCTTAAGATCCATACTTTTGTTAGAATATTAAATGAAGTTAACATTTTTCCCTGGAGCCAAATGCCCACCTACCATCCCTAATGACATGCACAATAGTCATAAACATTTATTACAGGTAGGTGAGTTTTCAAATTTGCAAATGAGGGGGAAAACATTTTTGGAAGAAGACAAAAAGGAATGTTTTTTTCCTTTTGACGTGTAGACAGAGTGAAGGTGAAGAAGAGTAGATCATAAAGTTCCAGAGCACAAAAAGAGGAAAGGAAGTGATCAGCAAATAAGTTTTTATAGAGATAGAAGGAATCATTGTCATGCCTGCAATTGTATGTGTTTCTACCTGTCATTCTGTAAGTTTATTTTTTTGTTGAGTGTGTCTTATGAAGCAGTGTTTGCTCCAGGCACCATTGTATGTAGCTGTTAGAGTTGCAAGTTTAAAATTTATTAATTTTGAAGTTTTACCAATTTTAGGGTTTTTTGGTAGAAGTCATATACTCCCAGATTTTATAATAGTTTCAATCAAAGTTAAATAGCAAGCAAGCAGGAATACGAGAATCCATTGCTTCTTGTTCATTACATTTGTGAATTTTCTTGTTGAATATTTGAACCCTTGGGTTCTCTAGTTTTTAATGGTGGTAATACTCACATTGAAAGTCTATCACTCAGTTTGCTCTTTATTTGAGTTTTTAACTTTATAGTTATTGCTGAGTTCACTTGGTATTTTCTTCTTCTGAGCTCCTCTCTCCAGTGGCTACTAAGTTCACTTGGTAATCACACTACTGAGCTCTACTCTATAGTGGCTACCGAGTTCACTCGACATCTATTGTTCCTGAGTTGTTCTTCATCTACCGAGCTCACTCGGTACACTCCTGCCACTCAGTTTATTAAGGTGCTGAGTAAATTTGGTAGTCTGCAATAGTTTATGCCGAGTGAAAATTAATAAAAGGTGTGAATTTATTTTAATATTTCTCACATGGTATCAGAGCTTTGAGGCCCCACATCCATATTGAGTTAGGGCATTTGTTTTCTTGGGATATTTGACATGGTAGGAGATGTAGGAAAGATATGGCAGTAGCCACCACCTTTCAATGGACAAAATTATGATACATTGGCAAAGAAGATGGAAACCATTATGGTTGCAAATGATTTGTGGAAGTTTGTAGTTAATGGGTTCAATGATGTGATAGACCTAGCTCAGTATGTTGCCCTCACAAATGCACAAAAGACTCATTTGAAAGAATCAAGGAGAAAGGATGCAAAGGCATTAAGTTTGATTGAAGCAGCAATGACAAAGATAGTATTTCCAAAGATTGCAACAAAAAATTATGCAAAGTAAGCTTGGGATATCCTTGAGATGAACTTCAAGGGGACTGATAAATTTCATATAGTAAAGCTACAGAATATAAGGAGGGAGTTTAACAACCTTCAGATGAAGGATTCAAATGAATTAGTTGCAGATTTCAGTTCAAGGACCTCTAATGTGATTAACCAACTAAAGTCAAATGGAGAAGACTATCAAGAGAAGAGGATAGTGGAGAAGATATTGAGGAGTTTACCTCATAAATATGACAATTTGGTCATGACCATAGAAGAGGCAAAAGACCTCACTGTTTTGACAATGGATGAGTTGGTGGGTACTCTTCAAACCCATGAGCATAGGATCAATAGATCTACATATTTTTATTCCCAAGAACAAGCATTCAAGGCTCAGTCAAATCCAAGAGGAAGGGGGAGAGGAAGAAATGGCTTAAGTAGAAACTCCAGAGGCAGAGGCCGAGGTAATAAAGGACAAAGAAATGCTGCAGCAGAAAGCTCAGGAAGAGCATATGGAGCAAGTAGCTCACAAAATACTTCAAGAGAAAGTAAGAAAAACTTCAACTCAAATAGGAGTAATGTAGAATTCTACTACTATCATAAATATGGGCATTATGCAAGTGAATGGTGGAAGAAGCAAAATGATCAGTCAAGACAAGCAAATGTGGTTGATGTGAACATGGGAAGTGGAGACAATGCCACTACCTTCATCATGTGTAATGTTGGTGAAGAAGGAAGCCCAGAGGTTTGGTACCTCAATAGTGGATGTAGCAACCACATGAGAGGTAATAAAACCTTGTTTTCATTCATTGACAAGAGTTTAAAATTTGAGATTAAAATGGCTAACAATGGAACCCTACCAGTTGTGGGCAAAGGATCTATTATGGTTTGCACCAAAAAAGGTGAGAAGGAACTACAAAATGTATATTTTGCCCCTGGAATGAAGCATAATTTGATGAGCATTGGTCAGCTCATTCAAAATGGATACAAAGTGCTAATGGAGAATGAAATGTGTGTCATTCAAGAAAAGGATGGAAGCAAGAACTTACTTGCAGTAGTTTAAATGATAAAGAACAGAATGTTTCCCTTGAGAATAGAGACATGTTTCTCATCTCAAGTTGGTGTTGCACCTCCCACACAATCAGCTCTAAGGAGTGTGATAGAAGACCCCTCATAGCTATGGCACCTCAGGTATGGTCATCTTGGCTATGCTAGTTTAAATTTATTGTCAAATAAAAGAATGATAGAAGATTTTCCACGCAAAGGAAATTCATGTGACAAGTGTGAGGCTTGTATTTTGGGTAAGCAACATAAGCTTCCCTTTAATTTTTGAAATTCTAGGAGGGCTAGATATCCATTAGAGTTAGTGCATACTGACTTAGTCAATCTTATGCAAGTTACTTCCACTGGGGAGAGTACTTATTTCATGACATTCATTGATGATTTCAATCATAGGACATGGGTGTATTTCTTAAAGAATAAATCTGAAGCATTTGATAAATTTTTAGAATTTAAAGCCTAGGTTGAAAGAGAATGTGGACACCATATCAAGGTCCTAAGTTTAGATATAGGAGGGGAGTATACCTCCAATTTTTTTTGTAAATTTTTGCAGGAAACATGGTATAAAGAAAGAGCTCACAGCTAGATATACACCATAGTAGAATGGAGTGGCTGGAAGAAAGAACAGGACCATTGATGAAATGGCAAGGAGTATGATGAAAGAGAAAGGTCTCTCAACTAAATTTTGGGGAAAGGTTGTGGCAAAAATAGTTTACCTAATTAATAGGTGTCCTACAAAGGTAGTTTGTGATAGAATTCCAATGGAAGCATGGTCATGAGGAAGATGGATAGTTGAACAACTAAGGATGTTTGGATGTGTTGCATATGCACATATGCCTAAAGAGAAAAGGAATAAATTAGATGACAAAGGTGTGAAGTGCATCTTCATAGGGTACAACTCAGAATCAAAGGCATATAGATTGTATGACCCATTGAACAACAAAATGACTCTCTCAAGAGATGTGGAATTTCCTGAAAATCAGTCTTGGTATGGACAAACTTATGAGTCACACAGCACCTCAAATAAAGTACCAATTATGATTGAAGAGGATGCTAATGAATAGCGAGAAGGAGCAAATAGAAGAAAAGGCAAGCAACCTCAGTCATTGCCAAGCTCCTCTAGGCATGAGAAAGTGTCAGTGCTGAGTAACAATGAAAACTGAGCTGGTCGACAAAGCAGCATCAGTGAAGATTCTAATCCCACACTCTCCTCCCTATTACCAAGAAAGACCAAGAGTCTTAGAGAGATATCCCAAGATGAAAGATATGAAGATTATCATGAGAGTGTTAATTTTGCATTATTTTCTCATAGTGATCCAATATATTTTGAAGAAGTTGTTAAGAAGAAGAAATGGTGTAAGGCCATGGATGAGGAGATAGATGCAATAGAAAGGAATGAGACATGGGAGCTAATTGATTTTCCTCCCAAGAAGCAAGTGATTGGAGTGAAATGGGTCTACAAGACCAAATGCAATGCTGAAGGCAAGATTGATAGGCATAAGGCAAGGCTGGTAGTCAAGGGCTACAAACAGCAGTATGATAGAGACTATGATGAGACATATGCCCCTATTGCAAGAATGGAAATAGTGCATGTTGTCATAGCAACTGCAGCTCAGCACAAATGGAAGGTATATCAAATGGATGTGAAGTCCACCTTCTTAAATGGTGTATTGAAGGAAGAAGTACATGTGGAGTAGCCACCTAGTTATGAAGTTGTAGGTGAAGAGAATAAAGTATATAGATTGAAAGGGCTCTTTATGGGCTCAAGAAAGCTTCAAGGGCATGGTATAGTAGAATTGACTCATATTTGATGAGCAATGGCTTTAGCAAAAGCAATGGTGAGCCTACTCTCTACATCAAGGCAACAAATGGTAATGTGTTGGTTGTTGTCTTGTATGTAGATGATTTGATTTTTTCTGGTAATGACAAGGCTCTAATAGGTGAATTCAAAGAAACCATAGAAAATGAATTTGAAATGACAGACCTTGGTCTCTTGAAGTACTTTCTAGCCATAGAAGTAAAACAAATGCATAATGGCATCTTCATCTCTCAAGAAAAATATGCAAGGTAGATCTTGGAGAGATTTAAAATGTAGAACTATAAGGCAGCCCCAACACCAACAACAATAGGTCTAAAGTTGAGCAAGGAAGACTCTAGCAAGAGAGTGGATCCAAAACTATACAAGATTATGGTTGGAAGTTTAATGTATTTGACTGCAACTCAGCCAGACCTAATGCATCCAATAAGTTTGATTTCTAGATTTATGGAAACACCAAAGGATTCCCATTGGCAAGTGGGAAAGAGGATCCTAAAGTATGTAAAAGGTACCAAGGGATTTGGAATTTTGTATGCTGCATAAAATTAATTCAAGTTGGTGGGTTTTACTGATAGTGATTGGGCTGGAAGTATAGATGATAGGAAGAGCACTTCTGGATACATGTTTCATATGGGATCGGGTGCAATTTCATGGGCATCCAAGAAGCAACCTATTGTTTCTCAATCTACAGTAGAGGCTAAATACATAGCAGCAAATGTAGTAGCATGTCAAGCAATTTGGCTAAGGAGGATCTTGACAGATTTGAATAAAAGGCAAGAGGATGGAACCACAATTTATTGTGACAACATCTCATCAATTGCATTGTCCAAGAATCCAGTCTTCCATGGGAGAAGCAAACATATAGAGATTAGATATCACTTCATCAGAGAGTTGGTGGAGAATATAGATATCAAAGTAGAATTTTGTAAGTCTGAGCAGCAGCTAGTAGACATTTTTACGAAGCCATTAGCAATTGGAACTTTTGTACACCTAAGAGAGTGTATTGGTGTAGTTGATTTAGATCAGCAGTGATCTTTGTGTTTTTGGCTCGGGGAAAAGGGGGAGTGTTGGAATATTAAATGTAGTTAACATTTGTCTCTAGAGCCAAACGCCCACCTACCATCCTTGACAACCTGCACAATAGTCATAAACATTTATTATAGGTAGGTAAGTTTTCAAATTTACAAATTGGGGGGAAACATTTTTGGCAGAAGACAAAAAGGAATGTTTTTTTTCCTTTTGATGTGTAGATAGAGTGAAGGTGAAGAAGAGTAGATTAGAAAGTTGCAGAGCACAAAAATAGGAAAGGAAGTGATCAGCAGATCAGTCATTGCAGAGACAAAAGGAATCATTGTCGTGCCTACAATTGCACATGTTTCTACTTGTCATTCTATAAGTTTATTGCTTTGTTGAGTGCATCCTGTGAAGAAGTGTTTACTCGAAGCACCATTATATGCAGCCATTAGAGTTGCAAATTTAAATTTTATGAAGTTTGAATTTTTACTAGTTTTAGGGTTATTTTAGGGTTTGCTGGTAGGAGCCATATACTCCCAGATTTTGTAATAGTTTCAATCAAAGTTAAATAGCAAGCAAGAAGGCATACGTGAATCCATTGCTTCTTGTTCATTGCATTTGTGAAGTTTATTGTTGAATATTTTAAGCCTTGGGTTCTCTAGTTTTTAATGGTGGTAATACTCACATTGAAATTCTATTACTCAGTTTGCTCTTTATTTGAGTTTTTAACTTTATAGTTATTGTTCACTTGTCATTTTCTTCTTTCGAGCTCCTCTCTCTAGTAGCTACTGAGTTCACTCAGTAATCACACTACCAAGCTCTACCCTGTAGTGGCTACCGAGTTCACTCAGCATCTATTGTTGCAGAGTTGTTCTTCATCTACTAAGCTCACTCAATACACTTCTGCCACTCAGTTTTTTATGGTGCCGAGTAAATTTGGCACTCGGAAATAGTTTGTGGTGAGTGAAATTTATTAAAAGGTTTGAATTTATTTTAATATTTCTCACAACTTTCACATCCCTTGGGCAAACCTTCAATGGCATGGAGAGGACTTAGGCCAACAAGCTGAATGTCAAGATGAGCAGAAAGCTAGTAGGATTCAACCATGACACCTCATAGACAGTGTTCTATTGTGTGAGTCATGACAAAGCCGATGGTGAAAGAGTGCAAAGTGAGAATTTTTGCTAAGTCTAGAGATGGAATGAATGACCCATTGCAGGAAATGTCACGATTATGAAGTGGGGTTTTTGTAGGGTATTCATGGTTGTGTTGAGCTTCATTGTGCTAGGTATATATTCTACACAAGGGTTTTTTTTTAATATATATTTTTGATAACGAGCCATGTGAGAAAAGAATCCCAGGGAAACATCCAAAAATGTGAATAGTATTGAAGGTTGACAATGCACAAGTAGCATGCAAACAAGGGCACATTCAATGCTAAGATAAAAAAACAAAATGAAAAATAGTATATGAAAAGAAAACCTATTTTGCCCTACCCATGGTTTAGACATACATAGCTTATTAGAAAAGTGAATGTTTATTCATAACAACTTTTACAAATTACAAACAAGTGTTGCATGCAACATTAGTCCTACTTATGGTAGGCTTGGCGGGAAAGATTGAGCAGATGTTCTTGGTCAACACATAGCTCTAGTTATTTCTCAAGTTGAAGAGGATAGAATGATGGAACTCAATAGAAATAGAAAACAATAAGCACTTCAATGTGGAGGCAAATTGTAAGAAATACTTTGCATTGCTCGGTAATACTTGACCAACATGGAGGAAAATTACAAGAAATACTTTCATAAGAAATACTTTAATCAGTAACACTTTCAGCCTTAGATGATTTCAAATTACATATGATATTGTAAACTGCATGCCCAACACAAGGATAACCAAAAAATCATGAACTTCATGTCACCATCACTCAATAGTGTTATAAATGCAAATGTTGTTCTAGCATTATTGTCAAATAATATCAATCAGCATTCACAAAACTTAGTACAACAATTTCATGGTGTTGGTACAAAAACAATGTTGTTAATGTTAATATTCACATAAAACATAATGCCAGTGTCCTATTTTGGTTACAGAATTAGGCAATTGTAGGGTATAGAGAGGGAAAAGTAATAGTTTTCTAGAACAACAAGTACTCTAAAACAAACAAGTACTCTAAACATAGAGTCTAGATCTTCAATTGGGTTGACCTCAAAATTTCTAATTGCTACTATGTGATTTCTATTCAAGCAGAGCCTACAACTTTGTGGAACTAATTTTATTGAAATAATGGTTTGAATACTAGTTGAAGACTTTTGAGGATGGTAAAGGCCAAGAAAATATGACCATAATAGTTGTAGAAGGCCAGAGCAGCTTAATAGGAAAGAAAAATAATCAACAAACAAAAAAAGGGTTGAGAAAGGTTTCCAATTCATCAAGTACTCTAACTTGACATTTACAAGAAACCAAGTTCTATCACAATCAAATGTTGTGCACACAAGATAGTTAGTTGACAACATCTCACTGACTCAATTGAAGTAGATTTATCATTTTTTGAATGATCAACAATTAAGTTTTATTATAAAACAAGACATTGAAGGTAGGGTATCGTCAGGTTAAACCAACTTAGGGCATGAATGGGTAGGATGATGAAACAAGGAGTCTAATTTCATCTTATAATTAAATTTAAAATATACAAGATATATTCACAATTTGCATTACAATTTTCCCTACTTGATTAGATACAAGCAAGCAGTGCACAACGAAATGCATGGAGGCAAATTATAAGAAATACTTTCATAAGAAATACTTTGCATTAAGGAAAATATCAGAAATACTTTCATAAGAAATATTTTTCATTTATAGAAGCTTCAAAATAGAGCAAATTTAAATATTACTTGGGTCACACTGCAATTACATAGAATAGGTAATCATTGTTACCATTGGAGAAATTTAGTTCAAAGTATGTTTATATAGTATTTGTAAAAAAAATATAGATCAGGATACAAAATACAAAAATAGAGTGACTTAAACTAAATTCTCTATGCAAGTAGTTGGTTCAACAAAAATAGAGTGACTTAAACTGAATTTTTTGTGCATGTAGTTGGTTCATGTTTTCATAGTGTCTGCAACTATGAACAAAATATAAAATGAAGTAGTATAATAGAAAGTGAATATTGAAGTTATTGCAGTATAGAATAGTATAGGGTTGGGGAGCTTATATTTTCTAGATCTTATATTTTCTAGATCCTTTTCAACCAAGATTATATTGCCATTGAGTGCAAATGAAAATGTACCATGTATGTTAAAACATCTGGTGTGATAGACAACTATTGACATTTTTTTCTTGTATTGCTCAAATGTTATCTGTGCTAGTTTAGGAATGTATTATTGTAGTAGCTTACCATGCAAAGTACAGTCGATGGTTTCATCTGTACTGCCTATTACACATTCTAGAAAGGGTTCTTGTGCAAATTTTGTGACTATTGCACAGTCCAAGCAATGGAAAGAGGTGGCTAGAGAGAGTTGGAAGGGTGGTGGTGATTGGTAGAAAAATAATGTAGCATAGTTGATAGGATTGTTGATGGGTATTTTTTGGTTTTAGTGTTCCCGTAACCTACAAAACTAGACCTGTAAAGAGAGTTATATTTCTATGTAAATATATTTAGTAGCATATGAGTACATGTGACATTTGTATACCAAATTATTTGCAAGTAGGACATGTAGTGATAGAAGTGAAGATATGTTGGATACATTTGGTTAATTGTGTGTTGTCTTTGATGTTACACAAATATTATTTCATATGCAATCAGTATATGCCAAGCTCACTCAAGTAGTGAAGATAGTTCTCAGTTTTTATCAAGTGTTCCTGTGTTTTCCTTGTTCAGAAGGCAATGTCTACCAAGTTCTCTGAGGTGTCAAAAGAAAAGTTGCAGAAAGCAAGTATTAACCATGCTCACTCAATTAGTGAAAGAAAGTTGGATGGAACTAGTACTAACCAAGCTCACTTGGTTTCCAAAGAACATTCATAAGTTTGTAGTGTTAACTGAGCTTCTATTGGTTAACAAAGGAAATTTTTTCAAAGTTAGTTTCTACCGAGCAAGGTTGGCTAACAAAGAATTTTCTTATTTAATAGTATTAAGCCTAATTGATTTATCTATTGATTCTAGCTAGCTAAGGTGATGCATATTGATTATAGTAAGTTTTACTTGAGCTAACTTAACAAAATGAAAGATATAAGTAAAAGGTCAAGTTGTGGTTTCAAATTGTGTGTGAAAAAGTACAAGTAAGTGTGTGAATTATGATGATGTGATTAAAGATCTAATCATGAGCATAGGAATCAAATTTGAAGAATAAGCAGAATGTCCTTGTGGAGCAAAAAATCCATATTCGATCAGGAAGGATCAATTACAATCCAAAATAGAATCTAAAATCAGAAAATTACTTGCAGACAAATAAGGTCATCTCATTGTTACTCTCTAACCACTGCAGCAGTGATCTAAATCTCCTAATAGAGTCAACTTAATAGCTATTTGTCGATCCTCTAGAAAGGTGGAAATTCCATTGAATTGTTCTCAAGACCTCTAACAAGACCACTCCTAATAGGGTGATTAAATCATTTAATAGGGTCACACCTAATAGTGTGTTTTTTAACCTTTAACAGGGTTGGCTTCTAACATGGCTCACTTTAGAAGAGTGAAAATCAGTAACTAGTTGCTAAATTGGTGGGTTTTCTCAAATTGGGATTCAACATTAAATCCTGGTGTGAAATGTGTTCATGCTATTTTCTTTGTGTTTGAAAATAAGTTAAAGTAATGATAATCACAAATAACATCCAATGATTTAATTTTTAATCTTTTACCAAGCTAATCTAGTTATTACCGAGTTACAACATTCTGTGTTCTTACAGAGCTTCAATAGTACTCAATTATCAATTTGCTTTTTGGTACTGACATCTATGGGATTTGAGATTTATTTTTGTAGTAATTGACTCACCCCTCTTCTCTCAATTACTCCTCTTATATTTCCAACAATTGGTATCAAAGCATTTGGTGCTTGCAGAGAAGGTTTCAAGGACCTAAGCCAAAGATTAGGATGTCTTATAAAAGAGAGATTCCCAAGCTGAATAGAGACAAGTTTACAACATGAAAAGGACTTGTGAGATTACATCTAGCTACCATCAGTGATTCTGGTTGCACGTATCTTCATGCTAAATATAAGACTCCCACTAGAACATTATCACTTGAAGACATTTCTGAAAAGAAGAATCATAATATCATGATGATTGATATTGCATCTGCTCTTAGTTATGTTGAATTTGATGAGGTCAAAGATTGCAAAACTATTTTTGTAATGTGGAACAAACTAAAAGATATCTATGGAGGAGATGACAATGTAAGAAGAACCAAAGAAAAAATCCTTAGAGGAAAATTTGATCAAATGAAAATTAGAGAAGATGAAAACATTGAAAAATATGTGGAAAGGATCAAGGCTAGTGTAAGTGAAATTAAAGCATTTGGAGGAGACATCAAGGAGGAAACTATTGTAAGTAAAGTGCTTAGAACTCTTCTTCCCATTTATGCAATTAGGGTATCTGCTATTCAAAAAATGAGATATGATCCAAATAATAAAATTGAGTTGGATGCTCTAGTTGGAAGATTAACAACATTTGAGTTAGACAATTATTATAACTACATTCCTACTTTAAAGAATATTGAATCTGTATTTAAAGCTAAACTCTCACTCAAAGGAAAGGGTAAAAAGTCAAAATCTAGTCAATCAAGAAATGGAGAAGATGGATCATCAGAAGAAAGTTTAGACAGTGATCTTGAAGTTGTTGAAGCCTTGCTTGCAAGGAAGTATTCCAAAGGAAGAGGAAAGTAAAAAGATAAAGTTCCTCTGGTCTACTTTTCATGTGAAGAAATTGCTCACATTGTTGCTAGGTGTCCAAACAAGGAAATTAAGGATGAGAAGAAAAACAATAAGAATAAGGGCAAGAAGGACTCCAAGAACCATAAGAGCTTCAAGGAAAAAGGTAAGAAATCTTGTTTTATGGATAAATATTCTGATAACAATGAAGATGAAATGATATATAGAGAGAGCTAAAAGATGAATCTAATGATGGGGGAAATAAGATGGCACTTATCTCTCATATTAACAAAAATGATATATGGATTATTGGCAATGGCTGCTCACATCATATGACTGGCGGCAAAACAAAATTTGAGCATATGGAATATTATGATGGAGGTAGTGTAAGATTTGGAAACAATGAACCTTGTAACATAAAAGGAAAAGGATATATCTTGTTGACTAAATAACTTGTATGTGACAATGCTTATTGGGGTGGACTAAAGAATAATCTACTGAGTGTGACATAGCTGAATAACATTGGATTCAAGGTAGAATTCATGAATGGATAGGCCAAACTACTGGATGAGAAAGGAAATTTGGGTGGTTTTGGAAAGAAGTTTCAAAAGCTAATCTATTTTATCTTGATCTTAGTGATTGTTCATGTTCTATTGCTCAAGTAGAGAAAAGCTAGTTATGCGACAAAAGGCTATGTCAAGTGAATTTTGATAATCTTTTTAAGATAAGAAAACATAAAAGAGTTAGAGGTATTCCTAGTTTGAAGAAGCCTGACATGTGTCTATGCAAGAATTTCCAAATTGGTAAGATGGGAAAGAAAAGCTTCAAAAGCAAAGACTATTAGTCAGAAGAAGTCTTGGAAATTGTTCATACAGATTTATGTTGACCTATTGGAATAGAAAGTTATAGTGGAGAAAATTTTTTCATTCTCTTATTGATGACTACTGTAGAATGATGACAGTAATGTACCTAAAAGAAAAATTAGAACCCTTTCAAAAATTCAAGTGGTATCTGGCAAGAGTAGAAAAGGAAATTGGAAAGAACTTGAAATGCCTAATATTAGATAGAGGTAGTGAATTCATCTCCCATGAATTCTATAATTTTTGCATTGAATCAAAAGACAAGTATCTACCCCTATTACACCACAATAGAATGGTATAGTAGAAAGAATAAATAGATCTATCATGGATTGTGGAAGAACCCTAATGATTTAAAAGAATGTTGCCCTAAAATACTAGAAGGAAGCTATCAACACTATAGTTCATATCTTGAATAGAGTTTAGTTGAAGAAAGATTCAAACAAGGCACATTATTAGCTATGATATGGCTACAAACCTAATATAAGTTACTTGAAAGTATTTGGCAACATATGTTACATATTGAAAGAATCTATAAAAGGAAAATTTGATGTAAAAGGTGATGAAGGCATATTTCTATGATACTCTTGCAAAATTAAAGCACACAGATGTTTGAATTTGTCTATTCACAAAATTATAGAGAGTGCACATGTTAGAATTGACAAATTTGTAGAAAAGAGTAAAGAAGAAAGCAACAAAGAATCGAAAGATTATAGAAGATTTGGTTATTATGAAGCTGACACCCTTCCAAATCTATCTAAGAGAAAAGAATCTTCAATTCTTGTGTTCCTAGAAAATCCAATGGCTACCGAGTTGCAAATAGTGTAACCTAAGCTATAGAGACCCAAGTCACAATCAGAGGCTACTGAGCTAGTTCAAACTAAGCTTGATGGACCCGAGTCACAAATAGGAGGACTTGAGATTGAAACTAAAATTCAAGAAGAAGATGGTGGAACTCATTCAAAGACCAAGGAGTGTATGTTAGCAAGATATATCTGAAGAGATCATGCACCTGATCAGATCGTTGGAGATAAATTAGATTGAAAAATGAAAAGAATAAAATTAAAAGGTATATGTTTACTTACTGAATTTGAACCTAGAAGTGTTAAAGATACTCTAGAAAATGAAAGTTCAATTGAAGAAATGAATGAAGAAATAGAACAGATAGAAAAGAGCAAAACTTGGACTCTTGTTCCTAGACCCAAGGATAAAAATATGATTGGTACAAAATGGATATTTAGAAATAAGTTGAATGAAGATGGAAAGGTATCAAGAAACAAAGAAAAATTAGTATTCAATGTTTATTCTCAAGAAGAAGGTATTGACTATGGTGAGACTTTTGCTCTTGTGGCAAGATTAGAAGGTGTTAGAACTTTTCTAGCATATGCAACACATAGAGTATTTAAAGTATATCAAATGGATGTTAAATCTACATTCTTGAGTGGAATTCTTGATGAGGAATTCTACATTGAAAAACTAGAAGTTTTGTAGATCCTAGCAAAGGAGACATGGTTTTGCAAAGCACACAAAGCTTTACATGGTCCTAAGCAAGCTCCCAGAGCTTAGTATGATAGACTCCATAATTATTTGGTAAAAATTGGTTTTCAAAGGACTAATGATAATAGTAGTTTGTATATCAAGGAAGGCCCAAATAAGAAGATTATGTTGATAGAAATATTTGTTGATGATACTCTATTTATAGGAAATGATAACTTATGCAAAGCATTCTCAAAAGAAATGAGTAAAGAATTTGAGATGTCCATGTTTGGTGAAATAAAATTCTTTGTTTGATTACAAATACAATGGAACAAGAATGGTATCTACATTACTCAATCTAAGTATATCAAGGAGATACTGAAGAAATTTGGAATGGAAGACTCAAGAACAGTTGGAAAACCTATGTCTACTAGACATAAGCTTTCCAAAAATGATGATTCCAAAGAAGTAGATAAGACAACTTATAGATCAATTATTAGAAAATTGTAGTATGTAGTACACACAAGACCTGATATTGCTCTACCAGTTGGAATAGTGGCAATATTCTCAGCAAATCCTAAAGAAAACCACATGATGGCAACCAAGAGAATCATGAGATATCTGAAAGCTAAGGAAGACTACGACTTATGGTAAAAAATTGGAGGCAATTTGGACTTGCAAGTATTTACTGATGTTGATTGGGTAGGAAATCTTGATTCTACAAAAAGCACTAGTGGTGGAGCATTCTTTCTTTTTAAAAGACTAGTATCTTGGACAAGAAAGAAATAAAATTGTACATCTCAATCCACACTAGAGGTAGAATATGTAGCAATAGTAGTCAATTTTTCTCACATTCTTTAGTTCAAACAACTATTCGAAGGAATGGAGGTAGAGATCAAAGATCCAGTTATCATATATTGTGATTACACTAGTGCAATCAAAATATCAAAGAATCTAGTAATGCATTCCAAAACAAAGCATATTGCTATAAAATATCACTTCTTAAGAGAGTTAATGAAAGATAAAGAAGTTAGATTGGAATATGTAAATATAAAGGAACAGATTGCAGACATATTCCTCAAGCCATTACCTAAGGATGCATTTCTGTATCTAAGAGGTAAGCTAGGGGTCATTCCACTATCTGAAATTAACTAAATGAAGTTAGTGAATGCATCAACCTAAATTTTTTGAAGATCAATCAGTTGGTGCAAGAATTGGCAAGGGAATATTGTAGATGAGTTAGTACTTAAGGTAAATTAGTATTTATAGAGTTATTGTCTTTGGCATGTGTTTTCAAAGAGGGAGAAGTTTACTATCATATCTTTGAGAAATTTTTGGAACTAGAATAAAGTTAGAAATGAGAGAGGGAGAAGTCTTCCAAAGTAGTATGTTGAAAGGGGGAGGATGTTCTAAATGAACTTGGTAATAGCCATTGAAGATAAAATCCAGTGAAAGGAAGATCTCATACTAACAAAGGGAGTTCTCAAATCTAAAATCCAAAATTTTATTATGCTATGACATGTTGTGTTTCCATCAATGCCAAAGGGGGAGATTTTTGGATACAATTGATTAATTTTGTGTTGTCTTTGATGTTACATAAATGTCATATCATTTGCAGTCAATATATGCCAAGCTCACTCGAGTAGTGAAGACAATTCTTAGTGTCTATTGAGCATTCCTATATTTTTTGAGTTTGGAAGGACGTTTCTACCAAGTTCACTTAGGCATTGAAAGAAAAGTTGCAGAAAGTGAGTGTTAATTGAGCTCACTTGATTAATGAGGGAAATTTGGATGGAACTAGTGATAACTAAGCTCACTTGGTTGCCAAAGGACTTTTGTAAGTTTGTAGTGTTAACTGAGCTTCTTTTAGTTAACAAAGGAAATCATTTTAGATTTAGTTTCTACTGAGTAGGGTTGGCTAACGAAGGATTTTTCATTATTTTGTTGTATTAAGCCTAATTGATCTATCTATTGATTCTAGCCACCTAAGGTGATGAATATTGATTATTGAAAGTTATATTTAAGTTTACTTGATAAAGTGGAAGATATAAGTATAAGGTCAAGTTGTGGTTTCAAAGTGTGTGTGAAAATGTGTAAGTGTGCAAATTATGATGATGTGATTGAAGATCTAATGATGAGTAGAGGAAGTGAATTTGAGGGATAAGCATAATATCCTTGTGGAGAAAGAAAGCCACATTTGATCAGGAAGGATCAAATAGAACCTAGAACAGAGATATGAAATCAACAAATTAGTTGTAGTCGAATTAGGCCATCTCATTGTTACTCTCTAACCATTATAGTAGTGATCTAAATCTCCTAACAGAGCTGGCTTATTAGCTATTTGCAAATCCTCTAACAAGGTGGCAATTCCATTGAATTGTTCTCAAGACCTCTAACAAGGCCACTCCTAATAGGGTGATTAAATCCTTTATTAGGGTCACACCTAATAGTGTGTTTTGTAACCTTTAATAGGATTGGCTCCTAACAGGGCTCACTTCAAAAGAGTGAAATAGTTATTGGTTTTTTTTTTTCAAATTGGGCTTCCACATTAAATCTTGGTGTCAAATGTCTTCGTGTTAGTTTCTTTATGTGTTTGTAAATAAGTTAAAGTAATGGTAATCATAGATAACATCTAATGATTTAAGTGTTAATCTTTTACTAAGCTAATCTAGTTATTATCGAGTTACAACATTTTGTGTGCTTACAAAGCTTTAGCAGTATTATATTATCAGTTTTATTTTTGGTACTAACATCTAAGGGATATAGGATTTATTTTTGTAGTTACTAATTCACCCCTACCCTCTTAGTTACTCCTCTTATATTTTGAACAATAAATATTAAATAACTTTCCTTGAATATGGAAGAGAGGAGGTCAGCAAAGTGTAACCCAATTGCATTCATCATTTAGATTATCAATGAAAGTTGTAGAGGTGGATTTAAAACTACCTGGGTTGTTACCATTACTCTAAATGACAGTTTTTATGAGGAGTAATGGTGTTTTTGTTTTGTTAAGGAGTTTCTCTAGTCTAGCATATGCTTCTTTATGGAAATCTAAAATGTAGAGCTACAAATAAAAACTAGATTTTAATGACTGTAAATTGGAAAAGTACATTTTTATGAATGAGGTTTGGAATAATATGGAGAGGAGTTAGCATATAGTTTCTTTATATAAAATTTTCTCCCCATCTCAAACATGTAGCTAGTACTCATTTGTTTAATGGTTGTATCTAGTTACAACAATACCTAATGAACTGATGGGGTAGTTGCTTTGTGAATTCAAAAGCTCTACTATTGTTGTTTTGGGAATGAGTTTTTGCTACTTACGAAGTCTATATATAGTGTCAATAGTTTTGTTTGATAGAAGCTGTAGATATTAAGTGGCATCTCCTCTTTCATACTGGGGCCTTTTCTTTGTGAAGGAATTTTTTAACTGTACCCTTATGCCTAGTTTTAGCTTAGACATGAATTTTTGAATTAGATTGTTTGTTATGTTCACAATAATTGTCATTTGACCTTCTCTATCAATCATATCTATGTGTGATATCTGTGATCATGGTGAGCTTGGTTAGTCCTTAGCAAATGTAGGACCATATGTAATTAGTATGTCACCTTCAAACACATTTCTAGATTGGGTTGTGTGAATGTCCAACACGCTTGATATTTGATCTATTGAAGCCCTTGATTAGTCCATAGAATTGTGAGATTAATTTTTTCATGGGAATAATAATAGTTTGTACAACTATGTCATGAGGTATAGAGGCTACCTTTTTGAGTCTTACATATCATCGGTGCTAGAACAAGGTGCAAGAGAACTTGCATCTTGTGGGCTACAAAAGAAAAGGCATAATTTAGTATTGTGATATCTGTAGCAATGACAATACATCATGGGAAGAAATAGCAATACACATAAGGTGGGGTGATGAATAGAAAGTTTGCATTACCTGGTGTCTGGATGGGGTTGGATTTTGCTTGCTACATTGTGTTGGATCTTATCTGTCATTTTGTTACTGCTATGAAGAAATATATCAATATGTTGAGCATATAAAATGTTGCAATGTGCATCTATATTATGTTGTAACCTATCTTCTTTAATTTGAAATGTTGATGAAAGGGTTATGAAAGGAAGAGGTTATTTTGTTAGATGCAATCTGTTGATTCATGCGGGTTGTAGGTGAAATTGTAAGGATACAACATTATGGTCTGTCTAGTATAGTGATTTTCACATGGGACATGTAAATACTATAAACCCAAATGTGATCTAATGAGCTTCCATTTTTTTTTGTTGTCTTGTTAGTGGTCAAATAGAATCTATGGGAATGCATGAACTCAAGTAGCACTCGCTATGAGTTGGTAGGTTTTAACATGTCAATGTTGAAGTCTCTAGTAATGATTACCTTTGTATCGGTGATTTTTTTAGTGGTGAATCTTTGCCAATTGGCTATTCTATCTCTTTGGAAAATCACAATTTGGTAAATAAAACCTACATATGGGGTCAACCATGTCACCAATATATTAAATAATTTGGGTCAAAATCAAAGGCTAATCACTCATTATTTTACACATAATGGGTCACAAGTGCTGGTCCAATCGCCAATGTAATCTACATTTAGAACACAATTATTTTAAAATTTTTGCCAACATTTCCCTAATGTTTTCTTATTGGACAATGTTATTTTACCCTTAGAATAAAATAATATTTTCCCTCAGGTTGAGCATCGCATACCATTTTACTAACGTGTGTCTCCAATTATCCCCATTTAGCCAACTATAGTCTATTTTATGTTGTGGTCTTTGGGACACGTGTCCTAATTTCAAGAAGATTTAGACTTTATGGTCTATTGTTTGAACTTAGACCCAAAATAGAGATGAAGCCATTGATCTATATTACATCAATGATCCAAATTAAATCCTTTCACCATAAAAATGACAACATTAAAAGTGACGACGACCAAATTGGCAATAAAAAATGGCACCTTATTAATTTAATCTTAATGGATTGGCATACTACAAGTACATTGTACAGTGTACACTTGGCATGTGGGCCATGGACCACTTGTGACTCTATAAATTCACCAAAAAATTAAATAATCTCTCTTTGGAAACCGACATATTATGCAACTATATTAACATTTTGAGTTATATGAAATAATTAATTCACCTCTTACATTACGATAATGTTTATGACCAACAAAAAAAATTGCCTACATTTATTTGCATACTAAAAAAATAAAATTAATTCACCACAATTATTATTAAGTTTTGTTATGGAAAGGAAAATTTTGCCAATAGAAAGCAATTTTCTCCCTTGCCTTGAATGAAAAAATCACTCTCAGTTATAATTTTTTCCTTCATATTTAATGTTGAATTCACCAACATTTTACATATTTTTCTTGGGAGGGGTTTCTTATTGTTATCCTTGCTTCATATTGTGTGGCAATGTGGAAATGAAATTTTCTATAAGGTTAAAAATCTCTTCAATAGGTGCTCTTGGTATCATGTAGATATTTGTGATGTTTAGTCAATTTCCAAGATGTAAGAGATTAGTGGTTATTGATTCCAAATTTTTTGTTGCAAACATTGTTGTTTGTACTGATGTATTTTTTTTGTATGACATGTCAATAAACCATGTATGGATGTTGCAAAATAGCAGTTGAAACATATTCTGAGAAATTTGAGGTGATATTGTGTTGTATGTCTAGTTTCCTACAGGCAGAGTACAGTTGTACTCATTAGATTGTGGTCATAGGCTATTTCTTGACCATATATTGCAAAGCTTCATGTAATCAAGGAACATATGATGAAGCGGTATAGTGGTATGGTGAAAAGACTGTATTAAGGAGTCCACATGGTAGAGATTCTAAGCCAACCCATTTCTTTCTCTACTTTTAGGCATAGTTTGAAGTTTTTATGTTCTAGCTCATGCATAAGGTAGAGTGAGTCAATATTTCAAATACAAGATAGAGCAGTGTCAGCAAGGCTATGCTAGAAGACTTTATATGGATTAAATTCAAGAGAATCCATTTTTAGTCATTGTGTTCTATGAATAGTTTGTGCACATGCTAGCTGGAAAGGGAATTGTGTTTGTGTAACAATATTTGTACTTGTCTTAATTTCTTTAGCTATTTTTAGTATTGATGTCCAATATGGTGAAATAGAATTTGCATACAAGGATTGTATATTTTGGCATTGTAATTTTCCAATGGTGGGGTTATTGAATTGTATCCATGCAATACTTGGGTTCTCAAGTAAATGTAGTTGGAAGATATTATTGGCTTTGTTGACTAGTCTATCATGCACATCTAAATTTCCTACTATTAGATCGATCAAAATTCCTAGTTTTACATATATTATGCTAGATAGTGATGATCCCTATACTTGGAAATGGTCAAGGTTAGTTGGCGTGTCTTTTCTATCAATTGCTTCAAATATGTAAGGTTGTGTGGGAAAATAACTTAGCATTTTTGTATTGTGTTCGTCAAAACCTAAGTTTCTTTGAAACAAATAAGGAAATATTGGATCATTCAGAGGAAGCCTATGATATGTTCTATTCATGTAGGTGAGGTCTTGATCTATTTGTTGGGAAGTTCTAGCATGGTTTAATATGGAGATGAATTGCTCATTTGTTTGCCTGATAACATCGTTTAGTTCAAAATTGAGCACATTGTCGAGTCAGAATGTGTATGGTAGCTTTTCATTATTTATTGTTGGTTTTTCAAATATCCAAGCATCAAAAATAGGTTGTGCTTGGTATAGGTCACTATAAAATATTATATCAATATTTCCAAAGGGCTTTGTTGGTGTGTGCTTGATTTGGTGGAGTCTTCTATCAATGTTGTACAACATTTAGGAGCCAATGAGCGAAGCTTCATCAATGAGAAATATTTGCAATTTTTAAAGTCTTCTTCTTAAGTTGTCTAGTGTATTTGAATCTAGGGGTAGCATCTTTGCAAAATTACATGATAGGAGGAAGATGGAGTGTTCAATTATACCACCTGCATTGAATGTTGTTTTTCCTATAGAGGCTACAATAATGCCCTTGGGTTTGAGTGGGTCACTATCTAATTTCTTATCCTAGATACATATAAGTGGTTCAAAGAGAACTTTAGTTGTGAAGGTTTTCCATGTGCTAGCACCAACTATCAAGAAAAAGTATAGTGGCTTATAAGGTGCAAGTTTCTTTGACAATAATACATCTTTCAAATGGTTTTTTGTTGTCTATTCAACTATCTTTGCAACTTGAAGTACTCATCATTACTAAGGAGGAATGGGTGTGCAATTTTTGAGTGTGAAGAGTTGTGAGTGTCATGTGTAGACTTTGGGGTTTTATAACATTTAAGGTCAACCATGATATCATATCCATTTGTGATGTCATAATCATTTTGTTTGTGTATCTCATTATCTAAGTCTATTGTTGGGCAATTTTCATTGCTAGTTTGTATTGCAACTTGTTTGATGTCACCCCATTTGATTCCTACATGTGTTGTAATCATTTATTTAGTATTTGCAATTTGGTTTTGGTTTACATGGAATGTTGCACTCCATGTTTGGTGCCCAAGTAGTAATACTTGTTTAGTGTTTCTAAAAGGCATATATAGTATAAGATTTTTTTGACAATAGTTTTCATAATTGATATGCGGGTTCTACCTTACATAGCGTATGAGAAGTGGATTTTTATCTTTTTTGTATGTGTTGTATGCCTATAGTAAAATGTTGTGTACTCAGCTAATGATAAATAATCTAAGTGTGTTGGGCGATGCATATACTTGTCTACTGTAGAGGCATACATAATGTTTTTAGAGTTGTCTAGTTCTTTTACAAGAAACTCTGGACTTTTCAACATTAGGACTCTATCCTCTGGTGGTGCAATATTGACAAAGATAGTTTTACGCAAGCTCTTATGTAGTGGTAATGAAAGGACAAGGTGGATAGCTTGTTGGCTAGACATCTATTGATAGTTTAGAAATGTGTTGCCCAATTTTCATATGAATTACACCTTGTCATTTTAAGCATATGTGCATTGCACTCTTGTAACTTTCGAAATGTAAGTGACAATGTTTGATCTTGGTTGGTCATGTATGAACTATAGTAAGATGTTGCAGAATATGCATCTTTGATAAATTGTGTATCTATTTTTGCATACCATAGTTGGGGTACCTCTTTGGAAAATGGATTTATCCAAATATCAGCTGGGTGTTATTGTAGGAGGGCAACTTTCCATTTTAGTGTTGATTGCAATATCAAGATGTATTTTGTTTCATTTATTTGGAAATCATCTAAGAAATTCTCAAATGTAGTTTCATTTTTTTTTACTTTTTTTCTACTTGTTTGAAGATTTTTTTTGCTTTTTCTTTTAGGGTGCTAGTAGTGACTGCTGGTGGCTCTAATATTGTTATCCTTCTAATTGGGGGAAATGGGAAGTTGAATTGACAAGATGACATTTTTTTTTTTTCACATCCTAGTATGATGATGTGTTTGCATTTTTGATAGATTTGCATCTAGTAGTGTTGTGTCACTTGAAATGTATTTATCAATGACAGTCTTTGGGCAATCTCCATATATGGGCACATCCTTTATATAGAGCATGAAATGGACATGTTCAATTCCTTCATTTTGGAATTAAGTTACGAAGAAGTAATCTAAAACTTCACCAAATATTTTGTGATTCTTTAACATCATCCTTTGGAATGCCTTGATTTTGTGGTTGAAATAGTGACTACAAAGGACTAGGTTTATTTTAATTTCAAAGTCTAGGTCTTTGTCTTCCAAGTTTTCATTGTCCCTAATAATGGAGGGTGTCGGGTGCAATACATTACATAGTGGGACCCATAAATGTTCTGCACTTGTCAAGGTGCGAAGAAAGTTGGGGGGCCTAGTTGTCTTATCATAGAAAATATGTTTTTCTCTATGTGTTCTAAATAATTAGGAGAAGTATGAATGCTTCTTATAGAGTGAAACCCCAATGGTGATCTAATGAGTCTTTCTGGGTTGGTGGGGTTATGTACATCTTTTGCAGTTAACATTTTCCCGTATAGCTCGCCTTTTTGTATATAGATGTATGTAGACCCATGCCAGTGATGATATTTGGTGGATAATGATTTTGATCACTTTGAAAAAGATATTTTTAATATGTGTGGTGAAATTTTTTTCCTTATGCATGAGTTCCCATTTTTCTATTTTCTAGTATGAGAACTTGTTTGTCATATGCTTTGGTCAAGCAATGCCATAAAAGAGTGTTGGGAAGTTCATTTCCTCTAAATAGATATCCTAAAATATACCTAGAGGTCTACATCCTTGAGAAAAATAAATTTCAATTATCATTGTGTTAAGATCTTTGATGGAGTGTGGATCATTAAACTAGTGAATGAGTGATTCCATTAGCTAATGTTTCATCTACATCTATTTCTTCTTCTATGTCTTGTTGCTTATTTTCTTTATTTTTGTTAAAGAGGCTTTCCTAATCAGTGTTGATCGTAATGTTCTCTTTCACATATAGTGATGTTTTTGATAGCTCTACTAAGGTAATTCTGACACATGTAGGCTAAACATTGCCTTGTACATGAGCACTTTCATATTCTATCTTGCATTTTAGTCAGATTGCTATTGTTCTAACTTCATCCATTTGTCTAGGTAATGCTTATTGGACTTTATCAAAATCCACTAGCACATTGGTGATTGTACCATTTAATTCATATTGTGCCCTTTTGTACCCTAGTTGTCAAATTTGTGCAAAAACAATTCAAAGTGACACTAGTCTTTCTTCTAATGTGATCAAGCCATGAACATAATTGATTCATGTATTGTGTTGCATGTTGTATGGTGATGCAAAGGCAAGGACTTTACCAAGTGTCAAAGAATCTATACATTGCTTTCAAATAGCTTGACCTAATCAAATTGTCTTAATGTTACTTGACATAGATATTAATGACAATTCATGTACTAATGTGTTGTCGACCTTGTATAGGTCCTCATGGAAGGATAACATTTCAGAGTGAGTGAATGATTGCATGGGCACATCATGAAACTACATTGTTTGTGGTACTTGCATGTGCAGCTCTAACAAGGTAGTGAAGTCACCTCGGCCTATGAAAGGAAATTTTCCATTTCCCTTGTGTAGGGGAGTACTTTTTATTTGCAAATTTGTTGGCTGCCATAGGTTTGTCTTATGCCACATTGCATTTTTTTTGTGTCCTTGTTGCAATTTCTTTTTAACAACCAAAATGAACGAGGAGTAGAAGACTCTATTGAAGGCACTTTTGGAATTTGTTCTTTAGGCATGCTTGATATAACATTGTTGTTAGTACCTTCTACTATAGAAGCATTGGTAACTACCTCATTTAATGGCTCATATGACAATGGCTTGAATTATTAGGAAAATAGATTAATGTAATATATTTATTTGGTTCTTTGAAATTGTAGTATATATGAGGTTATTGTTGTTGAGATGCTGACCATACATATATGGTTAGCTAGAATATGTGAGATAACCACAGTAAATAGTAGTCAAATCCTTCAAGGCCACTTACAGAATATGGAATCCCAATCTTAGATATCAGTACTAATATTTGTTCAAGAGGACCATTCATTATAGGAGGGTGTTATAGTGGTTTGAAAGATGACCTAGCAATGGTATCTTGCATTTTCATAGCATTAGCCAATGATTGAGTTGATAATAACCATAAAGCTATTGTGTTGAACCAATTGTTGGCTAGGAAGGCTATAGTAGCAAACATGCTCTTGTCACATGGAGCACTAAATGTGCTAAGCTAAGAGATGCTAATTTTGGTAAAAGCTTGACTAAAAATGCTCCAAGTGTCCTCTAGAGTGCAATGTATAATGGGAATGCCTAGTCAGGGTTTTTTTGGGAATTATGTTCACTTTTCCTAGAAATAATAGGCTCATAGTACCTTGCTATTAGATTAGTGTCATGGAAAAGTATCGATAGTAGAGGATGACATGCATCTATATTAAAATGTAGATATGGTTTCCTATGCATTAATGACGAGAGGCATATAGGGAGTTTCAACCATCGTCCTAGCCAATGAATGCAAAATGTGTCACCCCAAAGTCTAGTTTCAACAGCTAGATTTATTCTTGCTATTGAAATTATCATCCTTTGTAACTAGGTGGTTGGATCATGTATAAAATTCAAGTCATATAATATTGATGGGTGTAGTTCATGTTGTAAGTATCTTAGAGAAATAGTGAAGCCATGAAGCAAGACATGTATTGTTTCAAACAAGTAGTCACCAATAGTATACTTGAATGAATTAATATAGAAGCAATGGTAAATTTCTAGAGCTTGATCAGCTTATAGTATATGTGGTTGGAAAGCTAATTTAGATCACTTATATGTCTCTACTATGATAGTAGTTTGTGGGTTCTATTTTATTTGGCATCATCTCTTTGGTGACATATTGTCTATTAAGCCTGAGGAGGTCTTAGGAAATATTAGGTTTAAGAAAATTGAAGTTTGTTCTAGAGAAGGTGTTTGCAATTAAAAAAGAAGATGTTGTAATACTTATATTTTTAGTTGTATTTAGAAATGAACTTAACTATGAATAGCATGCATGTATGAAGCACATATAGAAACATCATTTTGGAAAAAATGCAAGGTTATGGCAATGGAAGACTTACCTAACATGTTTAGATGGAGAGGTTGAAAAAATGATGAGAGCATCAATAACCTTAAAAAAGGGAAACATTTGAGATCCTTAGTGAGTTTTATTAGATATGACATATGAGTTAGGGAGGCTTAATACTAACAAAGATAATAGAGAGGAAAAAATGTAGTAATCATGTATGGTAGCTAAAATTAATATTGCCTAGAATAAATTGTTGAATGTGTAATATGTATAATATAGGAGCTGTGCAATCTGTTAGTATATGGTAGATATTTGTAGCAATTCAAATTGAATACAGACAACTTTAAATTATTTATACAATTATTGTTGTATGATGGTTTTCTGAACAATTAGTTTCAAAATCATTTGTCGACTATGACTAACAGTTTGGGGAATATGCTATGGTGAATAAGGAGGAATTTACATGAAGATTCTTTTCATGAAAAACAAATAAAGTTGTACTATATTAGAAGTTGTAAAGCTAATAAGATTCCATGAGATTGTTGCATTGACCTAGTGTTGCCTAGTGTTGGTTGAGAAGAATTTTTTGGGATATTAAAAAATCCATTCTACATTTGTATGTGTCATAATATGATATCATGTAAAAAAATTCTATAGGCATGCTAAGCATATCTCAATTCAATGCATCATTTTCAATGACAAAGAAAATTGAAATTTTACAGTGATAACACAACATAAACAAGAGATGTGTTAGATGCTTCCATACACATGTGTAATATAGTATAATATATTTTTATACAAACAAAAATCAAAAGATAGCTAAGAAAAGTGTCTCAAACCAATAGAACAACATCAAAATTTAGCAAGAAAATATTGGAAAATAGAAATATAGTAAGGAGGTCGATTCTTGTGGCATTGTTTAGCACTTTTCCCACTTGTGCCTACTAATTCCTATGGTTTTCTAATATCTATAAAAGACATCATGTACTATTTTTTAACCAATTAGAAAGAATGATTATGAATGAGGTTTGATTTCCTTATTAATAACATCCCTAAAATTCTTAAGAAGTAACTTATGTTCTCTAAGTATACTTTTCCTTTGATGTATAATTATTTTCAATGCAAATTCTCTATAGATTTGAGAGCTTTCCATAGAATTAAATATCTTTAGTTTCCAATATTTTCTCCCCCTCTATTTCTCTTCAATGTCATCCTTGACCCATTTGGAACCATTAGCAAAAAGAGAAGAATTGTTGAGTTAGCATGGCCCTTAAATCTCTTTTGATATTCTCTAGTATTCTTCTATGCTTATTACTATACAAAGAAGATCCATGGCACAAGCTCGATGTGAACCATATATTTTTAACTTTAAAACCATTAAAAAAAATTTAGATTGATTAGTTTTCAAATGAGGTACCTCTAGGGAAGCTCAACATTGAACTAATTAGTATTACTCATTGTTCTCAACTGAGTTTTCGTAATGGAAAGAACTAAGAAGCATTTATTTACTTTTCACTATATGCCATTCATAATTATAATTGATTTTCTTACTTTAGGGTGTCTCTCAGGGAGTCATGCACACTAAAATGTTTTGTGTTTGTAATACTTAAGATATCTGTAGATTGAAATGGGGTAATGTTTTCTCAGAAGAACTGGAGAAGAAAAGAGACGTTCCATACCATCTTCTAGCAAAGGATTGTATTTTATTTCCTTATTTTAGTAATCTCTAATTTGATGCTCCATGGTCTCAGCTGGTGATGTAGGGTTTCACCATTCAACTATCCTTAAATTCCATAAGACTCTTCAACGAAAAAACGTGATACAAGAAACATGAATAACATAATAATATTATGGGTCTAGCCTCTAAAATACACCAAATCTAGTGTTTTATTGATAATCACTATTTTTTAAAATGTCTCTAGAGTGTGGAATTCAACTCTAGATACAAGCGTCTTTAAATATTATAAAATGCTAAAATTTATTGTTATGGAATTAAGGGTTTTTGGAGGAATGCAAAGGTTAGCTTCACAGAATGGTCAAGGAAGTAGGTTGGTGTCAAAGAATATTTTAGAGAATAAACCCTAAGTAAGCTCCTAAAAACTAGGAAAAATATAAAAATGTCTACTATAAATCATGTGAGATCGCACACGAACAAATGAAAATAATTCAAAGAACTAACTGCAGATCAGAATTACAAGAATGATTCTAGGCTTTGGCAGTTACAATCTAGAAAAAATGCAAATAAGGAACAAATCTCACACCATTAAATGGAAGAAGTAAAGGGTGCATAGCTATAAGCCCAAATCAATGATGCCCATTTTGAGAAACAAGCACAGGCCATGGCAATGAAGGGACCCAAGTTGGAGAAGTAATTGCAGCAAAACATGCACAAGAGACATCTTACAAGCTATGCATATGATAGGTAGAAGGTGGATTTTCATTTTATTAGATTTTATAGAAACAAAATTCAAAAGACTACAGGGAAAATCCAAGGTAGCCAATAGAAAATTGAAGAAATACGGTGGCAAAATTTAGAAAAAACCTAAATGAACAAGAGATGTGTGTTAGATGCTTCCATAAACATGTGGAATACAATAAAATGTATTTTTATGTAAAAAAAAATCAAAATATAGCTAGGAAAAGCATCTTGAACCAATAGAACAATAGCGAAATTTAGGAAGGAAATATTGGAAAGTAGAAATAGAGTAAGGAGGTAAATTTTTGTGGCATTGTTTAGCACTTTGCCTAATTCCCAAGAAATCAACTAATACAAAAGTGCAATTAAAACATAAGTCCCCGCCTATGGGTGGCAGGGACTAACAATGTAAATCAAATTTTAGACTGAACAAATTCATTGTACTAGGACATGTATATGTTGTGCTTGCCCATTATCCTATCATTTTCCATCATGAGGGAAAAATATATTATATAACACTTAGTATGTATCACTAGAGGTCATCTATGATGTTAAAAGTGACATGGTAGATGAAACCAAAAAAATTCCCATCAGGTCTAAATTTGATGGTCACACTTATCTGTCATATGATTTTCTAATGACAGATAAATTATTTTAATACCTTTCGTTTTAGAAAAATTAGTTGTTAATTTTTTTGGTTTAAAAGAGTTTAACAAATCTTTATAAATTTAAATAATTTATACATTAGAAAATAATAAATATAAATTAGTAACATATCAAAAGTCTTTATGAACTTATAATTTTAAACTGGTAATATTTAAAACATCTCAAATAAAATAAACAAGTTTCTAACCTTTGAACTTTAAATTAATATAAATATATAACAAATAATATAAAAATAAATATAGGCAAGAGCCTACAAAACAATAGTGACATCTAAGCTTCTCATTCAGGAGGTCTTAGGTTTGAATTCATTTAACACATACAAATAATTAATTAAAATAAATATCAATAATTGATCTAGTCTTTGGCCATTTACCACTAGGCCATGGTAGTTTGACAAACATGTTGTACACAATGGGCAAGAAAATACCTACACTCTAACCAAGCATGGAGTGAAACATAAGTTGAAGTCGTTGACGGAGAAAGAAGAAAATGTATGTAGTTCTACCATAATATGTTTTGTTGACGGAAAAGAGTTTCTCAAAGGTATGAAGTGTGAGCATATGTGTTTTGCTATAATTCCAAAAGATAGTAAAGAAGAAGTAGCGGAGGTACCTACAAAAGTTGTAGATATGATGGGAGAGTTTTTTTATATTGTATTATATAATGTACCTAATGGATTTCCCCAAATAAGGAAGATCACTCACTAGATGGATTTGGTTCTAGGAGCTAGTTTGCCAAACAAGGTAGCACAAAAAATGACATCAACAAAAAGTGAAGAGTTGAACAAACAAGTTCATTAGTTATTGCAGAAGGGGTTGATTTGAGAGAGTCTAAGTTCATGTGTTGTACTAGTTGTATTAGCACCAAAGAAGAATGGTGAATGGAGGATGTGTACAGATTGTCATGCTATCAACAAGATCACAATCAAGTATTCCATTTTCAAGGATGGATAATATTATAGACTATTTGAGTGGAGCTAGGTATTTCACAAACATACATCTGAAGAGTGGATACCATCAGATTTGTATTAGAGAAGGTGATGAGTGGAAGGCTACTTTCTATTAATATCATATTGGTTTCAACAAGTGAGTGTCTATAATCTTCAGTAATTTACTTAGTTCATGTCAAAAAAGTAACATATGTCGAGCACAACATATAAGATTTAGCATACAAAGTAAATAGTGAGTGTCAAGCCACTCTAGTGCCAAGTTACTCAAATGCTAAGAAGATAGTATGTGCCGAGTGATTCAAGTGCCAATAAAGTAGTGTATGCTAAGTCATTCAAATGTCGAGTGACAACATTGAACTTACAATTGCTGTCGAGCACTAGGGACTTCAAATTTTGAGTAATGTAGTTTTAACATAGTTGATTGTATTGACACAAACTACTATGTAAACTATTTTAAAGCCAACTTAAGGATTGATTTACGGACTTTTTTTGATAAGGATGAACCTTAAGTGTGAATCCCTATGTATTAAATGCATCCAATTAGTAAAAGGGAAGGTTTAGGTGGCAATATGGGTGAATCACAATCATTGATTCATATCGAATCCTAAGTCACCTAGGTCTTCTTAATGAGGACAAATCCTAAATGTTCAAAGTCTAGAGAAGGAGAGTTTGTATGCACAAATAGGACATTCATGGTGACCAAGGTAATATGATTTAATTTTTATTATAGAATCAATTAAAGGAGAACAAAGGAAAGGAAATAGTTGACAACATAGAGACATCTAATCAAAAAGGATTAAGTAGACATCAGTATAGCGGTGACTTGCATCAAACAATAGAGTTCTAATCACATGATCATTGTTGAGACATTCTAATAGGCGAATTAGTGAAAAATCTTAACAGAGTAGTCTTAATAGGCTATATTGAAATCCTCTAACAAGGTGCTTACTTAATTATGAGTTAAAATCCTTTAATTAGGCACACTTCTAACAAGGTGTTGAAATATTTTAATAGGGTAAGGCCTAACACTCTTTGTAACCTTTTAATAGGGCAGACCTTTCATAGGGTAGATCATGTTTCATGATCAAACATTGTAACCTTCATTGGATTCACTTTATTACTACAGTAATGAAGATTTGTGGGTGTCATCCCCACCTTAGTTTTACCTTCCCATTGGAGGCTTTCTGGGTAATAATATCTTGTTTCATACATGTGTGAGTTCTTACTTGTTTACATACTTTAGATATATATACGTTATATAGTACTTTGGTTTACTTGTTGAATTGTGAGATGGATGTATGGTGAATATTTTATGAGTAAAAGGTTGAAGCACTGATTCACCCCCCACCCCCCTTAGAGTTTTCTTTTCCTACTGTAATTCCAAAAATTGGTATCAAAGCCAAGTCCTCTAAAAGTATATCTTTTTAGCCTTGAGGAAAGATCTTGGGAATGAAAGTTTACAAGTTAGGAAAAAATATTGAGAACCAGGAGATTGCAATACAACTCATTCTACATCAGTTGAATGAAGCAAGAGATGATCTACAGAAATCATTGAGAAGAAGGAAGGAAATTTCTATTGAAGAAAATGACACACAATATCAAGAGATGGACACTACTAAACTATTTACAAGTGGAAACTCCAATGAATTTGATATATTAGTTTCAAATCTAATGGAAAAGAATAGTACCCTAGCTAAAGAGAAATCTAAAGATAGAGCAAGAATCACAAGCCATATTGCTAGGTGAGGTGATCAAACAGAAAAAGAAAGCTATAAAAAACAAATTCATGATTGAAGATGACAAAAGAGTTTGGACTAGTAGACTAGAAGAGAAATCATTAGAGATAAATAGGATCTCTCACATGCAATTGGAAACAATGAATTAGTTTATGATTGCTAATCATGAAATAAATAGTAAATACATTGAGATCAAAACACTGAAGATGTAGAATGAATAGTTGAGTAATGATCTAAAAAGGGAAAAGGAGTTTGTTGAAAGTTTCAATAAACCTAGTGAAGCCATCAAGTGCTTTGAACAATTGATGAGATCCCCTATATCTTATTGTGATACTTCTAGATTGGGATGCACCAGTACTAAAGAAGGAGAGTCATCTAAAAGAGGTGATGAAAGAAGTAGAAAAGGTAAGAACTCTAAACCTACCTGTCATAATTGTGGTAAGATAGGTCATACTGCTAATGTTTGTTGAAGCAAGACTATAAATCTATATGTTAAGTAGAAGAGCATGGGTCACTACCACAAGTGTAACAAACAAGGTCATCAAGCACATGAATACAGAACTAAGACCATACACACCTAAAGATTTAAAGGATACTACTATAACTATCAGAATAATGGACACAGAGCTTTTGAATGTAGATCCAAACCAAAGTGGTCATCAAACAAGCAAACAAAGGTAAAAAAATAATGACAACTCTTATAATTGGGATTATAATACAAGGTATAGTTGTCACTACTATTAAGAGTATGAACATATTCCTGATAATTGTATTAGAACACATTTTAGAAGTGATTACAAAAGGTAGTTGAGTCAAACCACATGTTTTAGATGTTTGAAGACTAGTCACATAAGCATAAATTGTCCAACAAGGTCAAAGGCACCAAGTTATGAGTTCAACAAAGAAAAAGGAAAAGCAAACATTGAGAATTCTAGAGATGAGATGAACAAAACATGTAGGAGAAAGGAATATTGCAGCACATAAAATGTAGATGGGATCACTTCACCAAATGGGCTTGGTGATCACACCTCAAATTAAGCAATCAAGAGGTATGTGGGACTAATATTTAAAATGATAAACTATACATTAGCTCCAAGGATTTAGTTTTGAAAAGATTACATATGCATGAATAAAGATGCAAATTTTTGTTAGGAATCAAGACTAAATCTTTAAATTTTGTTACTTTTCATGTTACTACCGAGCATGAAAAAAAATTAACTATGGTTAATGAGTGAAATTTTAGTGGATGCTAAGCTAGCAAAGTTGTTAGTGAAGGTTAAGCTCATAGTAGTTGCTGAGTGTATGGAAAAACACGTGGATACTGAGTGAGTCATAAATTAAATGGAAGCTAAGCTTATAGTTGTACAAGCACTTAGCATTAAATGTAGTGTTTTAAGGGCTATTTGATCAATTTTTTCTCATTTGACATCATTCAAATTTGAAGTAGAGCATGAAGAGCTAAATGAAATCTAGAGAAATTCTTCTGAGTGTTTTCAAGAGATTTAAAATTTGGTTCGACACCATTCTAGCAAGATTCACAAGGTATTTATCATGTGTTGAGCTATGCAGTTTTAAATTTTGTAAACCCTAGTTTCATGCAATGGCATCTAGTTCTTTAGTAGCCAAGGTTATAGAGGGAAAAGAGGTTTTAAATGTGAAATTGATAAGAAATGAAATAGAAAAACCTACCTTTAGGGCTATCCCAAATATAGCTTACAAATAGGATCCCTATGGTGTGTTAACTATGATACCACCACAAGTTTTGATAATAAAAGATGTTAGCAACTATTATACATACAAAATTAGAAGAATAGGTGATATGGAAATTAGGGAGACATATGGAAAACTATATGAGAATGGATTTTTGAAGGAAGAATTTAAAGTTGTTGAGAAGAAAGGGTTAGCATATGCCCTAGATTTCCCTAATGTTTTCAAAATAGAGTGGATAAAAATTGTTTCGAGTAGAATTCATGACAACTTTGTATGCTTAGAGAATGGACCAGTGAAAATCACCAAGAAAATTGTACATAGAGTCAAAGGGTATCCAACCCTAGATCAGCCCAAGACAATAAGAAGTGAAGCTAAGGAAATAGTTGAAAGAAAAATAAGGGTTGTGTGGAATAAACAAGGGATGATAATTGATACAATCATAGATCCCCTAATAGATTAAGTAGTATGTATTATAGCACATAAGTTCTACCAATTCAACAAATTAAATAGTGTGCCATGCATTGTAGTTGATGTGGGTTACAAAATAGTAAAGAAGGATCATACTTATGATCTTTCCAAGATGCAGTTGCAACAATTGATTAAGAGTTTGGGAGGTATAAGGAAAACCAAAAGTGCACAATGTAAATTCGAATCTATTATTTTATGTATTTTATTTTATGTATAGAATACATTTCCCACATTTGCTAAAGTTGCATGGAAAGTAAATAGACCCATTGTAGTTCAAATAGGTGAATTTATTGAGAAGCTAGGGGATAACTTTGAATCTTTCATGACAAGTTATTTTGAAGATTTCAAACAATCAATGAAGAAAAGACTTAGGATACTAGTCTCACTAGTTGACACTAACTTCACATATGTTTAGGCAACAATTCCTATAATGAGATGGCTAAGGCCATTATGATATAAAATAAATTTTGATGAGGCCTTCACAACAATCACAACATTACTTGCATAAGAAGTGGACAAAGAAGCTAGAGCATTTGGAAACTATGATATGGCCAAATCAAAGATTACAATGGAATTAAAGACTGCCTTAGTGATCAGGAAGAAGAATAAATTGGTTAAGAAGATGAAAGAAATATTTGGTTAAGGAGAATATGAAGAGGAAGAGGAAGATGATGAAGAAGAAGAAGAAATACAAGCTCAAGAACCATTAGCATTAACACAAGGTTAGGGAGAACACCAATAAGAAGAAGAAGTATAAATTGTAGAAGGTGTTGAGGAAGAAGAAGCCAGTGAAGTGCTTGTAGCTACTAAGAAGGAAAAGAGAAAAGAAAAGACATGAGTAGTGAACAAACCAAAGAAGGTTATTAAACCTACTCAGCCTAAGCCTACAACACCTATCACAAGGACTAGCACTAGTCACTGCACAAAAGGCTAAAGAAATAGCCAAGCCTAAGGAGAAGAAACTTGAAGCTCAGTAGAGACTGTAGACGAAATATGTTTCTCAAGCTGAATTTGATGTAGAGTAGACTAAATTAGATGAAAACAACCAATTTCAAGTGGTAAGTCATAATCCCTCTTTAGATTTAGACAATCTATGTGAGAATATTAAGAACAATGTTGATTTATCAAGATTCTTTCATATTGAGTTTGATAATCTTGGGAAGAGTAAAAAGAACCAAGAAGGCATTATATTCCATGATGGAAATATTCAAAAAGACTCCTCTACAACTTGCCAACTCCATCCCTAAAAGCTTGTATGATAGAGTTGAGCAAAAGTGGTCTTATTGTTTAGAAACTGAGAAACAAATTATGGAGACAACTCTTGCCCAAGTTATGCTAGAACTTAGTAAGGCTAACATGACTGAAGCCATTAAGAGGTATGCTACAAGATTTGTTTCAAAATATAGGGAAGCTGAGAAGACACCTATTGAGGTAGGTGAGGATGGAGAAGATGACAATGAACAAGGAACAGTTAAGGGAGGCACAAATATAAGCATTGATACCTAGGCACCAAGTGAAGATGACCAACAAACAAAATAGAGTGTACAAGATGCACAAGTGTCAATTGCTAGCCCTCCATAGGACAAGTGCTAACATTGAAAATGTCAAAGTTAAGGATGTCTCTGAGACTATTTCTTAGAACATCAATCCCCTCACAAAGGATGATTTGAAAAAGATAATTGTTAAAACCACTCTCTAGGCCAAAATATGTGACAACCCTATACTAGTGAGTGTAGATGAAATTTAGAAGATAGACACAATAACTACAAGGGAGGAAGTGAAAATACTAGACACACCTATTCTCACTCTTCAAGTCACAAGTGTACAACCTTCACTACCTATAGTGGTATATCAAAGGAAGGAGATAGAAAGTTCCACTGCCAGTACACTTATGCAAGAAATTGGAAATGATAAGGATGAGATAGTTGGAGAAGACAAGGTAGAGTCACAAGAGAATGAAGATACTCAAGGACAAAAAGGTCAAGTAGATACATATGCACCTCTAACACAAGATCAAGGTGCAACTTGAACTACAGAGGAAGAGAAGGACAAGATTGAAGAGTTAAGTTTGCCATCCAAGATAGAGGAGCAACTAGAAATTCAAACATTGGTGACATTACCAAAATCTACTACTCCTTCTGGTCAAGCTATTAAGAGGTCTAACATAGATGCAACACTATTGCAATTTTCAAGGTCGAGTCCTAGCTCATCTTAGGAAGAAGAGGTAACTACATATGGTGATGTTAGCCTAGATGAAAAGACTGTATTGGCTAAATTTGATTTGGTAGCAATCACAATTGAGTATATGGGTATATTACAAGAGGCCCTAACAAAGAAGAAAAATCAAGAACTATTCAGAAGGGAGCATAAGTAGAAGCAATCTTTGATTGACATCAAGGAGATTTTCCTAGATGCATTTAGTGTGCCAACTCAAGATGAAAAGAAGCCCATCATTGAACAATTAACCAATATAGTTAAAAGGTTTAATGACATAGACCTAGACACAAATGTTAAACTACTCGAATGATCTGAAAGGAAGTTCCAAAATAAGGTAAATGAGAAGATATCAAGTGCTATTGCAATAACAAAGGTTGAGCTAACAACCAAGATAGAGATTATGAAGAAGGTACTAGAGAATATTTTCTCTTTATACACCAAATTGTGTAATCCTACACTCTTCACACAAGATATAAGGAATGATATCCTAAGTTTGGAGAGCCATATATAGTCATCTAGTGCTACTTTTCCCAATTCTCCAGCTCAAAGTGAGAAACACTTCAGGTACCTCTTGCAATCCCAAAGTCAATTGACATGTTTACAAGTAGATGAAGCCACCATCAAAGCTAAAATGATTAGTATCTAGTCAACATTGACACTACATATGGAGATATTGCACAAGGAACTAGCCTGTGTTGAAACTCTTATGAAGTAAGATCCTCATCTTTCTACACTAGAATGCTTAGTCCACCTTGGTGCTGAGCTGGTCATCCAAATCAAGTCCTTTGAGGTAGCTTGTGATAATTGGGATGTAGCTCTAAATATCATACTTGAGGTCCATAAATCAATTTTTGGACAAATATGCTACTAGTGTATAATCCATTGACATAACTGTCAAAAAGGGGGAGTAAGAGTAATGAGGGAACAAGAAGAGCAAGCAAGTAGAACAAAGAGGGAGAAAAACCCAAGGGGGAGTAAGTGAATAGAGAAAAAAAATTGAACAATATCAGCTCAGACAGAAATAGCGATAGAGTATAGAATAGAACAATCAACTTAGGTAGAGTTATGAAATTTTGAGGTATGACTGATAAGTCATGTATTGCAAAAATTTTATATTTTTAATTTTTTTATAGAAGCCAAATAGATATCTATACACTTAAGTTATTTACTTAGTTCATGGAAAACAAGTAACATATGTCAAGCACAACATATAAGACAGATCATGTCGAGTAAACAATGAGTGTCGAGCCACTCAATTGCCTGGTCACTTAGATGTTGAGTGGATAGTATGTGTTGAGTGATTCAAATGTCAAGAAACAAGTGTATACCAAGTAATTTAGATGTTGATTGATAGCATTAAAGTTACAATTAGTGTCGAGCACCAAGGGCTTCAAATGCCGAGTAACATTGTTTTGACATAGTTGTTTGTATTGGCACAAACTAATATGTAAACCATTTTTAAGCCGACTTAAGGATTGATTTATGATATTTTATTGAGAAGGAAAAATCTTAAGTCTGAATCCCTATTTATTAAATACAACCAAATAGTAAAAGGGAAGGTTTAAGCCACAATATGGGTGAGTCAAAATCGTTGATTCATATCTAATCCTAAGTCACCTAGGTCTTCTTAAGGAGGAAAAATCCTAAATGTTCAAAATGTAGAGAACGAGAGTTTGTATGTGGAAATAGGACATTCATGGTGACCAATGTATTATGATTTGAGTTCTATTGTAGAATCAGTTAAAGGAGAATATAGGAAAGAAAATACTGGATAGTAGAGAGACATCTAATTAGAAAGCATCAAGTACACATCAATATAGAGGTGATTTGACATCAAGCAACAGGGTGCTAATCATAGGATCATTACTGAGACATTTTAACACATGAATAAGTTAGATCTCTTAAAAAAGTAGTCCTAACAAGTTGTATTGAAATCCTCTAACAAGGTGCTTACTTAATTGTGAGTTAAAGTCCTTTAATTAGGCACACTTCTAATAGGGTGTTGAAACCCTTTAATAGGGTAAGACCGAATAGTTTTTGTAAGCTTTTAATGGGGTAGACCTTTAACAAGGTAGATCATTTTTCATGATCAAACATTGTAACCTTCATTGGATACACTTTATTACTGCAGTAGTGAAGATTTGTGAGTGTCAGATCCCAACCCAAGTTTTACTTTCTCATTGGAGGGTTTCTGGGTAATCACATCTTGTTTCATACATGTGTGAGTGCTTACTTTTTTACATACTTTAGATGTATATACATTATATGATATTTCAATTTACTTTTTGAATTGTGGGATGGATGTATGGTGAATGTTTTATGAGTAAAAGTTTGAAGCACTGATTCACTCCCCCTCCCCTCCACCTCTCAAAGTTTACCTTTCCTATTGTAATTCCAACACTTTCAAGACAAAATAAGGACTATACAAGTAGTTAGTCATACCTTTTGGGCTAACCAATGCACCAAGCACTTTCATGAGGCTCATAAATGAGGTACTCAAGGAGTTTCTGAGTAAGCTTGTCACTATTTACCTAGATGATATATTGATCATTAGTAAGACATTGAACAAGAATTTGGCTCATATTTGCAAGGTGTTTAATAAGTTAAGGTAAGAAAAGTTGCTAATAAACTTGAAAAAGTATAATTTTGTAAAGGAGTTGATGTACCTAGGATTTGTAGTCTCATCAAAAGGTTTGAAAATGGACCCAGAGAAAGTCAAGGCTATCCTTGAATGGCCTACTCCAAGAAGTGTGATGAATGTAAGATCCTTTCATGGACTAGCTAGTTTTTACAAAAAGTTCATAAGAGGTTTTAGTAGTATTTTTGGACCCCTAACTAAAACAATGAGAGGGGATAGGCAAGAATTTAAGTGGATTGTAGGGGCAGATAAGAGTTTTAACTTGTTGAAATAGAAAGTTACTGTGTAGTCTATTTTAGCCTTTCTTGATTTTAACAAGGTGTTTCAAGTTTATTATGATGCTAGTGGTACTACAATAGGATTTATTATGAGCTAGGTAGGTAGACCTATTGCTTACTTTAGTGAGAAATTGAATGATGCCAAAAGAGAATATTTTGTTTATGATCAAGAATTTTATGCTATAGTTCAAGCATTAACAAAGTAGAGACACTATCTTCTTCCTGAGGAGTTTGTTTTGTATATTGATCATCAAGCTTTGCAATATTTAAATAGTCAAGGAAAATTGAACCAAAGGCATTTGAAGTGGGTTGAGCTTTTGTAGAGTTATACATTTTTTTTGAAACATAGGAGTGCGAAGTCTAAAAAAGTTGTAGATGCTCTTAGTAGAAGACAACTTTTACTGATAGAAATGTAGATACAGCTGGTTGGGTTCAAGGAACTCAATACTTTGTATCCAGATGATCTTGATTTTGGTAAAGCATCGAAGGCTTGTATAGAACATGTTACACTTGACAAAACAATGTGATTGGATTTCATGATCCAATATAGTGTGTTGTTCAAAGGAAGTCAGTTGTGCATTCCTAGAAGTTCAATGAGAGAGAATCTCATCAAAAAAAAGCATAGTGGAGGATTGGTTGGCTATTTTGGTAGAGACAAAACCATTTCTTTGGTTGCTGAGAATTATTACTAGCCACAGTTGTAGTAACATGTGAAGAAATTTATACAAAGTTGTAGAGTATGTCAGATGGGAAAAGGAGTGAAGCAAAATAAAGGGTTGTATTAGCCATTACTTGTACTAAAGAATTTGTGGGAGGATGCCATCATGGATTTTGTTATTGGAAATTACTAGGGATGCAACATGACCATGATTCTATTTTTATGGTGGTTGAAAGGTTTTCAAAGATGGCACGTTTTATTCCTTGAAAGAAGATTAGTGATTTTGTTCATGTGGTAGAGTTGTTTTTTAGAGAAGTGGTGAGACTACATGGTCTTCCAAAGAATATAGTTTCAGATTGAGATACCAAATGTGTTGATTATTTCTAGCATACATTGTGGAAGAAATTAAAGATGGAGTTGAAGTTAAGTTCATCATATCAAACATAGATTGATGGATAGATAGAATTTGTGAATCATAGTTTGGAAAACTTGTTGAGATGTTTGGTTGGAGACAATTCAAAAGGATGGGATCTGATTTTACCATAGAAAAAATTTTCATATAATAATTCTGTGAATAAGAGTACTAGTAAATCATCATTCTAGATTGTATATTAGAGTAGTCCTAAAAATGCTTCTGAATTGAGGCAATTGGATAAAGGTGAGATAATTAGTGTTGAAGTAGAAATTTTTGCTGAATATTTCAAGAACATCCATGAGGAGCTGATGAAAGACATCATAAAGATGAATACACAGTATAAGGCTAAGGAAAATATGAAAAGGAGATATAAGGAATTTCAGCTTAGAAATGAAATCATGGTTCATTTGAGAAAAGATCATTTTCCAATGGGTATATATAATAAGTTGAAGATGAAGAAGTTTGGACCAAACAATATAGTGAAAAGGCATGATTCTAGAAATGCTTATGAAGTGGAGTTGTCTATTCAATTTAATATTTCACCAGTATTTAACATTTCAAATTTGGTAGAGTATTATAAAGGAGGTGATGGAGATGAAGTTGAAGAAGCACAATGGAGTATTCCACCAACTATTTCAGATACAAAGGAGATTGAGGAGATATTGAACAGTCATGTTGACAAAAGTATAAGGAAAATAAATTATGAGGAATACCTTGTCAAATGGAAAGGGAGGCTAGTAGAGGATTCATCATGGCTAGCAAGGGAGGAGGTTCACCATCTTGGTTTTCCTCTTAACACCTGAGATGTGACAAAATCACTTCTCAAATTACCCGAGTGTCTGATGCAAGAGCATCCTAGGTGTAAGAGTAATCTTGCATCACCCAAAAAGATTTTCTTTTTAGTCTTTTCTATTTGAATAAGGACTAGTAGATAGAGTGGTTACTATTTATGGGAACTTGCTAATTTTAGGAAGTTTTTCATACAAGCTCAGAATGTTCTAATTATCTACATGAAGGTTCATTTTAGATTTATAAGACTACCATAAAAATCTCATTACTCTAGATTAAATATTGGAGAAATTATTACAGATTTTCTGTGGAAATATTTATAGAAAATCTTCAGGCTCATTGTTTGAGGCCTTAGAGTGCCTGGATGAGGTCCAAAAAATCAATGGAAGGGCACTTGCATGATTTCAAGCTTATAGTTCACAAGCTAGGATTTTTGAAAAGTGGTTATAATAGCCAATTGAAGAAACGGTTCATAAGTTATGGCTATTCAAAATTGGATTACCCAAAATATCTAAAATAATTGTCAAAGATGTATTTGGCTAACTCTATATGTATTGTTAGGGTCTTTTGGCCCAAGATATTAAGTTTCAATGTCTAGAATCTTCCTGAGCGGCATAAAATTTCCTATTTAAGAAAGGCTCGAACATTGTCTAGGACAGCTCTGGGTAATAGTTTGCAGCTTAGTCTTGTAGTTTACTACAATGAAGGCACCCATGTGGGTTAGCATTTTAAACTTGTGAATTTTGTAATTCTGCATTTGCATTGCAAATAAGAAGTCCATATTTTGTTCTCACATTTTCTTTTGTTTCTTTGTTTTTGTTATGAGTTCATGGTTTTAAGGGAAGCATCCTTCATCAATTGTAGAGAATCATCCAAACCTAAGCTCCTACTTCCAATGTTTTATTCAAAACAAAAATAGTTAAATACTGATAGCAATATCACTTCCAAAGTTTTTAGGATGAGTGATAGTTTGTGCATACTGACCTTCTTCTTGGGCAATATACATGCCTCTTCTTAGAATGATGTCTTCCATCATGTTAGTTACATTTTTCCCTTCACCAATTATCATTTCAACTTCTTTTACAATAGACTTCTATCTACCCTTTCATCTTCTTTCACCACGAGCTTCACATGCTCCTCAAAGTATTCTAGCTACAACATCCTATGAATTTTGAAAAAAAAAAGTACTTATATCATTGAGGTTTGAACTAGAAATAAGAGAAACCATTTTATAACATGCCAACACTAGGCATCTTATAGACTCACTGGTCTTATTTTTTCTTGTCCGCTTCCACAATTGTCGCATGACAACTTTCTTATTTTGTGAATCACCATTACTCATGCACTCAAGAATTGTATTAAGCTCATATTTAAGAGCTTTAAAATCTTCTTCCACTTTATCTTCTAACTTAGTTTTCTAGCCATCTCACTAGTGCATATGGTAGATTTTTCTACTCTTAGCAGACACAACCTCATTTTTTATGAAGCCCAAATTCCCAAGAAATTTGTTGATGATAAAATCAACTTCACCTTCTTCCATCTCAGCTCTAACCTCACCTTGGCTTTGAAACCAATTGTAAATATTCAACAAGTAGAGAAATGAAATAGTAAACAAAGTTCAGACAAATACACAAAACACAATATTTATCCTAGTTCAGCAAAACTTGCCTACATCCACCCTCAAGCAGAGAAATCTTTATAGGAATATCTAATACAACTAGTACATGATAGTCTGTGTCTATATATACATTTACATTCAACCTTCAAAATAAGAGCCAAAAAAGCTAAACATTCATAATGACCATTGGACTTCATATCCCAACATTGTCATGGTGTACATTAGGCATATCGTGGATGAGTTCGTCCAAGACAGAATGTCTTCTTACATTAGTTAGCACAATTTGCACTTGGGGAGTTGATCATAAGGGAAAGCTTGGACTATTATATTCACTTTTAGGGCCTCAGTTACACATATGATATGTTTGTTTTTATTTTTCTAGTTAATTCAAAGTTTTGAATCTTCATACTTTCAATAATGCATGTTTATCATTCTTCTCCCTCCTCTGTTTGCAAATATTTTGCCTTGAGCTAGAGCTGCTTTCAAACTTTGACAAGGTAAACTTGAGAGGCATCTCCATTTTTATATTCTTTGTCCAATTAGTTGAGTGGAGTCATCAGAGGGCAAGTTCTGGGTCAGTGGTTGAAACTAGACATTGCTGGCATAATAAGTGCTTCATTTAAAACTCAAGGCCCCAATTTCTAAAGTACAAATAATACCGTTATGTTTGGAATATGTCCCATGTCTCTCAAACTTGACCCGCATTTCACAATCAGACATGCCAAATTGGCATAATCAAATCCTTTCAAAAGGCCAAACTTTTTTATTTAACAAAAAAAATAGTCAAAAATATTGATGAAAAAGACCCACCTTCGGCTGGTATTACTCTTGCAATCTAAGGGCTTTTTACATTTTGCTTATATATTTTTTGTTTGATAAATAGATGTTAATCTAACCTTGTGTTGTTTGAACTCGTGGGGTCATCTTGTATCCCCTGACCTCTTTTTTTGTGAATATATATCTTCGTGTTACAATTAATGAAAAAGGTCTATTCATCAAAAAAAAAAATCGATGAAAGAACCATCAATCAATGACATTTTGTTTTACTTGTGAAACTAATCAGATTCACATGTACCCCACTTTTTGACAATATTTTGACGAGCAATTTTGTTTAACTAATGATACATTACATTTGACAATCAAAGTTTGTTGTATAATAGCCTGTCGCCTAAACATGAAAAGATTACATCATCATCTCACCTCCACTCGAATAAGCAAGTAGTATTTTTCTTAAGTATTGGATTACGATAAGACAAAAGAGAAAGAGGAGCTAAGGCCGACAAACAACAAGGATGTATCTCAGATTTTTCAATTTGGATTTAAACCATTTCTCTTACTTTTCCTATGCTTTTACTAATTGCTCTTCGCAGTGGCATGGCTTTGATATCGGGCACTCTATTATGCAACAAGAAATGTCCGTAATTCAAAAGAAATGAGCATAGGGTTCTATAGTTTACACAACACGAATAGAATATTTTTTTAAAGTTCCAGTGCGAATTAGAAATCAAGCGATACGTTTAGCTAAAAGGAACTTGCTTAAATCAATGACTAACTTAAAAACAATACATCAGACTCTTACATCATATCTATGACAAATCCTTTTCTCAGCTTACAATCCATGAGCTTATGCATCTCATTCACAAAAGTTTTTAAATTGGTATTGAAGATCCTTCTTTGATAAAATGCTCAGCCACTCTCTGAATTTTCAGAGCATAGACTTCTCATCTCTTTAACTTTCTCGCTACTGAAGAGGAGCCTTAAACATTTTAAATGACGAAGACAATCCAAAAGATCTTTACCATCCATTTGTTGAATAAAAAATAACCTCGTAGAACCATGAGATCTCAGATCGTACAACTCACATCCTCCACCAGTCATGCCAATCTCCATTGCTATACATCATCATCACACTGTTTCGAAAGAGAAATTTTAAAAAGTATTAGAGTGAGGGTAGTGATTTTGATAGAATCCTAGGCTTGTGAGAAGAAAAACGCGAAAGTCTCATGTGGATTTATCATAGGAAAATATTTCTAAAATATACTATAATCTTATTTCACTGATTTAAAATGTTAGTTTGCAAAATATAAACTTCAAAATATATATTGCTAATTTATAATTAGTTTATATAGAATTTTATATTATTTATAAAACTTATGAATTTAGAAACTTGAAGATATGAGATTTTTGTAAATATGACTAATTTACAGGTATATTATATTGATTTTTGGCAATCAATATTTATTTTAAAATATAAAATAAAAGGCATTAACATGTCCAAACTGTCATAAATATACACATGACAGGCATGGGTGACTCTCAAATTCAGGCCCGCCTCCATCTCTTTCTCTCAATTTTGTCTCTCACTCTTTGCTTCTAACAATCTTCATATCTATTTGTAGACATGTAGTTATCTATGTTTTATGTCTACCTATCTATCTATTTATTTATGTCTCCCTCCTCCTCTCTCTATATTTCTCCTTCTTCTTTTTTATCTCTTTATTAATCCATCTCACTATCTATATATTTCTATTCATCCCTCCTCCTTATCTTTTAATCTTTTCATCTCTAACCACCCACCTCTCTAAATATCTTTGTCTCTTCTTGTAACATTTTCTATCCCTCTATATTCTCCTTTTTTCTCTCTCCCACTCTATTTTTCATCTCTCTATCTCTTAACACACATCCCTCTCTCCATTCATCACTATGTCCATCTCATTATTTCCCCATCCCTCAATGCAAACTTTTTATATCTACCTTTATCTTTATATTGCTTCACCTATGTAATTCGAAAAAATATTTCGGTGTTTGGTCAAGTGCATGTGTCCTTGTTGATTTATGAGGATCACTACAGAATGTACTAGTACTGCATGTACAATATGTATTTTTCAAAGGCAACAATTCCCTATATTTATATTGAGAATAAGCCAAAAAGAGACATGTCCCTTCATGGGACATGTCTATTAGTTATTAGATGATTAATATAATGACAAATTTCAATTATATATCCATATATTTTATTTTAATTATATTAATTTCTCTCACAAAAATACTCATAATTTTATTAATTAACACCATATATATATATATATATATATATATATATATATATATATATATATATATATATATATATATATATATATATATATATATATATATATATATATATATATATATATATATATATATATATATATATATATATATATATATATATCTTTCAATTAATAATTAGAACTATATTAATTTATATCCCATATATGTGTGCGTGTGTGCGTGCGCACATGTATGAAATATATATATGTATGTATGTATGTATACAATAATATTGTCTCTTAGGTTTATCCGACTGAAGCTACCAAACATCAACATTCCCTCTTAGCTAGAAAGAATAAATATAAGATATAATATTACCTCAATCTAAAATCAAGAATGAGAACATTTTACGATCATCTTTGATTAGATGATATTCACCATTTAGATATCATCTCATGATATCAAGAGTTTTCACCTCCTAAATGTCTATTAGGATTAACCATAGATAGAAATAATAATTACATGCAAATATAACCAATATCTAGAAATAATAAATCGTACTAAAGAGAACACAAGACACCAAGATTTAATGTGGTTCACCCAATCTTTAGACTATGTCCACTAAACAACGAGTCCAATATTATTATTATCCAGTAATTACATTTTGTAATCCCTTACAGTTCAATACTACTGCAAGAAGTGATTATCGCATCACACCATATGAAATCTCTAACCCTAAGCCATTTTATACAAGTTTTTTTGCCGCTTTAGGGTTAAAATTAGTTACAATATGATGCAGGAGCATCTTGCATGGGAAAATTATTGAAAAAAAAATATCGAGAAAAAAAAAATTTTGTGGAGGAGAGAGAAAGTGACGAAAATTAAAGGAGAAATAATAAAAAAAAATTTAAAAAGGAAAAAGGAGAAATTTCTATTTTTAAGGTGCATAGGTGGCATAATAGAAAAAATAAAAATAAAAAAAAATCAAAAAATAAATGGTTGTCATTCCATTTGTCGAGGTGTGTGGGTAGAATTCTAGAAAGTTATGAATATTGTAGAAAGTTGTGGATATTGTAGAAGGTTATGGAAGTTGTATAAGGTTGTGGAGGAATTCTAGAAGGTTGTGGATAAGTCATGCATTGAGTGGTAAGTGCCTATTTAAGCAAGGCATATGAGCATTTCTAATCAAGCTCAAGGAGAAGTTTGAGAAGGAAAGCCCGAGGAGTAGAAGCTCGAGGAGGAGAAGCTCAAGAAGGAGCTTGAGTAGTGGAAGCATGGAAAGCTTGGAAAGTTTCAAGGTGAGAAAGTTAGAAGGTGTGAAAGAGAAGGAGAAAGTGAAGAGTGAGAGAGTTTTCCTGAGTCTGTGGATAGAGCACCGAATGTGAGGCAGACTACAGCAGGATTGTGATGGACTTGTGAGTGTGTAGACAGAGTGCCGAATGTGAGGCAGTTTATACTTGGATTTTGGATTAGGTTTGTGAGAAGAGCTAGTGACTGCGGTTTAGAAACAAGGAGGTTGCTTGGTGGCTTGCGAGCACAAGTTAAGATCTCAAAGGTTTCTACCAGAGTGTGGATCTGGGCTAGCTTGGGTTTGGATTAGATCTTGAGAGATCTTGTTGCATTCTTTGTCATGAGTTGGTAAGGGTAGTGTGGCCCTTTGTCAGTGGTATCAGAGCATACCTTCATAAAGTGGTATCAGAGCCGTACCTCTATCAGTGGTATCAAAGCAGGAGATCCTGAATGTACAAGTAGATCGTCGAAGTGTGAGGCAGTTTGTTCTAGGACCTTGGTTGGGTGAAGTTTATCAGAGTAGGAGTTCCTAAGTGTACAAGCAGATCACCGAAGTGTGAGGTAGTTTGTACTAGGACCTTGGTTGGGTGAAGTTTATTAGAGTGGGAGTTGTTGAGCGTGTAAACAGATTGCCAAAGTTGAGGCGGTTTGCACGAAGACCTTGGGAGAACATGTAGATTGATTGATGGATGCAAAGATGAAAGTTTGAACTTGTTGAGGCATGATCGTAGAGAGCTGGTGGATTGCAG